>JAQISU010000170.1:2250000-2700000 GCA_029339505.1 Unio delphinus
AACAAATCAGAAAATTTGTACAACGCTTTATGTATGAAAACGTTAAAAAGATAATTATGTCAATCACTTTGAGCTTAATAAATACAATATAATTTTGCAGTAAGTAGTATATATGAACTTATTGTATTTATGGGGAAACCAGAAGTTTTAGAACATTAGAACACAGATGTTATTTAAAATTAAATTTGGTGCATTAAGTGTAAAAAAACTATATCAACAATACTTCTTTTTACTCATTTGTAAAAGGAACTTAAGAAAAAAATGATGAAAAGAGTACAGTCGCTACTGCTGTATGCTAGTGTTATTAGAATTAGCAACTTTTTTAACCCTTGACTTTTGACCTCTGTAAACTTGATCAAATCTTTCCATGTTCAAAATGTCAATGTTTTTAGCGATATGTCAAGTTTTGTGTTTCTGACTTTTAGCATAACTTTTTGATATAGTAACTAATGCAATATTCAATGTTGTTTTCTTTTTTATAAACGAAACGTTCATTACGATGGGTATGTGGCTAGGTTTGTGTGGGACTTCGCTACTAAAGAAAACTGTTCTGTGGAAGAAATAAAGGAGACTTATTCAAAAGCACTGCTTAGATGAGTGAGACTAAAATGTTTCAGCTGTGCAACCAAAATAATTTCATGCAGTAAATGACATGTATGTGGTCATGATAGTAACGCTCTACAGTCAGCAGATTAACACATCGAATTTTATGTGTATCAAGTAGTAAATTAGTTTTGTAATCTGAGTCTTCCATAATTCTTTATATTGCTGTAATGGTCTTAATTTGTATAGTACGGTGCGAAGTACTAATATTCGGCTTAGAAAGGCTTGCTGGAGAATCATACAAATGTGAAATACGCAAAACCTAGCTAATGTGAAATCAGAGTGTGGTCATTAGGTGATTATGGAAAAGTAGTGTAGTGATTGTGCGTTTAAGATACCTTGAATTGACAGCAACTGTTATCTTATACAGTATGCATGTCGCCCTTGCCACAATACTGAAATTACTCTTCTGAAGGTATTTAATGATATTATCTCTGCTTTGGATAGTAGAAAGATTACAGTCCTTACCCTCCTTGATTTGTCTGCAGCATTTGAAAACAATATAATATAGCATTACAGTGGTTCAAGTCCTACTCAGTCATAGGACACAAATTGTATCTGCAAACGGAATACATTCCAGCCCAGATGAGCTATGTTGTGGTGTTCCACATTGGTCTGTTTTTGGACCTGTTCTCTTCATTCTGTACACTCAGCCGCTCTCAAGTATCATAGATCGTCACCCATTGTCTCACCAAGTGTACGCTGATGACACCCAAATATACAAGTCTAGCCATGCAACTGAAGTTGATGCTACCATCCATGGAACAAAGAGGTGCATTTCTGATGTGAAATCATGGATGACATGTAACAAGCTACAGATGAATGATGAGGCCATTCTGATCTCAACACAAAGACTTTCTCATTCACATCCTTTACCTCAGACAATAAATATCAGCAACACCAACATTAAATTCACACAGTCAGTACGAAACCATCGTGTTACTCTAGAGAGTACTCTCACATTGCACCAACATGTCATGAACATATGCAAGGCTGCATATCTTGAACTGAGCAGCATCAGTTCTATTCGCAAATATCTTTCAGTTGATGCCACTAAAACACTTGTGTGTTTAGGTACTTTCAAAACTGTACAATTGTAACTCAGTTCTGTCTGGTTCGTTTCAATATTTACTCCAGAAACTTCAAAAACTTCAAAACACAGCTGCTCGGATCATATTTAGAGTACCTCAATCAGAGCCCACCTACCCATTGTTCTGCACCCTACACTGGCCATCAATTCGATATAGAATCAATTCTCTGTTATATATTTCACTGACAGACTCCAGTTCAACATACCTATCCGACCTCACCCATGTGTGTACACCAGCGAGAAACTTACGCTCCTCTTCTGACAATCGTATACTTTTTTTCCCACTGTGCAAACGAAGTCATTGGACAATGTTCTTTTGCATACTAGAGCCCGGCGATGTGGAACGAATTGCCCATTGAAATTAGACACAAAGACAAAGTGGTCCCTTTTAAGAGTGTTTTACAAACTCACCTTTTTTATTGCAGGAACAAACTTAGAGACCTAATAATTTTTTTGTAAATGATATTTCTTCACCATGATTTTATGTTTTCTAATTTTATGGTTTTGTTATTTGTTTTTCTGTAGTGTAGTCATATCATAGATGTTGTAAAGCGCGTAGAGCTTCTAAAGATTAGTTGCTATACAAAGTCCACATTATTATTATTATTATTAGTAGTAGTAGTAGTAGTAGTAGTATCAACATACACAATGGACATCTCTCTCTATAATGTATCGACGTAACATCGCCGAGTGTATCAAAGTGATTGTTATCTTATTTTTTTAATTATTAAATATATGCTCTCTAGTTTCGTGCTTTGCATAGGGTTTATGTTTTATAGATAAATAATGATCCCAGGTTTTCATCACTTTTGTCCAGACTAATTAAAAAATGACTTTGTATACCATAGATAATGTTAACAATACAAGAGCTTATTTTAATTTTTATTTATTTATTATTTTTATTATTATTTTTAATTATTTATGAGAAACAGTTCATCTCCAATTTCGGCAAGATGTTTAGACATTGATTAAGAAAATATGGTGAGTGGGTTCGATCACAAGGTTCGACCAAACTGTCGGGTTGCTGCACAAAATGTGTCTTTTTCCAAAGACGCTACAGATTTTGTCATTAACGGAGTTTTCCGTCATTTTGTGGAATTTACTGTAGATTGAAAATATTTTCCGCCGTTTAAACTTGAACATGCGAAATATTATATCTTCGAATATTTTACAATTTTTTTACTTTAACGCTTATGAATAATTACTAGTAATGTGTATGATATCAGAGCAATCAGAAAATAATAACAAAGACAAATGTAGTGTCCAACCCTGAATGTTACAATAACATAACTTCGTTGCAACAAAGTTAAAGATTTATATATATTTTATTTTTCTAAAAGTTCTATTGCATGGCTACTCTTGGATGTTAATATATCATAATTTCTTTGCAGAGAGGTTACATATTTTTTTATTTATCTAGAAGTTGGTTTGCTATTTTGCAATTTTGTGTCAAGGAGGTGCGGTCAGGTACATTATTAGATTTTATAAATTTGATGTTTAGTGTGAGAAGCTTATCATTTCCACTGGTAAACTAGCTCTTTAATCCGGGGAGCGCACGATGTAAATCAAATCAAGTGTCGTTGAACATTGACCATAGTAAAATAGTCTAATTGTCTGTCTTATATTCTGAAAAAGCGGGAATTTTAATTACTCAAAGATGTGTCTGTAGTCGCGTGCTTTAATATCACACGGGACACTCCGTGATTTTCCGCACTGACACTGTAGCGTGAAGTGTTTCCGAATGACTTGAATGTTTGTGCATCAAATTATTCCCGAGAGGCCTTTTTTTTAAACAGATCCAATTACCACACAGACTGTTTATGACTTGTCAATGTCGACACTGACTGTGCTAAACGCTAGACCTGCTGTGTCAATCAGTGAAAGTTCGATACTTGTCGTCACTTTTGCCCAGCTTCTTTCACGAGACAAATTACAAATATAAACATTTCTCCTATGGTTTTATTTTAGCCGTGACATTTGTAGCAGGAACTACCTGGCGATCAGTATATATGTTTCAAAGTACATGTATATACAATAAGGGCCAGATCAGGTCAAGTGCTTTTTGTTGTTGTTTATTAGTGATTTTTGGAGGTTTTCCCTTTTTTGTATTTTTGGGGGAGGGGTTCCCAAAATTGCAAAAGAACCCTAACTTTTCTCTTAAGGGCACCAAAGTAAAAGTCTATTTACTCCAAGTTTTCATAACTATTCATAACACCCAATAAACGTGCGCAAGAAGACAACAATGATCCAATTTCAAATGACAAGGGACTGTGCGTTTGTGTGTGTTCGCGTGTGTGTATGTGCGTGTGTGTGCGTGCAAGATTTGTTGATGTTTTGGAGGTTCTTTTAAGCGAGAGGGAATAAAAAAACAGGCCTCTCCTCCCCCCACCCCCCACCCCCCACACACATTCGACCATGAGACTAACAGAGGTAAAGACGAAATTCAAGACTACTGCGTCATAAAGTTTCACCCAATCAGATTAAAATTATATCTTGACAGTGGAGATTGATTTTAATTTTGACCTATTTTCACCATGCAACAAACGGGGGAATGTTACTGTAAGATATATATATATATATATATATATATATATATATATATATATATATATATATATATATATATATATATATATATATATATATATATATATATATATATATATATATATATATATATATATATATATATATATACACACACGCTTAGACGTCGAGTCTCCCTGCAGACAACATATACCCTGATCTGCCGTTTCATAATGTGTTTCTTCTATTGATAATTCGTATAAACTGCATCGGTCCAGATCTTACAGCGCATTTTGCGACATCAGATCTGTTTTTGGTGTTTTGATTGGTCAGAATATTTTCGAGTAGGATTTATTGTCTAGTAAAGTGTTATGGGTGGGTGGGTGGGAAGGGCCGGATTGCATGAAAAACACTGCAGCCTTGGATATTAGACAGCACATTGCGCATGCCAGCTAGAGGTCAGTGATCCATTTCCCTCCTTACGTTCGGAAACGTCTTTTATGCATTACCACACAAACTCCTATCACCCCAAAACAATATTTTTTTGTCAAATTCAAATTTGACACGCCGTTGGGAAAACTAGATAAGTGTGATTGTTTGGTTGGCGTTTCTTATCTTTCCCAAATAGTCTTATCATCCATTGAGTCGATCTTGTATCAAGAAAAATAAGGATATGGGTAGACTACAAAAGTCGAATGCAAGTTTCCCTTTGAACTAGCATATCTCTATCCTAAGTTTACGTAAAGTATTACTACAGTATTAAAGGTTCCAACATTTCCACTTGTCCTTTTTGCAGAATAAATAAGCATACATAAAAAAGTTCATGGCTTTTTCTTGTGGACTGCAATAAAGGTTGCTGACGAAAATGCGCAATGAAGAATACGGAGAAGAAAAAAAAACAGGTAGAATTAAGTACGAAATATACCATATGTATTCGTTTATTACGTCTTTCTCGTGTCTTTAAAGTGTCTTTTCCAACCCGACATACAATGAATTTACACTACAAGTTGGAGACTTGAAAGATTTCATGTGTGGTTTTGGTAAGGAGCAAAAACAGTTTGCATAAATTTCTTTTGAAGAAAAAAAAAGGACAGTCAACTATAAAAACCGTACACGACTCCAATAAAAAGGGAGAAAAAAACAAACAATTTAGATAATGAAGATTGTTTAATTAATACGTGAACTAAAACTATATTCTCACATTTTCTTTAAAAGCGTCAATGTGAAACCAACATCTACCGATCCATTCACATGTTTTTCTTCTAACCCTCCTGGTCAAAATTATATTTTAAAAAATAGAAACATTTGTCCATAATAAATCAAATGATAACGGGTTATTATTATTATTATTAGTAGTAGTAGTAGTAGTAGTAGTAGTAGGAGTAGGAGTAGTAGTAGTAGGAGTAGTAGTAGAAATAGTAGTAGTAATGTGGTGGCGGTGGTGGTGGTGGTGGTGATGATGGTTGTGATTTGTCGTCGTGATTGTTGTCATTATCATTTGCTCTCTCTCTCTCTCTCTCTCTCTCTCTCTCTCTCTCTCTCTCTCTCTCTCTCTCTCTCTCTCTCTCTCTCTCTCTCTCTCTCTCTCTCTCTAAGAAGATATGATATTTAGTGCACAAAAAGATATACGGCGGAGGTATTTTTGAATAGTTTGGTATAAAATCTATACCTTTGAAGGTATGGCAAAATAACGCGTAATATATGTAGCAAAATTGGGGTAACAAAGGATCATGGTCCCGAGTGTTAGGAATTGTTGTGAGGGTGGTTGGCTGGCGAAAGGGTAAAAGTATTAAAATGATATTCTTTCAAATTGAAAAGATATGTAAAATGTGAATGCAATTTCAAGTACGTGAATAAATCAAGAGGTGACACTTAAAGCAAACTTAATTGCCAATTTTAAATAAAAGGAAACAGAAATTCTGAAAGATGTATAAGAAATTAAATCATTTTATAGCCGATGAATCAAAATAATGTGGGCAATGGAAAATTTATTGCTTTATGTGTATCAATTGAAACATATGTTGTCATTTTGAATATTTTCCTTCTCTAATCAATATTCATGAAGCGACGAATTTCCAACGAATTAATACGACATTGCACCTTCTACGCAATAATATAAGATTAATGCGTCTTTTTTATGAAAGTAATTTAAAATTATCTGTTTTTGACATTCTTAGTTACTAATCTAAATGCATGGCGTGTTCAGTTAGACTGTCCTTTCTAGAAATCGTTCCCACTTGGCAATTCCTTGTCAGCACTCCAGGAGACAGTATATGAGCCTAATCGTGTCAATTGATCAATTAGCAGCTTGTTGGATATCAACAAGAGGGATAATCATCTGATAAACCTGGATGTGCAAATCGATTGATAATGATGATAAAGTTTGACCAATAGGAATCTAAAAGTCGTAACATTTCGGTGTCAGGGACATATATAGCGTCAAGAAAACAACCTGGCCGTTCTTTAGTACATTTCTAAAAGACAGGAGGAGGAGGAGGCACTCGATCTCCAAGAGCATATTATTTAATTCAAGGGGATCTTTCTATTCAAGTTTTGAAATGAGAGTACTGACGGGTAAGTAGTAAATACATCATAAATATTGTCACTAGATCCTTTTAAGTTTGATTAATTCGTTTTTTTAATTATCTGGCATAACGGCATAGCAGAGCTATTTATACCATGATCAGAGCATTATTTTCGTGAGTTTTGTTTAATGTTTAACTGTAATACTTAAAAATTCTTTTACACTTTAAAGATAGATGGCATGTGCATAAAAGACTGTTCTATATCATTTTGCGTTTTTTTTCCATAAGCAATAAGTGGCAACAACGAACGAAGCTAAGGAACTATATTTATTTTATTTTTTCTCCTTCAAAATAAGCATGAACGGATTGTTCAACAAAAATATAGTTAGTCAGATACATGTAAGAAAAAACAACTTTCCCAGAACAGTTTACTTAAACGGAAAGATTTGCGAACGATATCCTACCCAACATATCATAAGTTTATTTAGATATATAAACCTAATTAAGTTTGCAGAAAATCAAGCGAACTTTTATCCTAACTAAATGAATTATTGCATCAGCACAATATTGGGCTTTTTCATGGCAATGGAAACCATCTTGTACTTCATGCATTTCAAAGACACCAAAAACCAGAGGTCATTAACAGTAAAGCACTCTATTTTGAGTTTGATGGTGATCTGCTGAACAATTTAAAATTGAAAGAAAGTGGAATGTTAGTATGTTATGTGTAGCCGATGCAACTGTAACTTGTTAAAGCGTTTAAATGATCAAGATGTAGAACATAATGTATTTTTCCATACAATTTAGTAAGTAGGAACGAAATTAATGTTACTACACACCGACAGTATGAATTGGTGTCTTTAAGAAGTGTCCTAAAAATGCACATAATATTTGCCAAAATACGGAAGTATGATAATTATAGATAAATATCTTATTTAATGTATTTGTTTTAAGTTCTAAAATAAATTGTCATAATTAAAACAACATAATTGTTATAAATGAAATTGCATGTTCTGACAGGAAACATTTTACCTTCCATAGCTTTTTGTATTATCGTATACAGGTCATTGGTCTGTGAAACTCTAGCTGCCAAAGAAATATTGTGGACCAATTCTGCAGGTGCATGCACTTGTTTGAAAGCCATTTTTTTAACAGAATTTGCTTGAAACATTGCATTTGTATACCTGTTTATTGATCCGGTTTCTGATGGAAAGAATTTTGTACGCGTAATAGTTTGAAGAAAAAAAATTATATTAATAGTATCAACATGTAAATACATTGTTCACCATTTACAACGAACATACAACTCCAATTCTGGATCGAACTAATAAAAAACCCGGTTTGTGGTTTGACACTCCTTCTGACAAGTGAAACTGATAAGGAGAAACTAGGACGGTCACGTCCTGTCCTCCATCATTCGACCTAAGGACTAAATATCGCTCAGTCTGCCACCCCACCCCATCCCAACTATCCCCCAGCACACCCACGCATGCACCAGTCATCTTCTTGTCGTCAAACTTGTATAATAATTAAGCTTTTCTTTGGTAGGAACAATGTCATCTCTCATTGCCAAGGTCACAAGAAGGTCGAAAAGAGGAAGCGTGGCCATTGTCACGAAACTCTCGATTTATATCAACGGAAACGAGACTACAAACCCCAAATTTTCATTGTTAGCGCTATCTCAATTTCAGTTCAAACCGTTTCGTGACATGCGGCAAGGTTAATGTCGCTAAAACCGGTCGCAGATCGACACTATTTCCGGTCCTTGATTTAAACATTAAATGGTGGTCAGTTTTCCATTCTAAAACGACATTGCATAATTGTTATCATAACAGTTGCGTAAGACTGAAATTGATACAAATATTAAGACCTGATGGGGTGAGTTTAACGTATGCTAACACGGACACAAGGACCATTGACCTCTGATGTCACCTACATGGAACATATTCAGGCACTATTATACGTTGTATCAGCCCCATTATCCCATGGAAACGTACAATTTCTATTTTCGAGAACTGTTTTGTCGATCCATTGAACGTACAATACGTTATCAGAAAATGACGAGCAACCATATTCCGATATAGTTGTTTCCAGAATATTGAAACGTTAAGAAAATTTTCTCCATACATATTGTAGCATATTGTAACATATTGTAACATATTGTAACATTTGCTTGTTGCGGTTTGTTTGTGAGACCTTTCCCAACAGCGTAGTTCTACAAGTAGCATGGTCGATCCAAGCATTCAAGCGTTAGGACTGTGAAAGTTATATATATATATATATATATATATATATATATATATATATATATATATATATATATATATATATATTTGCTTTCCAACCCATTCATAGGTTACCGATAACCATTGAGTCTTCGACTAATTAAATCACTTCGAAAATTAAGCTTTTGGAAAAATGCATCAAGATTATTACAGTTTAAGATATTTTAAGTATTGATTACAAAAATCTAATAACATAACCATCGGATAAAAGTTGTGATACTGTTCTGGCTGGATCCAACTGAATGAACTTATTTGCAGCTATATATTCTTCAATCTCAGAAAGCTGTTTAAGTCTCTTTCGACAATAGAACGACTTGGTATTAAGAATCCATCAGTTAAGGACAGATTTCATACAGTTTAAACTGATGTGTAATAAAAATGAGAGTTTTCAACCGTTTGACTAAAGTGGATACTATATTGGTAGAAATGGTGCTTTTCTAAATACAACATGTTTATGGTAATGAACATAATTACATGCATTTGGGAAATATGTTTTGTAAGCTTCGTCGTTTAATCGGTAATGATTACCGATCTGGATTATTTTACGAACTTAAGATTCAACATTTCTTTGGCAAATATTTCCCCTCAAGTTAAATGGATATTTCACACAGCAGAATCATAATCAACAACTGTATCGTTGCATTAAGTATACAATGAAAGTGCGTGTGCTACTTCATGAAAGAGTATCCAGCAGCAAAGAGGGTGGACAGACCGAAATAACTGCATTATTCTTGCTGTATTCAACGGAGTTCACACACATACACTAAGAAATATTTGGCAAACTTGGTGTTGCGGTGATATGGATTATAATCTCTTTAGAAATTTCTTTAGTCACGCTCAGTCAATTCCACATGGATTTGTAACGATAAATGTGCATGATTCTAGATCAAGATATCGTATCGGACTTGATCAAATAATCGTAAAGAGTTTTACCATAACAATTCGTCTCCGCAGCACCATCGGTGCCGGGTCTGTAGCGTGACAAACCGAAACCATTTCTCTTTTTTTTTTTTTTTTTTTGGTCTGCCTGAATTGGTTTCGGTTTGCTTGAAATAGTTTCGGTTTGCTTGAAATAGTTTCGGTCTGTCCACCCTCTTTGCTTATCCTGATGCTCGAGAGAGAGAGAAAAAATGTTACAATACTGCCGGGGGGATCTGCAAAGATGTGTAATTTTCTTATCGTATCAAGAGTACAAATCAAACAACTTTCTGCAGCTGTTTCATTAACTGTTTTGTAAAGAATATTCGTGTTGCTGTCTGATAAATGTGTTGTAGATATCTTACGACTCTTGACACCATTCTTGGCAGATGGTGGCTCAAAACACTCGCTGCCCTTAAATTGTCTCTTTGGTTAAATTAGATAGAAACACTCTCCGACTCAATTAATCATGTCGATCGCAATTGAATTGTCTAATACGTGGTGGGCTATTATCAGTTTTGTATCACTCATTCAAAGATAGCACATCGATCGATTCCTTATTAGGTCGTCCCTAAATCCACCAGATCTTTTCGCAATTATTCATTATTGGTATCAATGTCAGGAACTAGATATTCCATCAAATTTCAATCTGCAGCTGTTTACTTGTCGTCCATCTCTAAAATAGTGCTAACCTGATTAAAAAAAGGTAGATTTTCACGTGATATTTAGACTTGGAACATGAGATTGAAAGAAAATAGACTGCCAACGACAATCGGTGTAGATGATAGTGGTTTTATTGTTATTTTTGGAACCCTATGTGACTAATATCCCTATATACATCTAACTAATTAAAAGTACAATAGTTATAAAATATTCACAAAATTAATCAAATTCTTTAAATATTCTTACTTTCTACAAGAATTTTTCGCATTTCCATTCGAATACTATCGTATCCATTTCGATCACGGAGCTGCGTCTCACACAGCAGTACAATCCGATCACATAAAAATTGAAAAGCACTTAAAAGCATAATATTAGTGAATTAAAACAAGTGCTACGAGTGGAGACGTGTATAAAATTGTCATGTGAAACGAAATAAATAAATAAATAAATAAATAAATAAAGTTTTAAAAAATAATTAAATAAAGGGGATTAATTTTTAAAAAAAATATTAATTGTGGCTGACGTAAGTCTTATCCTAAGATTTGAATATGCAGAAAGAAAATGAGTTAAAGCAAGATATTGTATTTTTCATGTGATTATTCACAAATATAAGATGATAAAAAAATAAGCTGCCAATTATGTCTAATTGTACATGTTAAACTATCAGGCCGGAGTTTATTAACAATAAAGATCTTCATTATATAACTACAGTTAACAAGTAATTAAATAATTAAGCTTTAGCAATTAAATGTGAAAAAAAAGAAAAGAAAACCAAAATAAGCAATATCCATAAACTTATAATATAATAGAGACAGGAAGTGTCAATAATCTAAAATATACATACCACAGAACGCGTCTATCAAAACATTGAAAATGCATCCCGCTTAAGAGCAGTTAACATCCTCAGTTGTCATGACGAGTAATCTTTGAAAAAAATCAATCGTTTAAAAATATTGCTTATTTTCTGCTTTTTCTATTCTAATCATTTTTCATTTTCATTTTATTGAACAAATATGATTGGACACGACTGGTCTAATTCATACAGGTGCTTTCTTAAAACTAATATAATACTTACTTTCTTTTAACAAAACAATATGAGTACATCCTAAGAAGAGATCAAATTTTTTGTATATTAATAAAACGAAACTTTTAACAGGAAAATACTATTCATAAACAAATCTATGAAGCCGCTAAGAAGAACGTCACAAACATAGTCCATTTAGCCAAATTATTCCACTACAGTACTAAGATCACACAGTATTCCAGCTGCAAAGAGCTCTTCGAGATAACTAACACACTAATGTCAAGGAACAATTGTACACCACTTCCAACTACCTTTTCTCCAGTAGATCTTCAGGGCCTATTTGCAGATTTCTTCCGTGACAAAATACAAACCATTAGAGATACACTTGACAACACAATTTCAATTGACTCGTTGTCACCATACAGTTACGATACAGAATTTCAGCGACAACCATTATGAGCATTTGAACCCTTATCCATGGATTTAGTTCGGAAAATCGTGATGAAGAGTGCACCAAAGTCAGTTGAACTTGATCCAATTCCATCAATACTGCTGATTGAGTGCTTACACCCAATACTGCATTCACTAACTGATGTTTTTAATATCTCTCTCTCATCCAGGGAAATTCGCATCATTTTTGATTGTTTTCAAAGTTACTATCGTAACGCCTCTGTTTGAAAGAAAACATAATTACACCATAGCAATTTAAAAAGTACTACCGCCCAGTATCTAATCTCCCGTTCATTTAAAAACTCTTAGAAAAAGTTGTTCTGACCTAACTTGTATCTCATTTGAATTAAAACAGTCTTGTTAGCAATGTACAGTCTGTATATCGCCCTTGCCACAGTACGGAAACTACTCTTCTGAAAGTATTTAATGACATTCTCTATGCTTTGGATAGCGGAAAGATTACAGTTCTCACCCTCCTTGATTTGACAACAGCATTTGACACAATAGACCATGATATATTACTTCACCGTCTTAGCATGTATTTGGAATTCACAATACAGCCTTAGAGTACTTAAAGTCCTGCTTAGTAAACAGGATATAAATTGTATCTGCAAATGGAATACACTTCAGCCCCGTTGATCTATGTTGTGGTCTTACACAGGGGTCTGTTCTTGGACCTGTTCACTTCCTTCTGTACACTCAGTCGCTCTCAAGTGTCATACATAATCAACCAGTGTCTCTCAAATTGCACGCTGATGACACCCAAATGTACAAGTCTAGCCACCCAACTGAAGTTGATGCTGCTTTACAAGGAGTAGAGAGGTGCATTTCTGATGTGAAATCATGGATGACATGTAACAAGCTGCAGATTAATGACGATAAAACTGATACCATTTTGATCACAACTCAAATATTTTCTCATTCACATACTTTACCTCAAGCAATAAATATCAGCAACACCAACATTAAATTCATACAGTCAGTACGAAACCTAGGTGTTACTTTAGACAGTACTCTCACGTTGCACCAACATGTCATGAACATGTGCAAGGCTGCATATCATGAGCTAAGACGCATCAGCTCCATTCGCAAATACCTTTCAGTTGATGCCACTAAATACTTGTGTGTTCATTAGTAATTTCAAGTGAGGACTATTGTAACTCAATTCTGCTAGTTTCGTCTCAACATCTAATCCAGAAACTTAAAAAAATTCAAAACACAACTGCTCGGATCATCTTTAGAGTACCACAATCAGAGCACACCTCCCCTACTGCTCTGTACCCTACACTGGCTATCCATTCAATCCAGAATCAAACTCAAAATTTGTTCTCTGTGCCACGTTTCATTGATAGTCTCCAGTCCAACATACCTATCCGGCCTCACCCATGTGTACACACCAGCAATATACTTACACTTCTCTTCTGACAATCGTATACTTGTGCCCACTACGTTCTTGTGCATACCAGGGCCCAGCAATGTGGAACGAATTTCCCATTGAAATTAGACACAAAGACACAGTGATCCAGTTCAAGAGTGCTCTTACAATGCACCTTTCTCGACAGCAATACCGAACTTAAAGACCTAATAATGTTTCGTACCTTAAATACTTTTAGTATTGTTTATGTATTCAAATTTCATGGTTTTCGTTTTTTTTCTGTTGTCAAATCATGATAGATGTTGTAAAGGGCTTAGAGCTTTTGAAATTTAGACGCCATAAAAAAAACTCATTATTATTATTATTATTATTAGTAGTAGTAGTAGTAGTAGTAGTAGTAGTAGTAGTAGTAGTAGTAGTAGTAGTTGTAGTTGTAGTGTGTAGTAGTAGTAGTAGTAGTTGTTGTTGTTGTTGTAGTAGTAGTAGTTGTGGAAGTAGTAGTAGTAGTGTTATTATTATAAAGGGGTTCATCTATACTGATGTGTCAAAAACTTACAGTTATTCACTTGAGAGTTATCTCCCTTAGTTATGACGATTGTCCATCGTCAAGACTTACTTGCACTTTAAAAAAAAAATAATCTCCTGTATAGATAAAAAAAAAAAAATGATTATTTGGACACCATCGATACAAAATCAGTTTCCGCCATTGCATGCAAATCAATTTCACTCAACAACCGCCATCTTTCCATGATAATATGTTGGCCGCTCGTGAACTTTGGAAATAACGTGACACATTTTTTACCAACATAGTTAAAAAGCTCCAAGTGTATGTAGTAGGTAGGGCAGGGCTATGATACAAACTATTTATTACATGGTACGGACTCTTAGCGAAACCTAACATACTTGAGGGATAGCAACACACCCATCTCCAGTGTGGTAAATCATATGTTGCTATGGTTAATGCTAATTTCCGAATCCATGACATTTGTCCTGAACAAAGTACAGAAGATGCATTCATGTCAAATATTTATTACGATAAAGAAAATATACAAACGTTGCAGTTTATGACATCGAGCTGTTTTCACAGGAAAATGTGTGAATTCGATGAGTTACAATTTAATATGTTATTGGATCTAATAATAGAAGTCTTTGAAATTTGCGATCGGTAGTAAAGCCTAACATTTTGCTATCTGATTATTTTCCATGAATGTCAAATATTTCAAAGACCAAACATTCTTTTACATTACTGCATGTGACCAATTTATAAAGTCATAAACTACGTATTAACAGAATTACGTTTATTCCAACCCAAATAACCATATAAGAAGTACTTTTTATATATCAAATTTAGAATTTTGTAATGGACATATACATTTATTGATATAACTAATTTCGTTTTGCAGAAGTGACGAAATCAGTCTTTTGCTGCTTGGTTGTCCTGTTGGTTGTCCACAGTACATGCTCTGAACAACCACAAACATCACACAGGTGAGTTTATAAGCTATAAATATATTTGTATGCAACATACTTTTTGCACGATTTTAACCTGATTTTTTTAACGGATTTCGCAATTAAAATTTATGTTCTATATGCCAGCTGTGTCATGTTGCTAAGAAACGGATAGTCATACAGTCAGGTGTTTGGCTTGACACTAAAAGGCTAAACGATGCCGAAAATTACACAGTTTTTAATGAAACACACTAGTAATATGTTTGAATGAGAGATGGTAAGAATTATTAATGCTACGATACGCCATAAAACACCCGAATTTGTACCTTTCTCATAAATATTGTTTCTTTTGCAATGTATACTCAACCCGGTGGTGCCTTTAAATGTTTGTACATTGGCCTTCTACAAAATGCTTTTTTATTTCTTCAGTATAAATTCTATTGATAAAGTTGGGAAACATATTTTCAAGTGCTTTTAATTAGTGTGATTATAAATAGCCTGGATTTATAATTTCTTTTTTATTTTAACATTTAAGAGAACCTGGCAGGAGTATTTTGTTTCTCACCTGTTTCATTTATTAACGGCTTCCTTTATTACTTAGAGCATAAAGATAATTCCATGGTATCTTTCAATAGGTCAAAACGTCAATCTGCAGACCTCATTATGTCGGATTATTTGGCCAGATCTGGTTTGGCTCGCGGTGGATCCAATCCATGTCATGGAAGAATTGCTTGTGGGCTTGTAGATTATATAAGGGCGTATGTAACTATCTATCTATCTATCTATCTATCTATCTATCTATCTATCTATCTATCTATCTATCTATCTATCTATCTCTCTCTCTGTATGTCTGTCTGTCTTTCTGTCTGTATACCTGTATGTATGTATATATGTCTGTCTAGTTACATATTATATTAGTTATATATTATATCGCTTCGTATGTATCAGCAGTCGTGGCCGCAACTGCAACAGAACGTGAAAATATATATATGTTTCGACAATCCATAAGGCAGTTAAATTAAGAACGTTCTCTGTTAATGTTTAATGTTGGAATTATGTCTTGGTAACAAATCAGCAGCGAAATATATCTCAATGTAGACTGATACAAAAAATACAATTTTCTAGACGTCTTTCACATCCCACAAACTTGCGATTTAAAAAGGTATATAGAACATTTTTCACTAAAGATGGACGTATACTTTTATTTTGTGGCCAATATTTATGTATGTTATTTACAAGATGCGAGGACGCAATACGAATATGTAGTTATGCTGAGTCCAAAACTGGCTTCAGCAATAGATTTGTGTTGAGGTTGACTCAGTACCGAAAAAAGTTTAAACTGTTATTTTCAAGACTGAGTGAATGCAATAAACTTGAAATAAAACATGTTATGTTCCAGACACTGAATTTAGATAAAATATAATCAATCTTTTTAGAACTGAGGTTTTCATGAAAGCAAAGAATCTAGAATGGAATTCACGTAATTATACGTGTAGTTTAATTGTACGCGAATTATTTGCCGGGTATTTAATACGTTGGGTCATTTTTATTGTTCTATACTACTGACAGATCAAAGTAGTTACTCGCAAATCTCATTGCAGCCAAATGAGATAATTTCTCCCATCTGCTTTTATGTCTTCCTTGCTTTTCTTAAGCATATAAATTATTAATCTAAACGTATCGATATGGCCTCTTTACACAGCTAGCATGAACAAATGTGATCAATTCTAGAATTATCTTTTGGTGCGTTTGACTGAAGTATCCGACAGCCCAAAAATGCATGCACAGAAACATATGAACAAGGAATGAACGCATTCTGCCCACCGCATCTAAATGAGCAAGACAAAAAAAAATGCCTGGAAATATCGGCTCATTATTTTTCATAAATATTATATAGTTTGTTCGCTGGAAATATCTTTGAAAAGCTCCCGACCCCCAAATATTTTGACCATATCTGATAGTTTTACATTTGGTCTTAATTAAAACGAAGTTCGATGCAATGATAATTTTTCGGTCAGTCTGTTTTTTATCTTTTATTTTTAAAAATAATCCTACTGGACTACCTCGGCATTTCAGCAATTAGAATGGATATAGGCCTGACAGAGAAGAAATGAATGGAGAAATAATTCATAAATTTTCACCTTTTCGGTCAACCCTTGCTTTGTCAATAACCGATATGGTCGAAGTGACAGCTATTGGCATACATTCGAGGTATGGTCATTAGCATTTTACTCGATGTTGCGAAAGATTATGGCTGCTATAGACGTATATTAGAGATATCGGACTGAAACTGTTGCTGTGTATTGGCATGTTCCAAGATTGTACAGGTAATTGTTTCGAAACTGAATCTTGTTTTTACTGAGTTTATATCACGTTCTAACCAGTTATATGATGAGGCTACTGGTAACATGTGATAATAGTTGCGATGGAACAAAAAGAGTGGAAGGGCTTCGGGCAGTGTAAACCATCGACGTAGCATGACAATATGAACTTACATGCTCAAGAGAGATCAGATTTGGAATTTGTTTAAATAACTATGAGAAACCTGGTTTTCAGTGTATTGCTCTTCCCTATGTTACCATAAAGTACGAATTTATGCTGATGCAATTTTAGATACGAATTTCAACATCTCTGGTAGACTAATCGTTAGGGCATCCGCCTCTTGTGCGAGAAGTCGCGGGTTCGAACACCAGCCGAGTCATATCAAAGACATATAAAACTGGTCCTAAACAGTTACCGCTATATGCGCTCGGCCTTAAGAGGCTAGTGTTAGGATTGGTTGACCTGATGTCATAATAATGTTGCTGGGATGGACATAATGCTACATGCCTGCAGTGTGATGCTCCAGTGCTAGACATCACTATAAACTGTCACTCCGAATACATCGTAGCGATATAACTGATATTATTTAAAGCTACGTTAAAACTCCAACACACACACACACACACACACACACACACACACACACACACACCTACACACACACACACACACACACAGAATGACCTTCGTAACGAATGATTGAAACTACTGGACGTAATTTTAAACGTAGGAAGGGTGTTTATCTCATTCATAGTATTTTCTAACTTCCGAGTGTAGGATAGTTCAACTCCTTCGCCATTTACCCTATTTAGTGCAAATGTAATTCTACCAGGGCAAGGTCAGCAACACTAAATGTGGGCGGAATTGATAAAAGAGTCGAGACGAGCAATAAAACAGTAATTTACTCAGAATAAGCATCAAAACAACTTTCATTAATGAAAACCAAATAACATGTGTTAAGGATATGAAGAGAGAACATTAATACATCTTGAGAGAGAGAGAGAGAGAGAGAGAGAGAGAGAGAGAGAGAGAGAGAGAGAGAGAGAGAGAGAGAGAGAGAGAGAGAGAGAGAGATGGGGGCAAAAAGAATATCCAAATAAGAATAAAAGATGTAAAGGACGGAGCCGTGAGGTTTCAATCCTTCGCATCGTTCATAGTGTTCATTTGTCGGACTTTAAATATTAGAGATATGAAGAGAGAACATTAATACATCTTGAGAGAGAGAGAGAGAGAGAGAGAGAGAGAGAGAGAGAGAGAGAGAGAGAGAGAGAGAGAGAGTTGCAAAGTAAAAATTTAATAGTTGTCTAAAGTGCAATGAATTCATTTCCAATTAATCCTTAAAAACTTATTACATGTTCAAAAGTATTGAATATTTAGATTCAATAGTATTTAATGAACTGATGTATAAATTGTCTTGACTGTGCACATGACAAACAAATGATGCAAACAATTGTTTTGGAAATTCCCAAATGTAAGGGAATGATGCAAACAATTGTTCTGGAATTCCCAAATTTGAGATCATGATGCAAACACTTGTTTTGGAATTTCCAAATTTAAGGGAATGATAAAAACAACTGTCAACAAGTTCTTTATCAGAACATTCTCGATTCGTAAACAAAGTTGAGTCTCGGACAGAAATTAATAAAATTCTTGAAAAAAATTACAAAAATCGGACAGATACAGCATACAGAAATAATATATATATATATATATATATATATATATATATATATATATATATATATATATATATATATATATATATAATAGTCATGAGAGAGACAGACAGACAGACAGACAGAGAGAGACAGAGAACATTAAAAAGCATTCTCCAATTTCAAATTACAAAGTGTTATCCCACTATACGTTGCAACGGTGGAATAGGATGGTAACACATGGAAACGGTTTTGTAAAACCAGGAAACCTCGTTTCAATGCAGTTTCTCGTAGTAAGGTTCTTGACCATTAAAACGGACTATACTGAAAGCAATCCGTCGCAAACAGGGTTTAGATACTCAGTGGTGTACTAACGGTAAATGCGCCCGGGGCGTCAATAAAGGCCAAAATGGATTTAGCGCCCCAAGACATCTGGTTCCCGGGGGAACCACCCCGTCCACTCCTCCCTTATTAGTACGCTATTGTATATTATAGATTCATACGCGTATTCCTTGCGCTGCATTAAGACTCAGATGTTACCATTTTTTATCCTTATGTAGAAGTGACAGTGCATTTTAAGAAAAACAATCGATGCAACCATGCCGCTCAATCATTGTGCATAACTTTATCAAAATTGGATGTTGCTTTACAAACCAAATTGTTGTAGGTTTAGAACGTCGAAGCTGATGATTTATTGCTGGTCATCTTTAAAGCCATTGTCCGACAGAATAGCACGCCATAAGCGATATGCATCGATTTGCAGATCTTATAAAAAAAAATCAAATTCTTCTGAATATTTCTTCTTGATTTCTTTCCTTGTTTGTATTCATTAAAACACATCAGGAAATAATGCGGAGAAAACTGTTTATTAGCTGCATAGATGCTTATGATTTGTTAAAATTTTCACTATCCTTGATACAGATCCGTTTGAAGCGCATAGTCATTTACTTCCTGAATAGGAAATCTAGACGATGTTTTGCATAAAGAATAGTTCTTATGTATTCATATAGAATTCATTTCGCATAAATCGCTTCATTATTAATTATTCCCATGTCTGTATTGTCGATATTCGTGACAAACACCAAAATTATACTTTCAACATTCGCATTGGTGAGCTAAAATTGGAAAAGCAAGTGTTCAAATCGGAAGGACTGCATGAGTCATAAAGTGAGATGCTTTGTATGTAAATTGTTTTGTATGTAAATTAATTTTACTTGCTGACATTAATATATTACATGCACAAAGCGAATATCTAATTTTATTCTTTCTTTCTTCTGTTCATAGCTACAACATATTTAATCACTTTGTATATTGTTTCATCATTTTGGAGATTGTACTCTTTGTGATGTCAGTTGCTCTGATCGTCCATGGACAAATCACGTGACATCTTCATGCGAGCTTTACATGATAACAATCTTGAATGATGTTTGTCTTTTACTCTTTCTTTATTGCTTAAAATAATACCTGGTATGCCAATATACTATTTTAATATTGATAGCAAAACAATATTCGATATGCAAGGTAGATTAAATCTACGTACTATCAATTAATTTATAAACAGATATAACATTATTCATCATGTGCTATATTGTTTATCAGGTGAGCTTGTAAATGAAAGAGATAGATAAAGCGTTTCGACTCCCATACCAGTTGGCAATATTTCATACAAATATGTATATTAAACAATTATACACCGGTCTGCGATTGACCCCTTATCGACACCTTATATTCACAAAAGATACAATAATATAGTTCTGCAACGGTATTGCAGTCATTATCTATTTCGAGATCAACCATACGGATCATACCCTGTCATTCAGATCACCTCCAATATTTAGTAAACAAGGATTTTCTGAGAAACAATTACGATTGTGTGGAACGAATTCGTTTTGCTCATAACTTGTCAATTGAGTCCTACTATCAATACGATCGAAGAAATAGTTGAGGTGATTTGAATAAATTAGAGTAGTGTTTTTGGAAGTAATTTCCGATGACCAAAAATGTACGATTTTTCTGTAAATGTTGGTGACGAAATAAATTCAATGCATTCTTTTGCCTCGCGTAAATGATCATGAACGCTCTAATTGGCTTGATATGGTGCGGACATTTTGTTTTCTTTTACGTTTGTAAAGAAATACATACTATCGGTATTGTATATCAATTAACTTGATAACACGGGCAGACATTTTAGTGCAGAAGCGAGTGTTTCTGGTTATTTGTGCCAAAGGTTGGCCTCAAATTGAGTCACATGGCTACATTGTTAAAATCGTTGACCTTACAAATGGAAATCTTCAAAGGGCTCTACAGGTTTTAACATTACGCCGTAGATTTGTATTAAGTGCCACTCGTATGCTCTAACAGAATTGAACAAGAAATCTCATTGTGTGATAATGTATAGGACTCTAGATACCATTTGCTAGCACTACGAAAGTTGAAGATGGAGTCTCAAAGTCCGATAAATCATCCCATCCACCCACCCCCAAACAGGTGTTGATAATGATGGACAATATGTGGGTATGATATCACCTGTACATCAAAAGGGGAAATTTTGCTGAATGCAAATCTTTCCAGAACAAACCTCGTACACTTTACAAACATGCCGATATTTGGTAACATCCATATCTAGAGCGAAATTTAAAATGATTACATGACAGAGCGTTGCACTGTTTCAGGTGGATTTACAAGTAGTAAAAAATAGGATATGTTCAGGAAATATAATGTAGATTCCACCAAAATAACCCTTCAGCGGACGATAGCTCCACACCTGCGCGAAATAACCGGCAAGTGTATAAAATGTACACCGATGATGTGTACAGCCAAAAGCTGCTGCATACTTTTGCATGTTTTAATGAATAGGCGATATCAGCCCCAAATCCTGCAGTCAATATCGTCACGGGCAAGAGACTCATTTATCGATCTGGAAATCTTAAAGTGTGAAAATATATAGGAATTAACATTACGGCGTGTGTTTACGATGTAGGCTCCTTTAGGGCTATACTGCAAATACGTGTTGAAAAATTCATAAGTTACAATTTTAATGCTACTAATGAACACCTATATTATGAACACTACCCAGTACCCGACTTTGTGAGTACTATCCACAACATAATTTTGATTACTCTATAATACCCACATATACTATCCAATACCCCACAATATTTACACATCACTCATTCGTCTTATATTGATCACCAGACATTATGCTATCAACACGCCCTGTGTAGTGACTATCCAACACGCCGTGTAGCGACCAACACCTAATCTACTATGGAATACGATACATACCATCAAGTTACCGTCTGATGTGATCAGTACCCCATATATATTATCAAACACGCCGTGTGTAGGCGTGTCTGAAGTACACTAACCTAACAGCAGTTATCAAAGTACGATAAAATGAACATTGCCAGAATAGACAATACCGCCTTCTGAAAGTGCAGTGACTATGAAAAGTAGCTAAAAGTTATCTTTTCTGGAGTTTTTTTAAAACAAATTTAAAGTCCAGAAGTCAATATGATCACGTACAGCTAACAGCTAATTAGGCTAAGATGTATAATATAACCCAAACTACACTCATCAATCATACACTAAAATAAAAGAAAGTGAAAGTGTTTTGTAATAATACTTAACATGCACAAGGTCAGTTTTAAATACCCAATATAGCTTATGAAGTAAACCTGGCAAAAAATCCTATACAAAGTGGTTTTAAAAACTTATTTTGATTCTAAACTACAAACTAAATATCCTGGCAATTGTGTTAGTTACGAAAGCTTTTAGGGTTGTAGGTCGAGAAAAGAATAAAAGAGAATGGATATACGAAACGTATAGTCCACCGAAACTAATGCAAAATCCCTAATTCAGCTAAGCGGTTAATAGATGTTTGTTTGTTTGATTAGGATTTTTAACGTAGCTTTAACAATTTTTCAGTCATATCGCTACGATGTCTGCAGTGAGGCAGTTCATAGTGATGTCTAGCACTGAGACATCATGCCGCAGACATGTAGCATGATGTCTCACCCAGTCACATTATCCTGACACCAGGCCGACTAGTCCTAACACTAACCTCTTAATGCTGAGCGTCAAGCGAGGCAGCTGTTAGTACCATTTTTGTAAGTCTTTATTATGACTCGGCCGGGGATCGAACCGACGACCTCCCGCTTCCGGGGCGGACGCTCTAACAACTAGGCCACCGGAGCGGTTTTAATAGATGAGAATGGTGGACAAGTAGTTAACTTAAAAAAGAGACTATAATTGTTTGGTTTGTATGACCTCAAACGTGAGCGTAATACAAAAATGTCCATATGTTTAACATATTTTTTACGTGAAATGTATTGTTAAAAATGTAAAAGTGGTCTTGCATTATATGTCTCTATGCCCTCTGATGCGAAATGTAATGATAAAACTACACACGGGGAGAAACAACACACTTTGAAGTTTACCACAAGTAGCGGATAGGTAGGAACGAAAAGAGTACCAAATATATATCAGGTTGTTGTGAAGATATAAATAATAATTTTAAAAAATATGTTAGCTTTTATGCGCTTTGTTTTGAGCGCCATTAAAGATTCGGTACGTATGGTGATTAATATTTTTACTTTGAACTTAAATCTGCAAAGTATTGATCAGCCTATAGATTGATTTTCTGCAAATAACATTCAAGGAAATTGTATATAACATTTTACAATCATATATTTATAAGCCGGCTATCGGACATATCGCAGATCGTTCGAAACTACAATATGTTACCTTAAAGGAACCTTATTACATTTAAAACGTTATCTTTATACATTCAGTTGTAATTTCATAGGAGCTTCATTACATTTTTTGTTTTAAAAAGTTATCTTAGATACAATTCGGAGTACAGTTTCCACCAGTTACTAATAATCTTGATCTACTTCCAGTGGTAAGAAGAGATCCGACGGTTCATTTCCCTTCGGGGAGAAGGATACAAATGATGTGAAGATTGATGCAGGCGGCACCATCTACCCGGATACACTTGCAGAACAATCCTACTATGAAAGTGGAGAAAAAGTTTACTTTCGGTAGCGAAACAATTAATTGATCTGTGAAGGAATTTCAGACTGACCTTTATCATTTGTTTTATTTTTCAATTAAAAGGTGGTAAAGAAAAGATAATAAAACTATTTATGGTCACGATATTATGTTTAACTTTAATAATTGGTGATACATTCCTCAACTGAATCATTGAAACAATATATTGTCTTTTTTCCATACTTTTTCATGCCTTTTCTATTAGAATCATAAAATGTTATAAGAGGAGAATGCATCAAAGCATTATGGAAATCTAAGTGATATGAGCATTGAATTTTGCTATTATTCTCGCCTCACCTCGTACATTTGGATTACTATTCGGATATAAATTGTCCTTTGGTTATTGGGACATTACTATACTATAACGTAAGCATATTCTCCAAAATAGATTGGACAGCTTGATGCGAATCGTTCACGTATACTACTTAAAATTCATCAAAATACATGGTCAACGAAAAACACGTTTGGCAAACCTCGTCTCGAGTAATTTAGGATTTCGCTATGGTCAATTTGTATCTCTTCTTACACTTGTAAAACAATGGATGACGAGGATGACGTCGCATAAGTACACAAAGTACCTTATTTTAAACAGCTCCCAGAATGCATCCCATGGCAAATGAATTATATTTTTGATTTACACATTTGGTATCATCAAGTAGGTTATTACTTTCGGTCCTATCTCGTGGGATTTTATATCGTGTACATTTCGAAGTACATTCGTTCTCAAAATGCAAAATGTAAATTAACGAAACGATAGCGAGATGTGGTGATGTTGATTGCTGGAATCTGGTTTGTACATCTTTCTTTCCTGCATCTTGAGCATAACACTCTCTCTCTCTCTAAGGAAAGCGTTGGTAAATTCCAGTGCAAGGAGAATGTGTTTTTAATGAATTCACTTCGTTCAGACCAGACATTGCAATAATAGCTCAATATTAACTTTCAACACAACTCGATTTCTCATAGAAAATGCAAGGAAAAGCTTCAGGGCATCCTAAAGATTTCAGTTTTAAAATGTATTCCAAAGATATATTCTGTTATTATTTGTGGAGAAAACTTTAATGGCTGCTTATGATTAAAGATTCTAGAAAAACATGTGTATCATCAACTCTTTTCTCGTCATTTTTGTGCCCCATACTCAAATCATTGTGTGTGGTCAAACGACCTTTTCTGATGCTAGAATAAAACAATAAAAATCACACTATGAATCCAAAGCATACGTAATTCGCTAAACAGAATATAAACTAATAACTTCACAACCAAAGAACTTGTACGATGCAGGCAGATCAGATTATATTGTTATATAAATGTCTATTTTACAAGCTTTGACCAATTCAGCCACAAACAGAATGTAAGGAAACCAGGAATTAGACTTGAAAATATGCATTATATGTTTTTTCTAATTGGAATATATTTTCGTAAAAAAATTAAACAGTAACGTAAGCATATTCTCCAAAATAGATTGGACAGCTTGATGCGAATCGTTCACGTATACTACTTAAAATTCATCAAAATACATGGTCAACGAAAAACACGTTTGGCAAACCTCGTCTCGAGTAATTTAGGATTTCGCTATGGTCAATTTGTATCTCTTCTTACACTTGTAAAACAATGGATGACGAGGATGACGTCGCATAAGTACACAAAGTACCTTATTTTAAACAGCTCCCAGAATGCATCCCATGGCAAATGAATTATATTTTTGATTTCCACATTTGGTATCATCAAGTAGGTTATTACTTTCGGTCCTATCTCGTGGGATTTTATATCGTGTACATTTCGAAGTACATTCGTTCTCAAAATGCAAAATGTAAATTAACGAAACGATAGCGAGATGTGGTGATGTTGATTGCTGGAATCTGGTTTGTACATCTTTCTTTCCTGCATCTTGAGCATAACACTCTCTCTCTCTAAGGAAAGCGTTGGTAAATTCCAGTGCAAGGAGAATGTGTTTTTAATGAATTCACTTCGTTCAGACCAGACATTGCAATAATAGCTCAATATTAACTTTCAACACAACTCGATTTCTCATAGAAAATGCAAGGAAAAGCTTCAGGGCATCCTAAAGATTTCAGTTTTAAAATGTATTCCAAAGATATATTCTGTTATTATTTGTGGAGAAAACTTTAATGGCTGCTTATGATTAAAGATTCTAGAAAAACATGTGTATCATCAACTCTTTTCTCGTCATTTTTGTGCCCCATACTCAAATCATTGTGTGTGGTCAAACGACCTTTTCTGATGCTAGAATAAAACAATAAAAATCACACTATGAATCCAAAGCATACGTAATTCGCTAAACAGAATATAAACTAATAACTTCACAACCAAAGAACTTGTACGATGCAGGCAGATCAGATTATATTGTTATATAAATGTCTATTTTACAAGCTTTGACCAATTCAGCCACAAACAGAATGTAAGGAAACCAGGAATTAGACTTGAAAATATGCATTATATGTTTTTTCTAATTGGAATATATTTTCGTAAAAAAATTAAACAGTATCTGACTGCGTTTTTGGATAGATGTCTTTTCTGTAAATGTAAATTTGCATAGTATGTTTACAAAGACAAATTAATTCAAAAAGAAACAATTAAGAAAGAATTCTAAGATTAGTTGTGTTAAGTCTAGCATAGTGTACACTCATTTCAAAATAAACTTGGATAATGCGTACATTACTCCACAATCTCAAGACTATTTGAATGTCAAAAAGTAAATTTTAGTAAATACTTATACTGATGTCAGTATAGTTTCGAATACGCAATACCCATGTATTTGTTTCGTATAAATTTGGCAGAAATTATTGAACAATAATTTTTAATATTCAAAATCTAGCCCAAATTGCACAGCTGGATACCAAATTGGATAATTTAAATGAAATTGAATGGAAAGCATTTATTGTTGCCACAGAAGTGAACAACATATACAAAACTTTGTTTCGAACATTGAATTTACATAGAATTTAACCAACAAATAATTTTCTAAGTAAACGTTAATAAAACATTAATCATTTTGTGCTCTCCCTGCATCACTTCTATTTAGAGTTTGTTATATTTTATGCCAGTGTCGGAAAAATAAATTCAATATTTACCATATTTATAAAATTATTTTTAAAATGAATACCATACATTTTTTAAAGAAAAACAATAGAGCTCAACTTTCTGTCAGAAACGTTATATGCATACAAAACTGTACATGGCAAAAGCGTAGATACCTGAAGCCAAATACACAAAAGCATTTTAGGTGAATAATAACCTGACGACATTATGCATAATACGAGCGTATCTTGATATTGAAATAAATTTGGAATATGCGCATTTGATAGCGCCCCGTTTTAAGCAATTCATAGATTTATGTGATTACTGGGATTCAGCGCCATGGAAATATTCTTAGCCCGAAATAATTAGCCAATTACTAGGAGCAAACGTCACGGAGTCAAGTATTAGTGAGTTTGAATGATGCCATGGTCCGCTAGTAGAGAATTCAGGTCCAAACCGAATGACTGACCCCATTAAAATCTAGTTGTGTACAATAGTGGTGTGGCTGAGGTGGCAGTATTTACGGTAGGAAACCGGTAAATTACACAATGGAATCAATAAGAAGGGACTTAATAGATACCATTCATGTGTCCATAGTAGAAAATGGGTGAAGTTTTATTGGCATAATGTGCCTGGAAAAGCGTACATTGACTGGCCTAAGGTGGCAAAGTTAAAATAGTTCCCAGTGAAAAAGGGGATGCAAGTGTATTTTCTTTGGCGTAACCGGCTGGCGGAACGGAAATCTGACGATAATGAAGAAAAACCATGCAAATGTGCGCTTGATGGACTTTTGGCAAGTTGCATTATCTGTGGTCTTGTATCGATTAGAGTAAAATTTAGTATATAAAAACAGAAACGTCTGGCTTTCTAATTTACAACTGAAATTGTATGGTAGTCTTTGGAAATTTGTGGAAACATGACTTCCAGCGGGATTCGCGCTTGAGTTTGGCACCGCTCGGTCAAGTAATACTACTGTGCGTGAAACAATATGATTGTATGCAACACTATGTTTTGTGTAGATGTTTATATACCATGTGTTTTTCACATGAATACAGTCCCGTCAACTGGCTTTCTTTACAGATCTATATGTATTTTGGAAAGAATGTTGATGTTAATAAATTTCTACTCAGATACAACTATTGCGTCCAACCCACCTATAAAGTCCAAAGTCTAGAAAGATATCACTGTAGTAATTAATATGTTCCGATGTCTGTTTTAACATGAACATGTATGTATGTATGTATGTATGTATGTATGTATGTATGTATGTATGTATGTATGGGGGAATGATGTAACTGAGTCAAGTTTTCTTTTTTGTAGTTGGAGGACGGTACGTTGTCGATGGTATTTGTGACATGTTGAATACATGTTATAATGTTTCAGTTTCTGGACAGTGTGGACATTTATCCAACGTGGGTCCTGTACTTATATGTTTCATAAAGCTGCCATTTAGTAGTGTTTTACCTGTTCTGATTCTGTTGATGATTTTAATATCAATGGCTGCCAGGCTTTTTGGCAAACGTTGGGTTCTAGTGACCTAGTTGGAATAGATGTCTACCCTTTGTGGAGTTTTCCCATTGTTGTTGCCATTTATTATTAATTCTGTCCCTGACTTGACTATATAGTTCCTGAGTGTTGGTCTTTCATCCGACTGCTTTTTGCTGCTTGGTTTGCTTTTTCATTTCCAGGCAAATTGATGTGAGATGGCACCCACAAGAAGTGTATGGTTTGGTGTGATTTATCTGCTTCCCTGATGGTCAGCATAGTGTCTTCTAGAAGGTTTTGTCTACTTTTGTAATTACCTGTCTCAATACTTTCAAGTACACTAAGTGAGTCTGTTATGATGACGTACTGTTTTTGATTTTATGTTACTATCCATTTTAGGGCTCGGTTGATGGCCCAGAATTCCGCAGTATATATGGAACAGTCATCCGGTAGTCGTGTCGTGTCGTACAAACAAATATATACAGATTATTTTTACAAGCTTCAGAAACGATGTGCTTATAGATACACGTCTAACAAAATCAAGCAAACGGAGTGCTTATAGACACTCACACTTCTATTTTTCTTACATACAATTTGCAATTGAATTAGTATATTTTTTTTCTAAAGTATTGGGGTAACCACGAAAAGGAGCTATTTTGTGGACGGAGATTTATGACATTCTTTTGTTGTCAATTATTGCGTCCCCTTCTACCAGCCTTTCGCATAGGATAAGGCCTGCTTCTTCGGTAACTGAGGGAGAACTAGTTCGTGGTTTCAAGGCAGTCCACAAACACTCTGGTTCCTGCTGAGTTTTCTGCCGCTGCTGCTGCTGTTTCTCTGTCTCTCTCTGTCTCTCTCTCTCTCTCTCTCAATGGATGTTTAGACTGGAGACTGCTTTTCTTCAAACGGTTCACGCGCGGACGTGATAGAAAATATTCCAATGAATTTTTGTGAGAAGGCACCCACAAGAATTTTTGTTGGGTCAGAACGCTGTGATAGTTTAATTTAGGGTGAGGAATAGAGAGAAGTCAACGAGCATATTTCTAAAATCTGAAAACAAACGACAGACACAATGTTTTCAAAACAGTATATTCAAAACACAAACAACTTAGTATTCACAATTAACAATAAAACAAACAGAATAGTTTTGACAAGATTGACAAGGTTGTAAAGTTAAGCTATATTTCCAGGAATGGAATGGAAGTCATTAGGTCATTGATGAACACTACGTTTCCTAACTACAAACAAAATATAGCCATAATGGTTACAAAGGCATCGTTTCTAGAAGAGTAACGATCAAAATAAGTCAAAAAATGTTCTAAAGAATATCTAAGACTGCGTTGATGCAGACAACACACAAACTATTGTCAACACACCATAGAATATGAGCCTTGTAATTTCACATTATTGAATCGTGTTGTTTGGACATTTCTTCTCATAAAGTTGATGATGTCGTCTTCCAAAGGTGGCAATCCATACGAATCAAAATATTCCACACAAACATCTCAGGGAAAGTAAATGGCTACGCAGTGGGTAACTCAGAGATGTCCATGTTGATGACATTAGCTTGATGGTCTTGAGCTTTGCAATGATGCAGCTCATCTTTAGCATCACAAAATGATTCTAAGAAGCAGTGTACGATCTGAAGTTTAAAAAGGTAATACAGTTTCCATGTATCTTTTTTTGTTCTGTTTTTCGCACAGGTAATGATAAGTCATCATTTTAATCCTGACTTTTACCTGAAAACTTTGACAAATAAACGTCTATTAGCTCCATCGTGGTACCCTGAGCCAAGAGATATTTGATGCGATTGATCTCCAGAGCAGTTAACAGAGGACAAAAAGTTTCACTCAAGTCCTTACACCACTGATGAAATACTGCTTCGTCCTAGATGAGACTCCAATCATTATCCAAATACTCGTCCAATTTTTCCACTTGATCTAACATCAGACAGTTATTGTGTTGAATTTGACTGGTATGATCGTTTTGACATCCATAACAATATTTATTGATCACATCCTTAATGTGTTTTGCTAGATACCTGGCAAAACAAGAGACTAAATGTTATTCTTGTTCCGGAGCCCATCGAGCATGTTTCAAGGAATCGGAATCTGTCTGCGCCCACTTGTGAAGTGACACACAGCAACTGAAGCACATTACTTTATTTCCTTCGCCCAAGAAGATAAATCCGGCTTTGGCTAATTCTTCGGAGGTAGGTCCTCTCAGATATTTTGGCTTTTTTCCTTTGAAGGCTTGGAATCGACTTTCAAATCGACTTTCTAAGTTGCAAACATACATGAAACAAATATGCGTTTCTTACAGGTTCATCTCGACGAAGGCACGAGCGATTCCGCAGGAGTTTGCTCAGGGCTAAATTACATCAGTAGGGTTGTAGGCGCATAGGCTGGCGTAGATGTTGATATCTGCCATGGAAACCAAAAGCGTCCACTACAAGGAGTGGCATCGCTTTCTCATCCGTCAGGTTTGACAGACACATCATCACTTTCCATGATATATACTGACCGATATCGTTTCTTTCCTGAACATACATGTCCCGTGTTAGTATTGGTACTATGCCTTGTCCACGAGTAGGGCACAATCTGAGCAGTTGGCAAGCACTTTTCTGATATGAAACTTGTGTCTACCAATATTGTTGGTAAATGACAAAAGTTCGCAAACACGCAGGGTAGTGCATTTATTGTTGTCATTCGTGAAGATAGGGTGTAGAGGCAAAACATCTCTCACATTCGATTCACAAATCTTGTGTTGCGCTCCATTGCTATAGCCGTAGTCTCATTTCTCACAATAATAACAATGTCTCATGAACGAGGCGATACTGGTGATGATCTCCGCATGTTCATCGTGATAATAGACGTGAATGTATTTTCCATCTTTACAATCCATGCCTCGAAAGAACAAAGGTTCGCGCGCTTCTTGAGGGTGTAACGTGGAGCCAAGACATCTTGCAATTTTTGCATTTCAGGAATGCCGCAGGGGTTGTCTTTAGATAGCACCGCTTGCTGGAACAAGAGTTCTGCTTTATTTCGTTGCTTGGCTGAGTGAGAAAAAGAATCTACGTTGGAGTAAACGTTGTGGGTGAGACAAATAATGCTAACCCCCTTGACTGAGATTCCCTTGTCTCGGTCCAAACCCGAACATAGATCATTTATATCTTAACTGTATTTGTCTCTCCCTAGAGTAATGCGAATTCAGGTCAGCCACTTCCTACATTGTTGTCCATAGTTAGTACCGTGACGTCACCTCACTTATTGTACCTTGTACCCAAACAGCTCCACGACCAGTTTGGGATTTTGATTGTCGCCATATATATCGATCGAGAACATCAAATGCATTTATCAATCGTTTATACTTTGACCTAGTAAATTTCATCCGCTAATATGAAATATTATTATGAATTATTATTATGAATATGAAATAATGCAGAATAGAAAAAAGCTTTATAATTTGACTATACAAAAAAACACATTGTCATTATAATACATAATTAAAATACAATGCACTATTGCATAAATGAATGAATAATAGTCATAAAAAAAAGTGTTCTTATAAATCCTCGCTGGCTGGCATTAACATTCGAAACAATGTCATGTTCCGTCAGACACGTGTTTCGTTTGAATACACTAAAGATGAAACTTCTTTGACCGGTTATCGCTTTCATGTAGTATAAGCCTACGACCACCATCCCCTCCACAAATACAATATTTGAATATACTAATTAAAATGGTTTCTCAAATATTTTATGGCACAAAGACATGTTGTCGCGAAAAATATTTGTACATAAAAGTTCTAGCATAAAATACATGCTATGAAATTTTAATTCGTAACTGATATTTTATCCATAAAATCATGATCTGGAAATACTCTTTCAAGATGACAAGCTTAGGGATATGATATGAATGACTTTTTAAAAAACGTCAATATTCTCTGTTTGTAAACAACAACAAAAAGTGCATTTCTTAGATATCAATAATATACACAATTACGATTCTACTTTACTATTCTGTCTTTCGATATAAGCAAGGGAACTTCCAGCTTTATTTTTATTTTTGTGCTATAGTGCACATAATTTCAAGTATAATCCGTGTATTGTGTCGAAGAAAAAAAATATCCTTATCGATAGTTAAATGAGGTTATTATTCTTGAATATACATGATGACGAATGTTGACAACGGTTTGTTAGCGACTCAAAATGGCGGCAGAAGGTGCGCGCGCGTTGAATTGTGGGTATTTAATCGTGACGTCTGTGAAAACAACCCATATTCTAAAAAGAGAAGTGGTTATAAACATATATATGATATCTTATAGGTGTCGTTTCTGGAGGCAACTGCTGTCTACCAGTCAAAATCAAATACATCGTTCAGTCTTTGCATAAAAAGCGATAAAATTGAAGATATATGGAATTAGTTACGGTAATACCAGACTTCTCCAAATACTGAGATCAATAAAATTGTTCTCATATTAAAAACCCGTCTGTATATAATCTTTTTTCTTCTTTATCGCATTCGGTAAGCATTAATTGGTATATTTTTTTGAAGAATATAATTTTTTGTGTTTAACCGTTTCAACTAGTGTATGTGAGAAAGCCTGCCAGTAGCTTCTCGTGGGGCGGTGATTCTTTTTGGGTGTTTTCCTGGCCACCATTAATACTGGTCGCCATGTATAGCCTATCGTGTGCTCAAAAATGGCGTTTAACCTACAACAACAACATTCTGGAAGTAGAATATTCCATTAACATCCAACCTTACATGATAGATTCGTGGGACAAATATAAGCAGGACTCGTCAGATTATGACAATGGCGCTGCTCTTGGGTCTTAGAGAAACATTCAAGTTCGAAATGTCTCTGGCACAACCTGGTGTGTTGAGTTAGCATAAAGCCTTTGCTCTTTATATTGATTATCCATACAGCTCTCCTTTTACGGTCCCTTGAAAATGTGAAAAAAACTCAATCTTCTGTCTGGAATTTCTATTATTCACACATTTATTTTTTTTTTTTTTGGGGGGGGGGGGGGGGGCGGGCACCAGACAGATTCTCACCTCCATTTTCGAAAACAAAGGAACAAAGTTTTCATGCGTTGGTTTATTCTTCCCGATATGTAGTTTGGTGCTTTTTCAAATATATTTTTTCTCCCCTTTCTAAAATTTCCGTTTATGTAGTTAAACTTTGAGAGGTATTGTATCCTTAGCGTTTCTATAGAGTTGATCATCCGAGTAGGTTTTATTCATCTAATCTCAAAATTCTTTTCTAGTTCATTTTGTCGACCTTGGCTAGTGGTCACCTGTACCCCATGTATGATATTTATGTTGGTGCTATATGTATGTGATATATGATTTTTTCACAATTATTTTTATATTCATTTATTTGATTTTTAATTTTGAGAGAAGTACGGTGTACTATCTTTGTTAAGGGGCAAAAAAAGAAACTTTTCGTTTTAAGGCTTGTATTTTTTTTCCGTGTCGTTCTTCGCATTGTATATTTAATTCATGTTGAGTTCGACTGTGCTCGAGTGGGGGTCCATACATTTTTAAAATTTAAATTGTACTTCTCCATACTCGAGTCTTTTTTAATTTATTAGTCCTTTTTAAAGATTTTCCTAAATTGTTTAAGGTATCCTTTCATATGGGTTCTCTGTGCAATACGGGAGCTGACCAGCGGTGGTATAGAAGACGAACAAAGTATTCCTTTTGTTTTTTTTCTTTTCTTTTTCTTCCTAAAAAATTAATTCGCAAGGCATATTTAGATACACTTAACTTGCATATTTGATTCACACAATTTAGAGCTGTGTAGTGAACCATCCTGTTTCTACTTGACACTTCGCTGCAGAAACTGAATACAACTCGTAAACGTTAATCGTCTCAAATGACGTCACATCCTGTGTATATGGAAGGGAGCTAACAAATTCGCGGCAGGGACTTTCCGTTTGATCTCGGAAAACAGGACAGTATTCTTTTCTGAAATGTAAGTGCAAATACATAAGATGCAAATAAACAAATAGTTGGGATATATTGAATACACAATGTACTAAATATCTTTCTATTTACAATAAAATTATTCAGGTCCGGGTTTTTGTCCCCTTTAATGATACCCACAAATCTACATAGCGAAGTGGAAGCCCAACTCATCATATACAAATGTATTGTTGGTAGACAGCTTCACATCTTGTAACTTTTTGCAATATTTTCTAAGCAGCAGAGAGTGTGAACAGACTTTCTCTAATTGGGGTATATTTTAAGCAAAAATATTCTAAGTCTCCATTTGCCAAACTGAGACTTAACAATTTTAGAGCTCTGTTTGTCAAACGGAGCCTTCCTCAAGGGTAAAAAAAAAAGACGCCATTTAGTTGACGTTCACCTCCTCGGCTGCTAATGCGCTAACTAAATATTTGATCAAGTCCGACACGATATCTTGTCCGAGGGTCTGATAAATTTATCGTCACAAATCCGTGTGGGATTGTCTGAGCGTGGCTAAAGAAATTTCTAAATCGATTATGATCCATATCACCACCGCACCAAGTTTGCCAAATATTTCTAAGAGTATGAGTATCAACTCCGTTAAATACACACAGCATATTGCAGTTATCTCTGATCACTTTTGGTATTTGAGTGTAACGTTGAGTGATATATATCACATCGGTGTTTTTATGTCTGCCTCTGGAAAATATTCTAGCAGGATTCTTTTGATTATCTAACATGATATCATCATATACGACTAAATTGTTAATACTTCCATCAATATCATCAATATTCGGTGCCTCTTCGATATCGGTTATAAACTCAATAACACCATCGCCGTTAATTTCTTGCGCGGCATCATTAAAATCCTTTAATACTTCATAACATCGTTGATCGTCTACACTCGGAGCAATCATGTACAATTTATCCCACTTCATCCATCTCGTTATCAAATTAAGTAGCAATTGTGTTTTACCACTTCCAGATGGTCCGATGATAATCGCGCGAATAGAATTTGGTAACATTGCATGGTGTCTAATAGGTTCCCGTCGTCGAGTAGCTGAATAATCAATTACATTCATAACTGTTATATATAAATTATGGATCTATATTGTGTGAAGTGTAGGACGCGTACTGGCACAAATGACTTGACGACGATTACAACGAAAAATAATCGATCAGCGCTTTCTGGTAAATGCGTACAATGTAGTACGAAAAAATTTAGATTTACTTCCACGAAACCTTTAAAAAAAAACGAGGAGGTGATATTGCAGCCAAATTGACAAAACTCCCAGGAACACCGTGGGCAAAGTATCCAGGAGAAAAGCACCTTCCAGGATATAGCTACTGTGGACCGGGAACACGATTAGATATCAGACTTGATGATCAAAATCAGCCCCGACCCGGCGAGTATCCAATAAACGCTATTGATAAGGCGTGTCATGCTCATGATGTCGCTTATAAAAGCAGCAATCTTCAACATAGACATCTCGCAGATGTAAAATTAATTCATGCGTTAAATGCTATTCCTGATAAATCCTTCAAAGAAAAATTGGCTTCTTGGTTGGTAAAATCTGCTATGAAGGGTAAATTGATGTTAGGTGCTGGTAATTGAAAATGCTAGCATTTTAATATGGAATCTATTTATTATTCTCCGAGAGGATACTGGAGAGGTTACGCAGCAATCAATAAACTAGCTAGTGCATCAAAGGTGAAAAAAACTACAGCGGCAAACTGGTTATCTAAACAGGCAATATGGCAAATTTATCTACCAGCGCCTAAACAAATTAACTATTCGCATTTTGATGTTACAACACCTAATGAAGTTCATCAAGCTGATATACTATTTCTGCCGCATGACAACGGTTACAAATACGCGTTAACGTTAGTTGATATTGCAAGTCGATACAAAGAAGCAGAACCGTTAAAAACAAAATCATCTACTGAAGTAGCTTCTGCATTTGAAAAAATTTATCGACGAGGTCCTCTGCGCTGGCCAAATCTGTTACAAGTTGATCCTGGCAAGGAATTTCAAGGTGTTGTTACATCTACGATGAAACATCATAATGTCGCCATCAGACGAGGACACACTGCGCTACATCGCGATCAGGCAATTGTTGAACGGTTTAATAAAACCCTTGCTGAGCGGTTATTCGGATATCAATACGCAAAAGAATTCATCCAGGATAAACGATCCCGTGAATGGGTCAAGAGATTACCAGCTGTGATTACCGCAATCAATAATGAGATTACTAGAACAATTAATATGAAACCTGTCAACGCTATTAAGAAGGCGTCTATCAAAATGGAAATCCAAGGAATTTCACAAAAAGATTTCAAAGAACCAATTCTTGGTAGTAATGTCATTGTAAGGTACTTATACGAACCAGGAGAGCTTGAGGGTGGTAAAAAAAGAGCTACTGATCCTATTTGGAGCGTCACTACGCATAAAATATCCGGCATAACACGATCAACTGGTAGACCTCCAGTCTATAAACTGGATTCAACTGCTCCTCAGCGAGGATTTACACGCAAACAATTACAAGTGATTCCCGAGGATACTCAATTGCCACCGCGTGGTCTTAATTAGCACCCAGGGTGCTGTCACCCCGGCGTCTGTTGCACTCAAGACAAGTCAACCTCACATTGTTTCTGACATGACCGAGATTGTTATCTTTTCTATCTACGGTGAATTGGCGAGGATCTTTATCCGAATACTGCCAACGCATTATACAATTACAACTCGCGCAGTGATTGTTCTGTTGTTGCTTTAGTGTCTTAATTAATTCAGCATCAATGTCAAATTCTCTTTTATTTTTTTTATCCTGTTGTTTATAACCAGAGAGTTTTTTTCTGATTATATTATCATCGGTGTGTATATTACTTATTGTATTGTCATTATCATTAACCACAATTCTTCGAAGTTGGTTTATTCGCCGTACTCTGGATACTGCGAGATAAACTAAATTTGACCACTCAATATGATTATCTACTATCCAAAGAGTTGTATCGGATATAGTCAATCCCTGTGAAGAGTGTATTGTTGCTGCATAACCTAACGTCCATGGGGATTTATCAGCACCTAATGCATCTTTAACGACGCTGATATCAACCAACACAATATCATTTAATACTAAATTCTGCTTTTGTTGTTGTCCAGGAATGTCAACGTCGATATTCTGCTTTCGTGTATCCTTAGGTCTATAACAGAGTGGTACTGGAAGCGTTGCAAATTTTTCTTTATGTAGCGCAAACAACTTCATCTGAAGTGCGTCTCTGACTATTTTTCTACTCGCGATTATTAAATCATTTGGCTTCCACATTTCCCAAAAATCATTCATGGGAGTTTCAGAGATTATTTCACGCGCTATTTCACATTGGATTTTATCCGGTTGTAATCTAATTAGCGCTTTGAATTCTCGTAATTGTTCATCAAGTGATCTATGGTCGGTATTAATCTCTTCATAATAATCTACAAATCCTTTTAACCATTCATGTGGAGATCCACCAACAAATGGCTGCGGTTGGCCGTGATCCCCGCACATGACGACTTTTGTGTTTTTTGTCAACAACCATGATAGAAATGTCTGTAATACTGTCAACGATATAGTACATATTTCATCCCAGATTATTACATCAGGAATGAATTTATCGCCCATTCGATCAGGAGTCCATGTATCGCCTTTCCATCGAAAGAAGCTGTGATAAGTACAAGCTTTTACCCCCCGCGCTATCATCTCTCTGGCGAGTCTGTGAGTTGGTGTTAACACAATCATGTTAGAAACACTTGTGTTTCTATTACGAAATAATTCGATTGCACGAGTTGTCTTTCCTGATCCACCACAGCCGTTTAAATAAACTGTCTTGTATCTACAAATCGGATCGGATACGGGCGGTGCAGTAGAAAATTCTGATTGAATCTCTGAGATATTATGGTTACTTTTCAAGTATTTATCATCCATAGCAACGTCTGCGGATTTACAATACTCATGTAGTGTTTCTTTTTTAAACCTCCAATTCCCCCACGCTTCCTTAGGATCTGTGAATTTAGCTACATCTGATTTATATTTCTCATGGATATACATCGAATCAGTAGCTACTCTAACCGCGGTATTAGGAAATCTATTTATCATCGAGAATAGATTAATACAAGAATAGGCTAGCATAGAACTTCTCAATTGTGTGTATTGACAACTTTTTCCATCACAGTAGGTAACAACCGTACCTAATTTCTTACCATTTCGAAGGACATCATCTACCCAAATATTATTAGTTCCGCTCGCAGATTTGTAAGCTTCCTCATCTAATTCCCCTGATAGAAAAGCGTTCTTACGGGTTACAAATTTCCCTTTTTTTATTAAATCAGATATTATGAAATTGTATTCTTCATCGTCTATGATTAATCTAGAAGAGTATTTTGCATTATCAAATCTTCCACCTTGAGTAAATTTACCGATTATTTTTCGTCCGAGATCTTTAGCCTCTCTATTACTACCTTCGAATAATTTCTTAGACCAATCTATGATTTGTTCCTCGCTGAAATCCTTCGAATTTCCATCTAGAAATTGTTTTCGTTGTTCGTTAATTATTTTTTCGAGATCGGGTTTTGGTAACCAAACATCTTTCTGAGCGTTATAACAAATAATCGCTTCACTGACAATTAATGATGTTAACATACCACAATCGATCATATATCGCAATAGCACAATTGGCATCCACGCTTTTTCATACATATGTCTACCAAGCCAAAGATAACTACACGGATGTAACCCTGTAGCTAATTCGAATGATATCACACGAGCGAACCCGGTTAAATCAAAATTAGAACTGCTAGCAGTTCCAGGCAATGGACCATTAATCGCAACACGAGTCATTTCATGTGTGGGATGTCCAAATCGTTTAAAATATTCAGAGCATTCTCCATATCCGAGAAAACTTCCAGGATAACACGCGGATATATCAATTGAAATCATACCATCACGTGAGTATTTCGTATTCCACAATCCTCCATGACCAAATTCGACGCAACTCAACTTCACATCCTCCAGAAAATCACTTCGTGTTGGACGCCATGAATTCTTTTCTCGTGCGAAGTGAGCTACCACTGATGGAATTGTGAAGCTATCCGTAAGTAGTTTTTCTGTAGAAATGCTAGTGTTTCCTTCTAAATACTCATTAGCGATTTTTCTCATTCTAGTATCTAATTCTTCAGTTCGATATAATTCACCATTTGGTTTTACAAACTGATCAAATCCTATTTCCGGATCCTCATTACTCCTGAGTAACCATACTGACACAGGGTCGTCTTTGGTTAACGCGTGAATAGCATCAAATAATTTCTCTTCATAGAAACCATCCCTAGAAAATTCTTTAGGGATATATCGAACAGTTCTTTCTCGTGGAAATATATTTACCGCGGGTGTCCACGCGTGTTTGTTATGATCAATAATTTCAATTGGAGCTCCTCGCGATTGATATTTTGGTTCGTATAATACTTCTCCGGTTATTGTCGCTACCGATATTGGAAATTTTAATAATGCTTCTAATTTAGCTATATCGGAAATCATTGCCCCGCGCTGTTTCACTGTCAGTTCCCATTCGGTTATTTTGTTTCTTCGTAGATCAGTTAATTTATTTCCCCGGGATGCATTTTTGAAGTGTTCTATTAACCGTGTTGCTACACAATTAAGTGGCAAAGCCACTGATGATGAAAACATCGGAGCTAGTTTTGCAATATTAGGATTATTATTTATTGGATATAACCCATACACAACTGCTGTTACAGGGTAAGATTTCTCATAGTATGGTTTGTCAATTCCAGTTAGAATTCCTGGTTTGGAATCTCTACTCACAATAACAGTTTTTTTATCCTTAAGGATTGGGTCAAATTTATCTCTGATAATCCATTCACCTTCCTCTTCGATAATGAATTTTATTCTAAAAAAATACCTCCGTAGAGAATTGCTTTGCAATTTGCCTTTGGATTTCTGGCCAAGGTGTGAAAGTATCACAGCTGCTCTTATATCATTCATAGTAGCATCAATTACGGGTATATTGACATCTTCATCAATAATTCGAAATGTCGACCACGTATGAGATGCTCCATCACGCTTAAACTCATTAAAACAGTCGCTGATTTTACTCAATAGTGGTTTATCATCTACTAGACTTTTAGGTATATCAGAGATTCTATCGAGATTAAATCTAACATTTTTCCAAGGCTTAATTTTCGATAATCTCTTGAACTCCTTCATATTATAATTAAAACAAGTATTTAAATAAGAAAATTTTATATAATGAATCATTGCAAATGGCTTATGATTGGATCAAAGACTCCGTGTAACAAATCATGCAGAAATGAATTCTGTGGGTATCATATGCAGAGTGTGAGAAACGGTTCGGAGGGGCCTTTACCATGCTTGCATTGTGGGGTAGGTGTAAGAGGCAAGTCGCAGTTATGCATTAATTGCGGGGGTAAGCGTTATAGAGAGTTAAAACGTTATTATGACAAGCGAAGAATCAAAAATCCTGACGACGTCAATGGCAAAATCATAAAAACTACGGATGACTATATAAAAAGATTTGTTAATGTTATAATTCAGCCAATTAACGAATTAGACAAATAGATATATTATATATACAAATGAGCCAAGAATTTCAAAGACATCCTGTTATTAAAAATTACGAAGCTTCTCGTGATGGTATTGTCAGACACAGTAAAAATAAGAAATCTGTTGGGCGGGATAATGGTATGGGTTATTTGATATTTAAAGCTGGAGGGAAAATGTATCTCAATCATCGTTTCGTTTATGAAGTGTATAATGGATTAATCAAGGATGGCCTTGTTATTGATCATATTGATGGTATTAGGACACATAATTCTTTGAATAATTTACGAGCTGTTACACAAAGTGAGAATACTGCATTTGGAAATACTGGTACTTGTAAATCAATTGGGAAGAGACCAGTAAGATCGTTTAATACTGACACGGAGATGGTATTTCAATCAATGTCAGAAGCTGGTAAGTATTTCGATATTCACACCTCCTCGGTACAAAAAGTAGCAGAGGGAATTTATAAGACCGCTTTTTCAAAGCGTTTTAAAAACAAAATTCAGTTTGTTTATGTATAATTTGCATTGGAAATTGCTTCGTGAAATTGTGAAAGAATTTCCATTGAAAATCTTCAATTTTGCAATTTCACATGGGAGATAACTCCGTTAGGTATAACACGTGTGAAATCCGTAGGATTTCCACCAATGACAGAGTTACGGATCTTAAACACGGAAACGCTAGTGTTGGAAAATCTTCGATTTTTCATTGGTTGTTATAATTAAATAAATCCGAACAAAATACAATCAATTTTGTCTTTTTTCAAGTATTAACAGAACTGTTTTATAAACACGTCGTATTTAAACATTTTTTTTAATGTCTGTTTCAAGTATTATGCGTGTTTTCAACGTTGTCAGTGATCGCTAATAAACAAACAAATAATTACAATCACTACACCTATTTTATATCACCTCGTCGTAATGAGTGTATATATACAAATTCGTTCTTATTATAATTGGGCATTTAGCCGAAATTCAAGTGTAAACAAAACCACACCGTCACACGTGGTATGAACGTTATTATTGACATTCAAAACCAAAGTTTCGATTTTGCGGTTTTGTTTACACTTGAATGTAGAATAGCCCGCGTCATCCATTGTCATTGAAATCAATTCATTGTTCACCTATAATCTATTGTTGTACCGTCGTCATTGTCATTGAAATCAATTCATTCATTGTTCACCTATAATCTATTGTTGTACCGTCGCATTGTCATTGAAATCAATTCATTCATTGTTCACCTATAATCTATTGTTATGTGTTTGTCGGTTGTAACCGTTGAGCGCTGCTTGATGTATAAAACACCAAGGGGGTTTAAAACGGTGAATGTGCCGTCGTCATTCATTATATATAATCATAATCACCTATAATCGCATTAAGCTTCTGGGTATACTAAGATGATCAACACCTTAGTGTATCCAGAATTCATTTTGAAAATACTTTGCATTTTTAATTCTAAAGAATTTTCATACTTTGTATTTGAAATACTTTGCATTTAAACAAATATATTTTTATATATATATGAATATTGAAAATCTCAAATTGATTATTATTGAAATCAACAAGTTGAAGGATGAAAATGTAAAATTATGTTCAGGTTTGGATTGTGATCAAATTATGACTGATTTCGAGGATATACAATTTGCAGAACAGACAGGAAAATATGTCCTATCTAAGAAATATTTTTTAATTAAGAATATCCAAAAGTTTATACGTGAAAGTTTAGTCAATACTGAAGATGTTAATATATTCGTACCATTATGTAGCATCGTTGAACGTGTACGTAAGCAATTAGGATTAGAATATGAACAAAAGAGACTTATTAATTGTAAAGTGAGACAATTAAAAACATTAATGGAAAACTCTGAAGGTGATGAGCCCACGCGTAGAGAGCCTCCTTTGTTTGTATAACCGATACGGTATGAGGAAGTAAAATTATGTGTGTGTAACAACAAGGAAGTATTAAAATGATTTGCATTTTTAGGTTAGTGATTTGCATTTCTAAAATGCTTTGGATTTTTTAATTAAAAATTGCAAAGCAATTTGACAATAGTAATACTCTTTTAATAATGGTAGGAGAATCATTAACAACGAGATTAGCTAGAGAAAGACTTGAAGCTCTTAAGAAAATATTACCCCTTCGTGATAGAATCCGTGAAAAACTTCAACAACGGCAATCAATGGCCACCGACTTCACAGAGGATACAGAACAACTCTTCAAACCTATTGTTAGTGCAACTGAGGGTGTGAAAACAGCAATCTCTAAACAAGAAAGCGCGCAGAAAGAGTCCTTTCTCCCTGTGTTAGAGAAAATATCAAAACGAACTAAACAAACGAAAAAATCATTAAAAACACTTCCTGGTGATATAATAACTGCTGCAAGACGACAAGAAGAACAACAACGAGAACTTCAGGAAGAAATTGAACGATTAGGTGATGTTGATATTTCCTCACTAGAAACGCAAGCATTTCCACCTGAAGAGGAAGAAGAACAACAAGAAGAAGCTGTTCCAAGGAGGGACTATAATCCTGAAAATATATTTACAGTTGATGCGTTAAAAAAAATCAGAAGTATCCCAACACTCGATGGTTTAGTTAAATTTACCAACGACAACATTAAAAAAGATAAGAGAAATAAGTATTTAATAGACGACACGTCTAAAGATTTTATAAACAATAAAATCCTTTGGGCAAATAAGGTGTTTTTAGCAAACAAGAAGGAAAACAAAATCAACAAAAAAATAAGATCTGATTATGACCAATTTATAGCTATGGTAAAGAAGATCACAGTAGCACCACCAGTATACACAGCAGACCCAATCCCTGATGAAATACAAATAATGGCAGAGGCTGATTCCCAGAGTAAAACTCTGAAGGGTGCAACTGGTACAACTAAAAAAACAGGCAGTGGTTTAGTTGGAAATTCTTCGAGTGGAAATACAAGTATTTCTTGCCCTGGCAATATTCTTAGCGATATATCCCGATTAGAAATACTTGTAGGAGGAAAACGAGCCGGGAATAACTCACCAGAAATAATCAATGAAGCAGCTGATATCTGTAGGAGATTATTTCAAGGTGGTATCATGGATATTGCAACATATAGAGATTTCATTGAAGAGTTAGCCGAAAATTCTTCGAATTTCTACGGTTATCATAGTGACTAGATAATTGGAAATGCTTTAGCATTTGGAAACACTAGTGTTAGAAGTATAATACTTCTATATAGAGAATGATCATACACTACAACCATGATAAACCAGCTAACGTCTACGTGGTAAACTCACGATTACCAAAATACCGAGTATACTATGGAGATGGTCTCGGTAATACTATAATGGGATTATTTTCAAGAATGGCTCCAAAAGTAGCTCCATTTGCAAAACAGGCAGCAATGAAAGCAATTGATGTTATCCGAGATAAGGGTATTAACACTGTTGGTGATCTTGCTAGTAAGGCATTTTCAGCCGCTCGGGATAAACTAACAGCGCTAGTTCGACGACGAAATTCTTCAAAACCTGGAAATGCTAGCATTAGAAACACTAGTGTTTCTGGAATGACTTCACTGCCATCTACTGCAGTAATGCCTACACAGGTTAGTAAAATAATAAATAACGCCGTGGATAAAAAACTACAGTCGTTAATGACTAACGCCCAGGATAATATAACAGCAAATATGATAGCCGGAAGTGGGCTTTCGGGAAGTGGTTTTAAGAAGATTCGCCGGAAACGTTAGAAATATTTATTTGAACAGGATTTCCAATTATGATAGTTATTGTAGAAATGCTAGCATTAGAAATAATTGTGTCAGAATCACTTGTGATTCTATTTATTTGAATAGGATGCTCAGTTGTTATGGTTATTGTAGAAACACTAGTGTTTCTAATGCTAGCATTAGAAATATTTGTGTCAGAATCACTTGTATCAGAATCACTTGTGATTCTACTTACGTTATCTTCATTATCAGATATTTTCATCATCATTATTAAAATACACCCAACTAAATAATTGGTTTAAAAAAATTATTTTTATATTATAAAATATTTATAATTTGCTAATTTTGTTAGATTTTTTACTTTTTTTACTCATTTTTCTAGTGTTTTTACTCATTTTTCTAGTGTTTTTATGCAATCCGTCGACAAAATTTCATGAAAATCGAGGATGAAAACCCCAGGAATTCATTTAGAGAAAATCGATTTTGATTAGATTTTTTATCCTGTGAGGCTAAAAATATGTTGTTTCATCGAATTTTCGATGTTTTTTTTTTATTGATTTTGTATTGTTTTTTGACTAATCCGTCGACATAATTTCATGAAAATCGATTTTCTCTAAATGAATTCCTGGGGTTTTCAATTCAAAATTCCTTCAGAATTCTTTCAGAATTTTTGATTTAGACCATCGGATATATAATAAAAATGTTCAAACAAAACCCTGATGTTGCATTTGACATGGAAGCCCCAGTGCTTAAAGATACTTCTGTACGTGATTATCAATTTTTTGCTTATCACGCAGTACAACCTGATCTTCGTGGAAGAATTGAACTTCAGGTTCATGATACCAGTAAATACTTTTTACCTGCTGAAGCTTTTATTGAAGTCGAAGGTGAACTCGTACAAAATATTCCACTTAATACAGTATATGGGCCTAATTTACAAGTTGGTTTTGTTAATAATGGTATTATGGCATTATTTGAAAGCGCTAGATATCTCATTGATGGAAAAGAAATCGAATCTATTGAACGTGAAGTTGATGTAGCAACAACAATATTAGGGCTAGCAAGATACTCTGATGACTATACTAGATCAGCGGGTCCATCTATGATGTTCACGAAGGATATTACTGATAATCCTGATGGTACTCCATATATAAGAAGAATACCACAAAATCGTGTTGCTGCTGGAACTGCTGGTGCTGGCGCTTTTGCTGTTGTTCCTGCTGCTGTTGTTGCAAGCGGTCAGATTGAAGATTTAGTTGTAGATGGTAATCCTAATTACAACCTAGGATTTGCAACACGAGTAGCAACGTTACAAGGAGAGCATCGACATTTTTCATGTGCGATTCCGCTCCATCACATATTTGGATTTTGTAGAAACGTCAGAAAAGTTATTTATGGAGTAAAGCATACTGTAGCACTAGTGAGAAAGGGTAATGATAATAATGCAATCTGGAGCGCTGTTGGCGTTGCCGATGGTAAAGTAATTTTAACAAAACTAACATTATGGATGCCAGTGTTGACTCCATCATTGTCAGTAGAACCGCGGTTGCTATCATTTATGGATCAAGGGGGAAAGAGATTATTAAGCTGGTTGACAACGTCCACAGATACCATGGATTCTAATATTGATGGTACATTTACATGGCATTTGGCAGCACGACAGGGTGTTTCAGCTCCACGGCATATATTTGTTGCTCTACAGGATATTACGAGATTAAACAATCAAGAAAGAAGTCATATGATATTTGATAAACTTGGGTGTAGTGAAGTCTCGCTGAAAATAAACGGACAACAAGAACCAGCAGAGGATATACAACTTAACTATGAAAATAACCACATTGCACGAGTTTATCATCGATTGCTATCATTTATGGGACGTGATCAAAATGTAGATACTGGTCTACAAATATCACAATTGGATTTTAAAGGTCTGTATCCGATTTATTACTTTTCCCTAGAACATCTTGACTTGATGAAACAATCCGTAGTTGATATACATTTTCGGGCTCGTGTACATCCTGGTGTTCACCCTGATCCTGCTCCTCCTGGGGCTACTGCTGGTAATGATGTTAATTATAGAGCAGTTGCTGTTATTCTTAGTGATAAATCAATGATACTCGAAGGTGTTGGTGGACGAATGAGACTAGTAGATGCACCAGTGGAAAATCTATAAGATTTTCTTAATCCAAAATTCTTTAAAAATGACTCGCGATTTAGAATCAACCTGTTTTGTATAATGTCGTATAGTAATATCAATGTCACATTGACACCTGGTCAAATAAAAAAATTACAATCCAAATCAGCTAAACAATGCGGAACCACAATAACGCTGAAACCTAATCAAATGAATGGCGGAGGAAATAAACTATCGCTGACGAAAACTCAAACTAATCATTTTAATAAAGCACTGAAAGAAAAAAAAGGAGTTCAGGTTACTCTTTCTACGAGCGCGATCCGTAACATGGAAAAGACTGGTGGTATATTCCCGTTGTTAGGGTTGATTCCAGGGTTGATTGCCGCAGCAGCCCCAGCGGTAGCGAAGGCAGCAGCGTTAGGAGCCATTGGTACCGCGGCAGGAATGGCGTTGAAAAAGGCAACTGGAAAAGGGTATAAAAAAAAAGGAAAGGGTCTAAGACTACCAGGAACCCCGAGTTCATGGTACAGCGGAAAGGGTCTTCGAATTCCAGGAACGATATAGTTCAGGAACCGATGGTTCCCATGTCCAATTTTGATTTAATTGATACCGCTAAAAAATTAAAAATAAAAAATTTCAGAGGGGTTTTTATGAGAGATCAGTTACCGGCACAACCAAATGATGTTGAAACCGGTATTATTAATTTAGATAACAGCTCCGGACCTGGAACTCACTGGGTTGCATACGCGATTGATCCACGTGGGATTATTTATTTTGACTCATATGGATTAGCGCCGCCGAAAGAATTTATGCGTTATATTAAAACCCTTCCAATGAAGACTTGGTATTCTACGTTACCAACACAAACAATGCTTGATCCACCAATATGTGGTAATGAAGTATTAAACGTACTTGATGCTATATCCAAAAGATTTTCGAAACCACCTCATATAGTAGTAAATGAGTATACTAGCGGCAAATCTCCTTAAAAATCCATCGGATTTAAACGATGAAAATATTTCTATAATAATGATTGATATTTGGGGACGATCTTTATCAACGTTGAAAAAACCTGATAGTGAAGTTGAAACCGTTGATAACAAGGATATTAAAAAACTAATCGAAGATGAAATATCCGAAATATTAAACCTAGCAAATATTGATCCTGGTGAAATAGTTGTATTTCAAGATCGTCAGGGTAAATTGAAAAGTAGTAATATCTCTCTTAATGATATTTTGGTTAAACAACGAGACGCAGCAGAGGATGCTATCGCGTTATTTTCTGATGAGGGTAAACTCAAACCAGGTGTACTTGTTTCAACAATTACGGATAAATTAACAACATACGATAACACGGTGAATTCATTAAAATCGCTTAATGATAAGTATGATGATCATATAATTGTATTTGACCAGTTTACTGCATTACAAAGAAATATAGTTGACAAAATCGATAAGCCCATACTAGAATTTTTTGGAAATCCACCAGTGACCACACCAAAACTCACCACAATAAAAGATTCTATATTGGAACTAGCAACTCTTCAATCCGAATATGAAAAACACACGAAACTATTTATGACGTTTCGTAAAAACCTCATGGACAAGTTTATTGGGAGCCCATTTGATAAAATTGAAATAACACTTCCCGATATTAAAAAATCCATCGATGAACTTAAAACATTCAACAACGCAATAAGGGATGATGCAATGAGAATGATAAGCGTTGTTGAAAAAGTAAAAATTCCTCATAATAAATCTATCATCAACGTAGTATACACGATTCAACACGGATCATATACGTGGACACCTACAAACAATATTTTAACCGTAACCGCAGCAGTCAAGGGTATTTATCGATTAACAATAGTATCACCGACTCAGTTTGAAATATCATCAAGTAGTTCATCTGGAGTCAATAATACGATATCAACGATAATCGACAAGGATACAATTGAACAATTCACGATAACGACTACAGATAAAAATCTAGTCAAGGTTTCAGTAACGTGGTACGTAGAATTCGTAGTGGATTTAAGTAAACAATTAAATTGATTTAAAAATTCTTTCACGATTCAAAATTACAAAGTAATTTGTAATTGAAAATGCTAGCGCTTTTAAAATAAAATGACTCCATCATCGAATCAGTATCGCTATGATCAAGTCAGAGAATTTCAAACTAAACTCAATTCTCTCTGTGAGGAGTATCAAATAAAAATCAAAAAATACAAACGAAGAATAACCACAGTTGATATCACCGTGTACTCGGTGTCAGGAGTAATCACTGCTGCTGGAATAATACTATCTTCGGTTACAATGATTGCTCCGGTCGTAGTTCCAATCGCTATTTCCGCAGTGGCTACAATTGCTGGTATATTAACTGGGATCACAAAAAAACTATCATCGTGTAGCCAGAGTAAACTACATGATTATTTAATTAAATATCATATTGCATCTGCCGGTTACTCGCAATTATCCTCGTTGATATCATCGTCGTTGGATGACACAACAATATCAGATAGCGAATTTTCAACTATGGCTCAATTGTATAAATCAACAATGCTGAAATTAGAGCAGAATAATAATAATAATGTCATCGCAAGAACTACTTCAACAAATAGTAACAAATACAACACCAGTGAAAACAAGCACGATATCAATAACCTCAACACGTCCCGAATTTAGTGTTAATTTTCCAATTCCTGTTCCCGTGAGCGAGATCGCACTAGCAAAACTACGAGTGTATCATAGCTGGCCTAATATTAGATCGGTAGCATTTGGTGGTCAACAACCGAATAATTCCTTGGTATTTGCAAACAAGAATCGTGAAGACGGAACACCAGATTGGCAGGTTGTTTCTATACCAACTGGGTCATATCAAATCGAACAGATCAATGCTGAATTTCAACGTAGAATAAAATCTCTCACTGGAAAAGAATCAAAAATCGCTATAACAGTTCACGAACCAACATTATCATCCGCTATCGAGATAAATACAGAAGGATACGTTGTAGATATTTATCAGAGTTCTATAAGATCAGTGTTAGGATGGCCTGAATTACCACCGGATAACTCGCGAGAAAATTCGAAGGATTTTCCACCCGAACCTAAAAAATCCGATTATATCACCAACAAAATAAAACCCGTCAATGAAGTCAAAAATTATCAAGATTATGCTCCTAATAAATTCTTGAATAAAGAAATTTTTGAATCAATTTATGTTCCTCTCATTAACGGAAATTTCACAGTAATGAATAATGATTTTTCACGACTGCTAATATCTATTAAATCCGGCTCTCTCACCAAGGATGAATTTATCAACGTCGTAGAAACGGGTAATAAAATCATCGACGATATGAAAATATTTCACTCGATAATTATTCAAGAAGTATTAAATGAAAAAATCTTACATGATAAATTTGCGGATCTATATAAGATTAATAAAACGGAGATTAAAGATTTTAAAATCCCTGGATATAATCCGGATAAACTAAAGAAACAACTTGACGATGCTATTGATATTGGGTTCAAAAGAATCCACGATAATTGGAAAAAATCGAAGAATCCCCCAGCAAATATTCTGAAATTTAATAATGATCCAGAAGGCGGCGGTAGACATATTGCTCCGAACAATGTGAATATTTCAACAGTGATTGCGCTCAATTTAGTATGTGATGTTATCGAAGGAAATTATCAAATAAATCTCGAACAATCAAATCAAGCTCAGCAAGGATATATTTTATATTCATTTGCACCAACGGCTCCTCCAGGATTTCTAATTATTGAAGACCCAACTAATCTAGTCTATATGCGATGTCATAATAATTTGTTAACGAGAATTAATTTCAAACTCACTGACCAATCTAATAATCTGATTGATTTACGAGGTGAGGTTTTACAAATTAGTTTGTTTGTGAAATCTTAAGGACTTGATCAAATATTTAGTTAGCGCATTAGCAGCCGAGGAGGTGAACGTCAACTAAATGGCGTCTTTTTTTTTACCCTTGAGGAAGGCTCCGTTTGACAAACAGAGCTCTAAAATTGTTAAGTCTCAGTTTGGCAAATGGAGACTTAGAATATTTTTGCTTAAAATATACCCCAATTAGAGAAAGTCTGTTCACACTCTCTGCTGCTTTCTATCTCTCAATCTATATTGTCTGCTTTCAAAAATCCCCTAAATTCAAATCCAAGATTAGAGATAAAAAAAAAAGAATCAAATAAATCACATACATTTTCACTGGACATTGTAGGTTAATGGTATCTTTAGAAAGTACGTTTATTCTTAGACACCTTTACCACAGACAGTCCCTGAATCACGTCGAAACGAACCTCTGTTGGTAAAAATTATTCCTAAATCATTATAATTATTTAAACAGCTCTGGTCAACATCTCCGTATTTGAACGAAACGTTGATTCTTCTAACTCTTTTGGCAAAATTCATAACCTTTGTTTAATCAGTACATATATATATATATATATATATATATATATATATATATATATATATATATATATATATATATATATATATATATATATATATATATATATATATGTATATATATATATATATATATATATAGTGAAATTATAATGTAGAGACTAACAGTAATACATATAACTACATATTTTATATATATATACATATAAATAAATACAATATATCAAATCATCCACTAAAATTCTATACAATTTTATATAATGCCTTAGTATTAAGGCCATTGGGATAAACAGTATCTAACCGATTAATCCAATAACTTTCTTTAATGAGTCTGTTCATTTCTCCGTGCACAATATCGATTGGCATGAAAGAAAAATCCCTTAAAGAGTGATTATTTGTATTAAAATGCATTGAAACATTAGAGGAGAACTGAGGATCCATATAATTTTTTATATGAAAAAAACATACCGCATGCAGATGGTATTAAGGCGTGTAAATATTTTCTTGACAACACTCTTAATAATAACAGACTATCGAGTGAAGATATTTGTAAAATAATAACTCTTATCTTGGAAAATAATAATTTCCAATTTAATGGTACTAATTACATTCAAATAATGGGTACGGCAATGGGTAGTCCTATGGCTCCTTCATACGCTTCCCTTTTCATGGGTAAATTAGAAAAAGATTTTCTTGAAAACGAGAATTTTAAGCCCACTGTTTGGCTAAGATTTTTAGATGATATATTTATGATCTGGAACCACTCAGAAGAAGATCTACACAAATTTATTAATAGCCTAAATAATTTTCACCCCACAATTAAATTTACTTACACTGCATCCACTACGCATGTATCCTTTCTAGATGTAAATGTGATGAAAAATCCTGATAATACTATCTCTACAAATGTTCACGTAAAAGAAACTAATATCCATCAATATGTGGAATATTCGTCTTGTCATCCCAGGTCATGTAAAAACGGCATACCTTATAGTCAGGCGAAAAGATACCGACGTATCATTTCAGACGATCATCAATTAAAACATTCTTTAAATGAATTAAAAACATATTTCAAAAAAAGAAATTATCCTATACATGTAATAGAGTCTGCTTTAAGAAAGTCTGTATTCTTACCCAAAATGATGCTTTAAATACAGCAGAATGTACGAAAGATAAAAATATAATTCCTTTCATAATACAATATAATCCATCTTTGCCAAATATAGGCCTTATAATTAATAAATATTGGACTCTCCTTAACTTATCAGAAAAAAACAGCGTCAAAACACTTTACAAGAGCAAGCCAATTCTTGCTTATAGAAGACCTAGGAATTTACAAGATCTATTGATCAGAACTAAACCAACAAAAAATTTTCAAAGATGTTTTTCGTTATCTAAATGCAACAGACGTAGGTGCTCTCAATGTGCAAATATTATATATATATATATATATATATATATATATATATATATATATATATATATATATATATAAAGTGTGTATATATTCCATGTTGTTACACATTAATTTACCTAAGGACGGTTGTAGACAATATTACCCTATCATCAACAAACAATCAAAATTAAAAAGATATTTATTCTAAAGTGATACTCGTCTCTAAATTTGATCGTAAATGTTATTTCCAGATATTTTGTATCAAGAGCAGTGGCGTAGCGATCGGGGGGGGGGGGGGGGCCAGATGGGGCATTCGCCCCGGGCGCCGGTGGCTAGGGGGCGCCAAATGGGGCCCAAATTGGCCCAAAGTATCAACATAACTGCGCAACAGGGGCAGCCGGGGGGCGCAAATTTGGGTGTTTTGCCCTGGGTGCCAAATATCCTCGCTACGCCACTGATCAAGAGAAAACATAAGTGCAAAGAGGCTTTATCTTTGAAGAAGTCATAGTGAACAATCGAAATAGTCTGATTGCGTGTTTAAGTGATTTAGCCATGAATGCGTTGAGCGGTTAATATATCTTTTTATTGCCAACATTTCAGTCAATCCGCATTGTACTAATTTGCACCACATGCTTGTCCGTTCCTTATGATCAAATGCATTTTCTTAAATCAATAAAGGCACATAAATGCGTTTTCTTTTCTTCGAGTAGCTTTTGATTAAAGAAAAAATGAATATAAAATGGCATCTACTGTACTGTTTTTCGTCTTAAAGGCAAATTGTGTATCATTAATAACATCATATTGAATTGTCCATGACGACAGTCTTTGATTTAATATGCAAGTGACATTTATATTAACGGAAAAATTGCTAGCACTGAATCCAAATATGGCACTGTAAACTGTCTCTGGTTATACAATAGAAGAAGTAAACAATTGCTAGGAGGGGGATTTTACTTGTATTTGTTTTTATTGTTGTTGTTGTTGTTGATGATGATGGTGATGATGATGATGAGGGGAGGAGGAGGAGGAAGAGGAGGAGGGGAGGAGGGGAGAAGGAAAAAGAAGAGGATATGATTGATAACTATTTTAACGGGACATGGCGCTTCATGGTATCCTGATATTAGTACTTGCGTTTTAAGCATTAAAAGTTTGTGAAAATATCTGTTTCTATTTATGTAAACCATGACTCAATAAGCCTTTCCTTCCGTTTGTCAATCGAATATACCCCATTCACATCCCCACCTTCGATCCACTCAGGGATTTGGATCCTCGCGCAATGGAGTACACGCGGTTTTTGTTATGTGTGTTTCCTCACAAAACAAACGCATATGCAATAGTTTACAAGTATCAATTTGCCTTCTTTGTTGATCGAAAACCAAGTGTTTCATTCCAAAAGATTTCATTTTATCTTTTCCTGCGTTATATATCTTCTCAGAACAGGTTCGATAATATTTACTTTGCTTCTCCACCAAACACGATGCGCCAAATTACCAAATTACTCTGAAATCAGGTTCTAATCGAGATGCACTGTTTGTCTGGTTCTTCTAGGATGAGCGTTTTACTAGAACTATTCGATTTAGATAAAACAAGTATGCAAACGTATACTTGTGGCAGAGAGAGTACATGTCAGAGCAAGTGTGGATTTGTTTATCATCGTTTCCTAAAGGTCGTATTTTTCATGCATCAGTCACTTACTCCCACCCACAAATAAAAATTAGTTTACAAAAAAAAGCCTTTTTGTCAAAATTACAATACTTAAAAATGATTTTAGATAGAACATTTTTTATATAAGAGAACGCAGGAGCAATTATAAGCCTTTTCGATATAAATAGGCGAGACTGTATTATATTCTCAAATTATAGTATCTTCAGCAATCTAATTTCTGTAGTTGACATACATAATAGACAGCGCCACCATAATCAAGTTGATATTACTTTGCTGGTATGTATATATATATATATATATATATATATATATATATATATATATATATATATATATATATATATATATATATATATATATATATATATATATATATATATATATATATATAATCAAAGATATAGTATGCCTGAAAGGTATATACAACGTACAGCTTTTTGTGTTATCAAAAAGGTATGTTCTTATTTGGTCGGTACAAGTATATCGCGACATGATGCCAAGTAAAAGAAGAAAAAAAAGCATAGTCTGACGCTTCATACATTATTCCCACGTGACTCTTGTGCTTCCAGTACTTCAAAATCCATTTCAGGATAGTTACAAATATGATTTTGTTTATATATTTAATAGTGCGAAATATAGTTGTTTAATGCGATACTTATGTAATCAACGTAGTTTAAAATGTACTAAAGTTAACCTTTGCATGCGATCTTGTAACGAATTGCCCATTGAAATTAGACACAAAGACACAGTGGTCCCTTTTAAGAGTGCTCTTAAAACTCACCTTTTTCGACTGCAGGAAGAAACTTAGAGACCTAGTAATGTTTTGTATCTTATATGCTTTCAGCATGTTTTTATGTTTTCCAATTTCATCGTTTTTGTTATTTGTTTTTCTGTAGTGTAGTCATATCATTATTGATGTTGTCAAGCGATTAGAGCTTCTAAAGATTAGGCGCTATACAAAAGTCCTCATTCTTCTTCTTCTTCTTCTTCTTCTTCTTCTTCTTCTTCTTCTTCTTCTTCTTCTTCTTCTTCATTATTATTATTATTATTATTATTATTATTATTATTATTATTATTATTATCTTACATTATTTGTGCGAAACTTTCAGGCAAGAGTTGAAATGGTTGGGGAAAAAAATGATATTGTTCTCCAAAAATACAAAGTATCAATATAGATTGTACTGATATTCCTTTTGATTTAAAAACGGAAAGAAAAAAAAATCCAAAAACAAATTTAAAAAATGAATTTATAATGGGAAAGTAGATAAAAAAAATGCATTGGAAAATAAATACAAGCTTCATATTTCCCAAAGTGAATTATAAGAAAATTCACCGCTCAGAATTGTTGTTTTTCTTTTCTGTTGAATGCAACTTAAGAATGGAAGCCAAATCTGAGGAGGTAGTTCTTCCATTTTGAATTGATATAATCCTTCTCTATGGCTTTTTTTGGTTGGGAAGAAAAGCAATAATAAAAAACCAGCATTAAGACATAAATAAAAGAAAACAAATTGAGTTTGGTAACTAAGTTAAATACAGTAACACCCCACCACCACCACTACCACCCAAAAAAAAATTAAATTATCTGTAAATTTGTGTCTGTGTACATGATGTACCCTTGGGCAACAATGGTTTTATAATGTAAACTCACTGTCACTAACGTTTTGATGAAGATTTATACTCTTACATTTATGCGAAAACTTATGTTATTGTGGTTTCTGAAACCAAAACCACTTTTCTCTGTTGTTTAATTAAATGTGGTTTCTGAAACAAAAACGACTATTCTTTTTAATAAAAGAAAGCACACGATTTACATGACACCTTTATTTTCATATTTTACGTCAGGGACATTAGTCTACTGCTATCATAATGACAAATTATTTAACTGCTTAATTTTTGGAAGCATACCTTGTCGTTCATGTCCTTGTTTTGCTTTTAATCACTGACATCTTAAGGCCGCTTATAACTCGTGTTGGTTGAGGGTCATTTATCAACAGCAACGACAATGAAGACAGACACGCATTTTATCAACAAAACCAGTTCTATCTAAAGTCATGCGGGTTTTGAATCCCATCGGAAATGTTAAATTAATTGGTGGTGGGATGGGATGGGATGGGGAAAATAAAGACGAGTGTAACAATTGTCGAAGATGTACTGTACCGGTTGTATTAGAACGTTATTAATGGAATTAAGTATTTGTGAATTGCCTTCAATTTTCATGTGTTTCGCACGTACAACGTACCATATATTGTCAACACGATGATAGTTGTTTAAATGAATTATTAGACGCATCGAAAATCAATGCGAGCATGCAGCCAAGAAAATTTATATTTGCAATCTCGAAATGGTGTACATTATTTGCATTTTGGGTGGCAGGGAATAGTTTCGTTAATTGGCCGCTGTCAAAATTTCGTAAGGTCATGGTGTTGCTTTTAAAGCTATTTCTGAGTAATAATTATATATTTGTAATTTTATTCTTTCCGGCTTATGTTGTTCTTGAAATTAATGTGAGGCATGTTCACCTCATGTAGTCACTGCACAGTATGTAGCCAGTGAAATACTAATAGTCGGCCAGAATGCAGAGCTACTCACTAAAGCTGTCATATGTCGCCTTACATCAATTGCGACATGATAGTTATGAAGGAAGTCATTTGCAACGACTATTTTGTTTTACAAGATGCAGTCTCATTCCTCTTCGTGGAATTTATATTTCTATCATATTATTTGGCAAAGTCTGATGTATCACGTACAACGAGATATCAATATCGATGTATAATTGATCAAGGAATTTACTGCAACTAGAATATTTGCAAAACAGTATTTACCCTCACCACTTGTTAAAGAGGGATGATATTTTGTTCTTAATCTTTGGCTATGTTTATGATGTCGTTTATTACCTCATCAATTTCGACGTAACATTTATAAGTGAAGGAATTTTTGAGACGACGCCGTGTAAAATGTGCAATATAGTTCTTTGTGTACCCTTTTTATCATCTTTGCCAGCTAGTAAAACTATTTGTGTAAATAATTAAATGACTAAATTGGTGGTTGATCTTGAACACATGCTAACGACTACTATAGTTCACACTGTGTCACTAACAAACGGAACATTAATGGAGTAAATGTGTCGCGGTTAGATTAACTAGATCTCTCCTTATGGGACCATTTAAGACTTTCCCCCTCCATTCTCGCGTAGGTGGAATTGTTGTCATTACAAAGAATTCCATGATAAAATGTCTTAAATACAACACAACCTTCAGTTTCTGTCACACATCATTTGAACTAGTCCAAACAATACTCACACAGGAACAAATGTCAATCCGTTTTTGCTGCCTCTGCCGTCCTCTTCCTAGCAAAAAAAACTGACTGAATCTCCCTTTTTGGAGCAGTTTCCGAATCTTCTGGAGTATGGAAATGCGATAGGTGGCAACGTGATTATTCTTGGAGATTTCAACTTTCACTTTGACTGTCCTGGAAACTCATACACGTCAAAACTCCGAGATTATATTCATGTTTTCAACCTTACACAGTCAGTTAGCCAACCCACCCATAAACAAAGTCACATTTTTAGACTGGATTTTTCATAGACCTGATGGTAATATTATGCGATCCACCCTTGTGTCCCACAAAGTTGCAGAAGATCGCTTTTGCATTATACGATACAGAATTTCAGAGACAACCGATAGGAGCATTTGAACCCGTCTCTATGGATTTAGTACGGACAATCGTGACGAAGAGTGCACCAAAGTCATGTGAATGTGATCCAATTCCAACATCAGAGCTGCTTGAGTGCTTAGACCCAATATTGCCTTCACTAGCTAATGTTAATAATATATATCTCATCCGGGGAATTCCCATCATTTTTAAAAACTGTCATTGTTAAGCATATTCTGAAGAAAAAAAAATAACACCTGACCCTAGCGATTCAAAGAACTACCGCCCAGTTTCTAATCTCCCATTCATATAAAAAAAAATCTTAGAAACGGTTGTTCTAACTCAGCTTGTATCTCATTTGAATTCAAACAGTCTTTTTAGCGATGTACAGTCTGCATTTCGCTCTTGCCACAGTACAGAAACTAATCTTGTGAAAGTAGTTTGTGACATTTTCTATGCTTTTGATAGCGGAAATATTACAGTCCTTCACCTTCCTTGATTTATCTGCCGTATTGGACACAATAGACCATGTTATGTTATTTGTAGTATGTATTTGGTATTCACAATAAAGCCTTACTGTGGTTCAAGTCTTACTTAGGCAACTGGACAAAAATTGTATCTGCAAATGGAATACACTCCTGCCCACTATATGTTGTGGTGTTCGATAGGGGTCAGCTCTTGGACCTGTTCGCTTCATTCTATACACTCAGCCATTCTCAAGTGTCCAAGACGAATACTCACAGCATTGTTACCTTGCAGTTCTTATGTCGATGAATTAAAATATTCCAGAGATGAAATCTGCTGGGAGTTCTTAATTTCCCAAACTGTATGTACTTTTTGCACCAGTGTGCTTCCTCACATGGTGTCTGCCACCACGCCCAATGTTAAGATTTGTGGCACACGACGTGCATGATGCATATCGGTTTTGATGGCTGAATTAACGGCAAATGTTTGGTATATTCCAAACTAAACTTCACCTTTTATATTTCTTCTCTCTATTCTTAGATTCCTCTGACCCTTGCCAACCCATTTTTGATATTTGAACATTTATGTTGGGGTATAGGGTTAGGGTCCATTCCTTATTGATAAGTTGGAATTCGCTGGCACCACTTCCAGTTAGGCCTCAGTTACTCTTAAAAGCACTTATAAAATTACACACACACACACACACACACGCATATATATATATATATATATATATATATATATATATATATATATATATATATATATATATATATATATTAGGGTGTCCCATATTATGCAAAAAAAAGTTTTTTTAAAATATTGTATAGCATACCCTCCTAAAAGTTTCCTTTTGGTTCCATAATAACATCTACAAAATTATAGGTCCTTCAAATAATATTTAAGGGTCCCCCAAGGGTGATGAAATTTTAGGCAATAGTCATGATGGCATTCGACATTGTGAAAACAGTTCGATACGGTGTAATACATTAACCGTTCGTAACATGAAAAAATGACAGCCTATTTGACACAATTAGAAAGCTCTTGATTAGTATAATCTAGAAATGTATTACAGTGGTATACACCTAGATTTTATTAGCTGCAGTTGTACAACAATTAAGGTGAAAAAACTGAAAATCGTACAAATACAACATAAAACGCTCAGTTCTACATATCCAAAAGATTGTGACGATTGCACTTTGCAAAGTCATGCCTGTGCTTCTCGATAACTTGCATAAGGTATTGTTTTTGTTCTTCATCCTTAGTTATTGTAGCATTAAAATTATGGATAAGGGCGACACCCCGTTCGGCAACGTCATTGACACAGGCCAAATTACTGATCAACTTGAATGCAATCTTGTACGATTCACTTTCAGGCCAATCTTCAGCCGGAATGTTGAGGAAACTATCATCGATGGCGGTGGTTTTGAAGAAACTTCGTGAGATCGATAATTCATGCAGTGTGTGCGGCAGTGTCTGCAGTGACTTAACCGAATGCAATCCTCGGTCATCTTTGATTGCTAACAGTAACTGTTTTTTCTCCTCGCACGACAGATGCTGAGAAAACAGAGATAGGGTAGCTAGTTCTTCGGTTAATTACCACGAGTGACGCAACATCATTTTTAAGCCAATGTTCTTCAGTGCAACATCATTGTAGTCATCTAGTCTTTGAATGAGTAGAATGTCATTGTATGGCGCATCAACCACTACTCGAGATGCGAAGCAAGACTGAAGGTAGACGTTCACCACAAATCTGTTGAATCGTTGGATTCCCTGTAATTCACGGGCTGTTAGCTTGATAACAGATTCATTCCCATCAAAGACCAATTCAATCTTCATGGAGTAGATTGCCTTCGCCATCCAGCGAGCTCGATGTAGGGCACCAGGTTTTCGAAGCGTCGCTGAACTGTCCCGTCCAACCAGTGATGCTGCAAGTTGAAGAAATTCTTGATAATCATCTCGAGGGTGGCTGAGTTGAAACTGTTCTGCAATGAATGTTTTAAGTTTGTCACACGCAGAGATTAATGGTGTCACAGTTGGCTTTGGTTGACGGTGGACTAAGTTGGACCATTTTTCTATGAATCGCTTAAAAAGCAGAATTTCAGGCCCAGCTGATGGACCAAAGAAGCACACATCAAATGCATCGGACAAAAGTACCTCGAACATGTGATGGCCACAGGCCAACCATAGCAAACTGCGACCAATGGCTGTCTCCAGAAGTGTGCAGGCTCCATTAAGTCTACCAGTGTTTGATGCTGTCGTGTCAAGACACATGCCAATCACAAGCAATTTGCATTGCCATGACTTCAAATACTCCAGAACTGCCTCTGTTGCAGCCTTTCCTGATCCTGATGTCAACTTTGGCACACCCAGAAGTTTTGTGCTACCATCAACAACAGAAGATAGCAAAACTGGCAATACTTGTTCAGTATCTACTCCTGTGAGATCAGGCAGCAGTTTGCCATCCCAGTGCACAACAGCTTTACTGGGTCTAAAGTCATCCTTGATCTGGGTGGCAGTTTCACAGTGAAACTTCAGTCTTTGGCGGTGAATTGTACTTTTTGAAAGTATTGCTGAGGATATTGAGCAGCCTAATTCATTGACCACAGAAGCTAGGATCATAGTTGCTGTACGAACGCTTGTATTTGTTCGGTCCAATACAGCTGACACTTTCGGAGTGATTACAGTGCGACGAGTGCGTTTACACTGTTTACTGCTACTTGGCGTCGCAGATTTAACGATGAATTCGTCTGCTGAAGATTCATCTGATTTTGAGGAACTGCTGCTTGACTGTGATGAGTTTGTTGTTTTGTCTTCATCATCTTCACATTCTTTAGCTCTGACAGTCGCCTGAACACTGCAGAGTTGTTCTGCTGTTGCGGCGGCTCGCTTCAGTTGTCGTTCTTTGCGCTCAGCCGATCGTTATCACGACAAAATGTTTTCCTGTCAACTGACCCAAGGCATCCGGCTCTTGACTCTTGCTGCAGTTTCAGAAACTGACGGTCTTCCTTGTTTGTAATCAGTTCATTAGAATTAGCATGACTGATGTCAAACAGAATATCAAGTTTTTCACCATATTCTTTCTGGTTCTGCTGGTCCTTGGTGTTGTTCCTCGAGCGATGTTTCACCAAACCAACATGCTGACAATAAAGATCTTTGATCTTCTGAATAATGTTTGGTTTGTGGCGCACCGGAAGTCGAGATTTCATCCAGAAGGGCAACAGTTGATCAAACACTCGCTGTGCACTCTCTGCAACAGTCAATTTCTGCTGTCGGTGGTAGTAGACAAAATTCCTCATGATATCACGACCAGATGGAAGGCGAGCACCTGTGATCATGTCACGGGGATGTCCAATCAACCAAACTATATCCCTACTGCGAGTACTAGTCGATTTTGCTATTGCTCTGGAAATAATAATAACACTAATATTATTCAATTCAATTAATAATATTTTTTATTCTGTAAATATACTTTTTTTATGAATTAATAATATTATGCACTAGCTGAAGTACCCGGCGTTGCCTGGGTAGTTACCAAAAAAAATCCTTTTTTCAAGTAAAGTTTTATTCTTACATTAAGTTTACAAAACATTGTTAAAAATACACAACTAACACAAAAAGTGACATGACAAATAATTATTAATAAGTAATATATATACTTGTAAGATGCAGTTGTTGAAATCCAGTTTTTCACAGTTTTGCATTGTTTGTATTTGAAACCACATTAGCATAAACATAAAGGTGTAGACATTGCTAGAATCTACTAATCAAGATCTTTCTAATGGTACCAAACAATATATCATGGGAACAGTGGTTGATTCACAGAAACTTTTAGAACTATGACCTGTTGAACGCTATTTACACCGATTTGCCAAAATTTCATGGGCCATGGGGGACCCCTAAACATTATTTTAAAAGTCTCATTTTTTTGGGGTGTTATTTTGTAACCCAAAGGAAACTTTTAGAGGGGTATGCACCAACATTTTCAAAAAAAAATTTTTTTGGGACACCCTAATATATATATATATATATATTCAAGTCCTCCTTAGTCAACAGGACATATATTTTTAATCTGCAAATGGAATACACACCAGCCCAGATGATCTAAGTTGTGGTGTTCCACAGGGGTCTGTTCTTTGACCTGTTCCCTTCATTCTATACAACCAGCCACTCTCAAGTCTCTTAGATTATCATCCAGTGTCTGACCAATTGTACGCTGATGACACCCAAATATACAAATCTAGCCACCCAAGTGAAGTTGATGCTACCATCCAAGGAGTAGAGAGTTGCATTTCTGATGTGAAATCATAGATGATACGTAACACGCTGCGGATGAATGATGATAAAACGGAGATCATACCGATCACAACACAAATACTTTCTCATTCACATCCTTTACTCCAAACAATAAATAACAACAAATCCAACATTAAATTTACAGTCAGTAAGAAATATGTTCACATATTTTATGTTTTCTAATTTCATGGTGTTTGTTTTTTTAGTCATCTCATTATAGATGTTGTTAAGCACTTAGAGCCTCTAAAGATTAGGCGCTATACAAGTTCTCACTGTTATTATTATTATGATGATGATTAATTATTATTATCATTATTATTATTATTATTATTATTATTATTATTATTATTATTATTATTTGTTTGGATCATGTGACAATATGGCGTCATCTGACTTCGCATAGCGGAGTGCAGGGAAAATAGGAAGCGTGGAACCAGACTTCCTTGATGTGCTTGGACACTCGGAACAATCTTGGTATTTTTCGTATTGTCGAGAATGTTCCGGACAAAACTTAACGGAAATGCCCGATGTTATTTGCAATGCGTCTTTAAGTTGTACTCATCAATAATAATAATAATAATAATAATAATAATAATAATAATAATAATAATAACAACAATAATAATAATAATAATAATAATAATAATAATAATAATAATAATAATAATAATAATTTTACAAAAAAGGAAAGGAAATAAGACAACCAGCATATCTGACATGGCTGAGTACGAAATAGCAAGTTTCGAGGTAGATAGGCAGTTTTTACATGTCTACTAAAACCAAGAATTGTTCCCCATAGTTTAGACCGGAATTCCGTCATATTTTAAAATGGCCGCCACCGAGAAAAGGAAATCGAACTTTGCCCCACAAGATTTATCTAGACTTTCGGAGGCTGAGAGACTGCAGGTTTTAGCAGTCATGCGAAGAGCACAGGTAAAATTACAGGAAAATAATCACATTTTAATAGCTGTTTCGAGCGAATATCATACATTCATTAATTATGCGTCTTTTCCAAAATTAGCTGTCATTAGTCATAAGATCGTGTCTCCGTCTTGTCAAAAGTTAAATGGAGTTTGTCAGTGTCGCCATTGTTGCTAAACATAGATCAGCTTACTTGACTGGCTAAATCGTGATGTGTATAAATATCTTTGCCGACACTGTACAGTAAATGAACCAGAGTCTTATGCCAGCTTCAAACTGATAACTGTCACATTTAGATGTCGATTCAACCTTTTTAATGCTCGTATCACGCTTGCATACATTCACTTTCCGCTTTTTATGTTTTGCGTCATTTCACAACCATCTTATACGGTGATGGTATGTTCTTGCAGTTTCATTTAAGTTAAATTTCTCTGCATGGGCTGGAAGAGATTTTGCCGTTATCTATGCAAGTGATTTTGCATTTTATTGTGAAAGTTGTACGAATTCGTTTTATAATAATGAACGGACACACCCCTAGGTCATCATAGTATGGATCACACTAGTAATCTTGATGACATTACTGAATACTAAGTTAATGGTAGAAGCTATCAAAATTGTTTTGCCTGACACTGGGATTGCAGCCTTTGCCTGACACTGGGATAGCTTTGCCTGACACTGGGATTGCTTTGCATCTAGCAGAGCTCAGATATCGTGAGTTACCACAGCTGATGAAATTCCTGTAAATATTGCTTTGGGTGTGGGAGTCTTCAGTAGTTACTTTGGAATCCAACATGAGATATACAGTAAATGCATACTGTTTGGATGAGACTGGCAATGGTCAAAGTTGTGAAGAGTACTGTTGCATTTGTTCTTGGTCTTGTCCCGTTATTAGGATAAACATTTAGTTCTACAATTTAAGACATAGTACATGTCATGTTTTTGTTTGAGTGCAATCTCTTACTACCCAAATAACGTGCTTGCATAGCATGTTCTGATTTTGATTGACATCGGAATGAGTAATCAAGAGTTTCAGGAATATCTCACACACTTGGCAGTTCATATCAACACTCTTCCACAAATTGATTTGTAATTAATATACTTACTGTGCTGTTTTTAACCTGGTGGAATAAAAATCTGATGCTAGCAAATGGATGTATTTTTATGTTCTGATAACATACATTTGAATTTGTTGAAATGCGAGGGTAGTCGATGTATGCCAAAGTATGTTATAGTGGGAATATGTTTCTCGGACAAACAAAACGCTTACAGTTCCAATAGGCATACCTTATTTACTGTATGTTTTCGGACACAGTATGTTTTTGGGGGGCAAATAATATTTATATGCTCTGTAACGTTTCGGACATTGCTCATCTTTAATTGTCTTACAATTTATGTTTACTGACACAGCCAATGAAGATTGGCATTATCGTTTCAGTGTAAAATTCAGTCCCTCCATGAACTAGGCAGTGCCTCCTCGCTTGTTGCATAATATATAATAAACCTATCAATCAAAATTACTAAGAATATTATGTTTTGCAATGACAGCTATCCAGTTCATAAATTTTTGATGGTGGTTTTTTTTTTTAAACTTGTTTTTTTTTTTTTTTTAAATACAGTCGACTCCAGTTAACTGCACACCCTCAGGCCTGTCACGAGACTGTGCAGTTAACCGGAGTGTGCAGTTAACCGAAATACAGTACAGTACAGCTTTAAATCAGCACGATTATTATTCTTTATATGTGAAGAATAAATATAAACAATGATTAGAATCCACTCTTTCAACTTTTACTTAAATGTTAAGCTTGTTTTCCTTCCTCCGAACACAACTTCACTGATTCAACCAATGGATCAAGGAGTTATAGCAAATTTAAAGAAATTATATAGATCGCTAGTTATTCAAAAACTGATGTCAGACATTAATGGGTCATCTCCCACAAAAAAAGTATTCAGTTCCAAAGTCATCTGCATCCTATTTTTTGCCGTGTTGTCGTTTAAATTGAATTCCGTTGCGCAGTTTTCATCTTTCCAACCATCCATTTGTTGTTCTGAAATCATTCAAACCCGAACGGTTGAGAGCAATGTTTCCCATGCTGTACATGTACTATGAATTTTCCCATGCTATTGCTCTCTAGTGGGCGCGGATATACATGTATATACCGAATAAGGCTTCCTTTACATGTCAATCATTTACAAAGTCGCATTTACCGACTTATTTGTCAGCTTATTTGAAGCACTACAGCAGTGGACTGTCAATAACTCGGTATCACTATACATTGTGCAGTTAACCGGAGTAAAATTGTAATGATTAATGTGCCACAGGCAGAAATTTATCGTGCTATTAACCGGAGTGTGCATTTAAGCAAAGTGCAGTTTTCCGAAGTTTGTTCCCATTGAAAAGCATTGGGAAAAAACGGGACGGATGTGACTACGTGCAGTTATCTGGAATATGCAGTTAACCAATGTGCAGTTAAGTGGAGTTGACTGTATCTTGATTCAGCTAACAATAATATGATTGGTTGTCAGTGCAGATTGCTACACACAAAACCACTTCAAACAGGTGTGACAGTTATGGCTTTGATTAGAAACCATGACCCCTACTTTATATCAATAAACAATATATCCAGATGCAGAGCTCTCGATAATGCTCAATTACGTGTATTTGGATGCAAATTTTTTATATGGGAAGCTGAAAATTAACCACGCAGGAGTCCTCTGTACGCAAGTTTTTTATTGGGGGGGGGGGAAGCTTTTTTTTTTGCTTTTTTCTTTTGCAAACAGGATAGTTTTGCGGCACAATAAATATGTTCCAATCACTATGAAAAATGAGGCAATGCTTTTATTTGAGTTTGTTGCTGACTTTCTTTAAGCAAAGGTCATCGGCTTGCTTTGATTGATGATGGTGCATTTGTTATTGAAAGGCACCGCTAAAGGCTCTAGTTGAAGGACCTAACAAATACCCATTTGTTATTGCCGCGGCAACATCAGATAATAGTTGTACATTGAGACAGATTTGTTTTATTTGTTTAGTATATATCAGTGCTTCAAAGGTAATCAGTTTTCTTTGAAGTGTCAGCAAAACAATTTTTTTCTTCCATCTGGTTTTGTAAAAAAAATTAGCGTCATCTGGTTGACTGTACTCATTTCATGTTTCCGCCTTCAGAGGTGTTGGATTTTAAATAGTCAATTTCATGGTTATTTTGATTATAATACAGCATACAGTAAAAAGACCAGATATCAGCATAAGTGGATTACGATATAACAGTGCATTGTTATATCCAAGTTCGCTGCTTCCTGTCATGGTGCCTTTGATTTACCTGTATATACAGTTTTTATCAGCCAAAATTTGTGTCGCCACAAATATCACCAGATGGTATTTATTTTGATCACCAAAAAGGAGAACAGATTCGCAATTTTCTACATCGGCGAAGCCCCATGATCCTGTAATTGCTTTCATTTCCGATTGTAGCTGTATAAATATTGCATGCGAACTCGAAACCAAGACTTGGACCAAATGCCATTTGCAAATTTGGACAAGCATTTTGAGGGTAAACAAAAAAATGATGAAGATTTAAATGAGATTCAGAACTGTGCTTAAGTTACTAGAACTGATATAGTGGACTATTCTGCGCATGGCTTTGAAAATATGTAATGTTTATGCATCAGGCTATGGAAATAAAATACATTACTTTGAAATCTTTCTGTCTGCATTTCAGCCACAAAGAATTAATTTTATTTTTTTATACCAAAAAGGCACGTTATTGAATAATTACAGAAATGATGTATTGTTGTGCAGAATTACCAGTCACGCTGAATAAGCTGATACAGTTGTACATGTTATTGTTGGGGGAATTAAACTCTATGGCAACCAACACTTCTTCTAATCCGCAAAGTTTAAAAAATTTTGGGAGGGGACTGCAACTTTTGCTGGTGGGACTCCTATTTTTACCAAAATGGGAGTCCTGGACTCCTAGTTTTAAAATCCTAGTGAGACCATTGAGATGGATGCCTTTTATACATCAGAGAGTCTGTATGGATTAGTAAAATTCATTGGCATTGTCATACATGCCAACCATTACGCTTTTGGCGTAATCATTACGCTTTTTCCCACAAATTCCGCGTTACGCGTTAACGTTTATAGATTACGCTTTTTCGATATATCCATCTTGCAAAAAAAAAAAAAATTTTTTTTCGTTTTTATTAGCATTACTTTATTTTTTACATACTGTTTTATTTTTAAATAAAAAAATACCCCGCTTCTACATAACTACGATATACGAGTATACTTGTCCGTGGACTTTCCTAATATTCATGTTCTATTTATAGCAACTATCATGTTACTAAGATACTTTCAAACTTTCGACCTCATATTCTATTTATAGCGGCTTAGTGAGGAGAGAAGAGACTGGTTTCTATTTTGTTTAAATCATTATGCACATACTCTTTGTTCTAATTTTGTATAGTGCAGAACCAGTCTAAAAGTTTTTTTGCGCTAAAAAGTATTAAAAAATTCTCAATGCGTTTATGAGTGCAAAAAATATCTCTTAAATAATTTCACAGATGGGTTAGAAAAAGTCAATAATAAACAAAGCAAAATGTAATCAATCCTCCAAACACGACGAGGGCATCATCACGTGATGTCTAATCGTTGGCGCTAAATGGCTTCAGATGTTAAGATGGATTCTAGTCTTTGTGTATGTTAGAGCACATTTTTTTCCCCAAGAATTTCGCAGATGGATCAGAAAAAAGCAAAACAACGAGTCCTCCAAAGATTCAAAGATGAATATATGAATGGCATAATACAGCGTTCCATTCTAGGACAGCATCATGCTCATTGCAGACTGTGCGGAAACGATTTTAGCATTGGTCATGGTGGTAAATTTGATGTGGAAAAACACATGAAAATAAAGAAACACATCGAATTAGCTCGCCTTACGAACTCTAATACTAAGGTAACTTCTTATTTACAGCAGAGCTCAAGTGCAGACTTGAATACTATAAATGCTGAGGTGTTATTTACCGAGTTTTTAATAGAACACGGACTACCCTTAGCGGTAGCAGACCACGTTGGTCCCTTGTTCAAGCGAATGTTTCCTGATTCGAAAATTGCGGAAAAATATGCTTGTGCAAGAACAAAATCATCTCACATTGTTCGGTGCCTAGCAGAAGATACTTCACTTAAAATTGCAGAAGCAATGAAAATTGGGCCGTTTAGTATTGCCATTGTGATTATGATGATAAAAAGTTGTACCCAGTATGTATTAGATACTTTGACAGTGAAAAAGGCAAAGTCATGAGTGTTCTTCTTTCTTTACCAGAATTAACAGTAGATTCCACTTGACAAAACATTTTTGATTTGCTTGACAATGTTTTGAAGAAACATGACATAAGTTGGCAGAACTGTATGGGGTTTGCAGCTGATAATGCATCAGTGATGACTGGAATTCATAAAGGAGTTGCATCCTATATTTTGAAAATGTCTCCATCAGTGTTCATAACAGGTTGCCCCTGTCATTTGATGCACCTTGCTGCTGATAAATTAGAAGTAGATATTGGCCATTTATTAATAGATATCTGTGATTACATGCTCCATAAATTCCCATATGGAGATGAACTACTTTTAAATGCTTCAGTTGCTTATGTAAATGAGAGACAGTCAAAAAGCTTCAAAAGTGTTAGATTCTTTGTCAAGAGATATCCCTTTCTATTGCCACCCTTGTCTAACTTGGATCATCTGGAAGAAGAGTTCCTGAAGTATCAAGTTGGGATTCTACCTGACAATATACTTAATGCAGATAGAGTTGATGTGCAATGGCACCTTATTTCCCAGCTAAAAGACTGGAAGAAATAAATTTCCTCTTCTTTGTCAGGTTATGAAAGGAATATTGGTTCTTTACCATTCTAATGCTGACTGTGAGAGATTGTTCAGTGTTGTTAACAAAAATAAAACTGAATTCAGGTCCAGGCTAAGTAACCCGGTACTGAGTGCTCTACTGGTATGCAAAACATTCATGGCCTCAGCTGGTACAAAATGTTTTGAAATGCAACATGACAATCTGTTGCTTTCTAAAGCTAAAAGTGCTACATATGAACACTTGAACCATTAATGAATGATAAAAGACGAGAAAAGCAAATAAATCATTGTTAATTGTAATTGTAGTATGTTATATGTGGATTACTCTTTTTCTGCTTGGATTCCTCTTTTTGACCACTTGGATTACACTTTTTCCTCGTCAGGGGTTGGCATGTATGCATTGTGCAACAAAACAAACCCCTTATCCCTATGGCATTACATACCAAGGTTTAAGAGATCGGTACATTGTGTGCTCTTTTAATGAAATTCAAATGGCTGCCTTTTATTTTATGTCAAAGAAATCCCACAAGTTATATTATTTACAATTATCACCTAGACACCTTGAAATCTTCATCATGCATCAAAACAATCTTTGAGCAGTTCATTGTTTCGAGTCGGCTAGCTCTGATCATTTTGAAGCTGGCTTTGTGGGTAAAAAAAGAAGATAGAACCACAACAAATAGATCACCTTTATATTTAAAAAAATACCAACATAATAATCACATCGACTTGTATATTGCAACTTGCTTGTTTTTAAAAAAAATTCATTTCCTTTGTATGCGTACAACACTCACCCCATATGTGTGGAGCCTTGGTTCTCTGGGATTAGCCATCATACATGTACTGGGATTTCTACTCTCAATTATAAAAACTTTCTCTGTCATAAATATCTTAAGATTGATAATTCCAAAATCACTTTATTTAATTTGTATTAATATCTGAAATACACAGAAAAAAGTTTGCGTGCATTTGTAATGAAGATTTTAATTAGGGCATAACCGATTAGCATTTTTCTACCGATTCCGGATTTTGGGCATGAAATTTTTCCGATTCCGGATACGATTTGATTAATCGGAAATGCTAAATCCGTATTTTTTTTTTCTAAAAAATTTCATCTTCCATTTCCGGGTTTCTGGTATCTGGTTTTGCCGTGTCTAGCATGTTACTTAGTACTTTACCATATCCGGCTTCATTTCCGGTTTTCACCCGCTAGTTCAAATAGATTGTCTCACAGCGTGGTTGTGTTGACCATATTGGACTTTTCTGACTTCTTATTTAACTTTATTAACGCACTATCGAATGACACGCAGTGTTAGACACGGTGCTATAGAAATTCAACTTTATTATTTTTATTATCCGAATCGGTCGTTCCTGCCTTGTCCGACTTTGATTAATCGGAAGTTCATACTATCCGGTGGAATCCGATTTCCGGATCAAAAGTCGGTTATGCCCTAATTTTAATGATCACTAATTGGCAGAGGGTTACAATGGATTGCAAGATTTCTAATATGGCGATTCTTTTGGAAAATACGCACACTATCGTGGTTCTAATACATGTATAGCTATGTTTTCTGATGGATGGACATCAATCAAAGAAAAAAATAGGCATGTAATTCATGTTTTTCATTCATTATCCTTTCTGTGGTGTTAGATAAAAATACTTGTTTAACTTCATGGAAGCACGTTGTCATGTGAGCAAACGTAATTCCGTTATGGGGTAGGGGGTGGGAGACATACATTTATCTTCACCTGTATGTTTTTGGAAACGTAATTAAAGACTTTAATATGTATTCTGATAACAAAAAAGTAATTATTTGTTTCTGTTCGATAACATTAGGTAGTATGATTTTATTTGCTTCGTTAAAGAATAATATTTAAGCTTAACCTGATTTCGGCATTCCCGGCTTTTATTACTTTCCAGCCAACTGAAATGTATGCCAACAAAAAAAACCCAGGTACATTTCTTGTTTGAGAATTTAAATTAACTAGAGAAAAGACATCATATTAAGTGAAGTCTGACTTCACTTTGTAGAAAATTTTTGTTATTTTAGTTGCTGTTGTGTTAGATTTTCCTGAAAATTTGACTTTCATTATGTTGTTAGTCGACATCAAACCATACTACACAGTGCAATTAGTTGGGCATTAAGACCCTGTTGCCCAACACATAAATACAATGTATCAGTATCACGGGCTTACGTGTAGGACATGGGGAACATTGTGATCAATTGTGAATGAAATTTTCACCATTTTATTGCTGTCATTATTATATATTTGGCATTATTTTCAGTATTTTGTGATTGGAGACCATTTACCAATTTTGTAATTAAAAGCTAAATAATTCCAATCTTTTTTAGGGTTTGGATGAACATGAGGAAACCAAAGCAAGAAGGTATATATATTTTTCCATTTGAAGAATTATAGTTTTGCTTGTTAAATTCATGATGAAATGAACCATCAGGTTCTATTGTGCATTTTGGATTCAAAATTTTAGGTGAACTGTTTTATTCCACCTGCATGTAGTAGGCAGTGTGTTGGAAGAAATGATGAAGAGAGTCGTTAAGTGGAATTATGCTGGCTGTCTTATGAAAATATAAAAAACTTTGAAAAGCTTCTATGAAATGTCATTAAAAGCATTAAACCAGGGTCATGCAGACTCATGCTACTAAGTTACCTAAAACAAAATGTGCTATATTTCACTGACAAACTCAAGTCCAACATACCTATTTGGCCTCACCCATGTGTACACACCAGCAAGATACTTAAGCTCCTCTTCTGACAATTGTGTACGCGTCATTCCCACTATGAAATGTGAGATCACTGTCCAGAGTAACACCTAGGTTTCATACTGACTGTGAATTTAATGTTGGTGTTGCTAATATTTATTGTTTGGGGTATGGAGTCCATCAGTGAAATGTAGCACAGAGAACAAATTTTGTGTTTGATTCTGGATCAAATGGATAGCCAGTGTAGGGTACAGAGCAGTGGGGAGGTGTCCTCTCATCATAGTACTCTAAAGATGATCCGAGCATCTGTGTTTTGAACTTTTTGAAGTTTCTGGAGTAGATATTGAGATGAAACAAACATAACTGAGTTACAATAGTCCAGTCTTGAAAGTACTAATGAACACACAGGTGTTTTTTTTGCCATCAACTGAAAGATATTTGTGTATGGAGCTGATGCATCTCAGTTCAAGATATGCAGCCTTGCATATGTTCATGACATGTTGGTGCAATGTGAGAGTACTGTCTAGAGTAACGCCTAGGTTTCATATTGACTTGGAGAATTTAATGTTGGTGTTGCTGATATTTATTGCTTGAGGCAAAAGATGTGAATGAGAAAGTCTTTGTATTGTGATCAGAATGGCCTCAGTTTTATCATCATTCAGCTTGTTACATGTCATCCATGATTTCACATCAGAAATGCACTTCTCAACTCCTTGGATGGTAGCATCACCTTCAGTTGGGTGGCAAGAAAATGTGATCAGAAATGTGTGCATTTGCTCTCATGTACAGGGGTTGTTTTAAACAGATTAGAAATCTTTCGAACTACTATTTTATAGTGAACTTTCAGAAAGTAAAATTAAAAATTCTTGATTAAGTGTAGTTAGTTAAGCATTTGTACTAACTTGCAATTACAGTATTGGAATCTAGTTATGAAGTTAAAATTCATTACAGTGTATTTTTCTCTTTTGATATCATAATAGAAGTCAGAAAAGTTTGAGCTTGCAAATAAAGTAGTGCATAAAACCAATGTTAAATGCAAATATGCTAACTGGGAAATAAAGTGCATAATTCAAAAGACTGAAAACTACAAGCACACATGCTTTTCTCCTACTTCTATTCAGTTCTTACTTCTCTCTCTTCTGTTCAACCAGAGTTTTCACTTCTCTCTAAAATCCATGGCTAGAAACTATTCCCAATTAAAGCTGACTGACTCTCATGAAGAGAAAATTATTCCAATTCATATTCAGGTGAGCGATTCGAAGGTTTAATTAATCTCATTTTTTTTATTTTCAAAACTGTTTTGATGAGTTGTGTAGTATTTGCTTATGGGGTTGAAATGGTTTTTGATTGGGTTGATTATCTCGAGTTTCACATGTATATTGTTGTTAAAAATATTATTTGATGCATATCTAAGGGTACTAGAAGCTATGAAATTAGCCCAAAAGTTATTTTGAAACATGTTTTTTTTTATCTTGCAAAACGATGCAAGATTAGGAATCTGGGGTAGAATATCAGTAGTGAAATAGTGGATACAAACTTAATCCTAATACATGTAGGTCAAAGTCGGCATAGAAATGCAAAGATCATGGCTATCATTTCATCAACTTTGCTTGGTAGTGTGACCCAAGAATAATCATTGGTAATGTCAAAATGGAGAATGGGAAAACAACTCGTGTATGCTCTGAAGTTCTTAGAATCTGGCTTGCACTTATGGACCTTTTAAAAATTGTTCATTTCCTTCAGCTTGAAATTTAGCTGTCTAGCAGCTCATATCTTTACTTGGGTATCAAAGTGTGTGATTTGGATTTTTAATGTTGCTTTAAAATAAATTCAGTCATATTGCTACGATGTCTGCATAGTGGCAGTTTATTGTGATGTCTTGCACTGGGGCATCGTGCGGCAGACATGTAGTATCATGTCTCACCCAGTGACATTATCCTGACACCAGGCCAACGTGTCCTTTGCACTAACCTCTTAATACTGAGCGCCTAGCAAGGCAGCTGTTAGTACCATTTTGGTATGATTCTTCCCGGGTTTGAACACGCGACCTCTTGCATCCAAGGCTCAAACTGCTAGTCCATAGACAGGTCGATTTTTATGTAATTGATGTTCATCATTTTAGTTAGTTTGCTTCGATCAGTTCCCACTCACCAGTGTTATGGAAATACTCTACACTGGCTTCAGCTGTTTGTACACCCCCCCTCCCCCTTTCTGCCTTGTCATTTACAGATATTGAGATTCAAACTGGGTTGGTTGATATGTTGGAAGAAATATTTAGGAAAGTGACACAGTGTGAAGGTTTCGCCGAGTACCAGTATGCCTGGAGTGGCATAATAATATGTTTGCTTTTCTGTGTAGACAAATACAAAAGACTAAATGTGAGTCCTGAGGAGGCACAAGATTTTCCCAAATTATGCCTGGCAATTTATTTGACAATGATGACATGTTAATGTTTTCAAAGAATCGTGACCAGTTTTAAGTTTAATTTCATACCAATGAGTATGATGTGTAAAAGGGTTTTTAAAAATTGCAGTTGTACACTATTATAAAAATGAAATTTTAGTATATGTCTCTTTTTTTTTCTTCTCCATTTTATCCAGGTTGGGAGTCCTGGACACTATCTTTCAAAATATTTGTAAGAATCCTGTTAAAATATTGAAAATAGTGATTGTAAATCAATCAATAATCACTTACATCATAATCATGTTAAGAGTTATTGAAAAGTTTGTTTAGTTTGTCTTTTCTGTAATTGTTCATATTCTAGTTTCCATGTCTTCTTATGATGTATCTGATTTCCATGCATTTTTTTTCTGTTACTTTTCTGCAGAAGGCCCCTGGAAGGGCAGTTGTACAAGTACACAAACGTGATGAAGGGCTGGCAGACCCGATGGTTTGTCCTGGACCCAGAATCGGGCATGCTCGAGTATTATGAGGTAGAAGGAGTATAAATGGTTATTAATAATGATGATTTGGTTGAAGTTGAATGTAAAATAAATTTTATAAAAAGTAGTAGGTACATGTCTTGTGCATAAAACATGTCCAAGCCCATAAATGGCTAAAGAAATATTTTTCAGAAGGAAACTTGGATTGTAGCTAAACAGCCCCCAAATTTGGATATTATATTTATTGAATGTTTAGATGCTTTAGATGAATTGAGAGCTGAAAAAATCCTCAAAGCTCTTATGATTCTCGCTTTATTTAGATGTAACTTGCATCCGTATTTTTTTTCACACTGGATGCATATTACATTGAGCCAGTCTATCCTCTGGTAATGTGGGATTGATTATAAAAAATCCACTTGCTCTTAGAACTTGGGGTCAGAGAGAGAGAGAAAGGAAAACTAAAACATTGGTGTCAAAACTAAGGGTCCAATTAAATGTTTTTGGAGTCCTTTTACAAATGAGGATAAAGGGAAACAATGATTGTACATCCATATGAAACATTGGATTATTATTTATATTGTATATCCATTCTTCAATCTTGATACAGTTTTTTATTTACAAGCCAATGAGCCATAATTTTAATTATGAATGAGCCATAATTTTACCAGCAAATCTAAAAAGTTGTTGTTGTTGTAGGGTTTAACATCATTTTTCAGCACACAATAGGCTATACATGGCGGCCAGTATTATTGGTGGAGGAAGAACTCGGGGGGGAAAACCCCCGGAAAGAACCACTGACCCACGAGAAGCTACTGGCCAGCTTTCTCACATAACTACATTAGCCGAATCTTAGACTCGAACCAACGCAGACAGAGGTGAGATGGCAGTGATCCGTAATGGAGAGCGCTTTAGACCACTCTGCCACTCAGGGCCCCAATCTAAAAAGTAAACCAAAACTCTTGTTTTCTGATTCCATATTACCGTATTCTGAGGTTGGAACGTCTTTTACAGTGTTTTCTGGCTAAAGCTGAAAAAGCATGAATAACTGTGATGTGACCTCACTTGATATACAAATGTGAATGAAGAGCAGTTTCTTTTAACTAATCTGTATCATAAAGTTACAACAATTTTGTTCAATCCTGCTGTAAATACCAATAATGCTGTCATTTCTCATACCAAGCATCCATGGGAACCTTTAACAGTGTCCAGCCAGAAACAGTTTTAATGCTATTAGCCAGGTCTTGAATATAATCACTTTCCTACATATTCAGTTGGTTATACATTCTGTGATAAGTTTGACAGCCATGTAATAGCTCTAAAATACATATATGGGCCTGCCGCTCCAATGTGTAGGAAACTCCGTACCATGATCAGTGACAGTAGTGAAAATTCGGGAGTTGTTATACATGCTTCATTCATAAATGGATATTCATGCACAGATCAACTGTTTTTGAATTGTTTATCGGAAATATAAAAATATCATTATCATGTAGTAATTTGATATTGATTGCTAGATCACATATTGCTATTAGCATAAGAAAACCTGGATCATGACTTGATGCTATGTGTCTTGTATTGTTCCAGACATTCTGATTCTGACATTTCAAGCTCTGAAGATCACATTACTGACTAACAATATGCTCTTCAGCTGTGGGTCAAGTATCCCAAATTTTAAATGCTTTATTTTTACATCAAATTAATTTTGTTTGGTCCAATGTCTAGTGATCCATCTTCTACAGAATAATAGTTGTCATTAACTCGCATAACAGGATGGACAAATTAGATATGTCAATGATGATTTCTTTTATTATCTGGATATTAATTAACATAAATCTATTACAACTACATATTGAATTAAAAGCAACATCAATATTGTTAATTGGTCTCTATAACAGGTGCTATGTTGTGTAACATTCCTAGACAAGACCAGAATCACATTACAATGACTGCCAGTTCTGTTCCATATATTTTACGTGAGATGCACATATGTCAATTAGAGGTAATCAAATTATTCACATGCCTTAATTAGAAATGCAGTATTTGTTTTAGTTTAATTTGGTGCGTCCTCTTAAAATAACATTACACAAGAATCATGAAACAGTAATCAAGTTTTATGACTGCCATTTTTGTTCCTTCAGTGTTATGTGATTTGCACACATATTGGTAAGAAACAAATATTTTTGATTCTGCTGCAAAAGTACCAAATACAGATATTAAAGCTACTTTCAGGCATGTTAATATGAAATTGCAATAAAATTTCAGTTGTGTTTATTATTATATTATTTATTATTGTTACTGCTGTTTATGCACAACGATGTAACATGGACGAACACTTCTAGTCAGAAAAATTCTTATACGAGGCTGGTTTTTAAATAAACATACACCTCGTTTGTGCTGAGAAAATACTGGCATTTCTCCTTCGAATACATTCCCCAATCACATTAACATTAGAATATAAGCCTGCTTACTCGCGAATCCAGCTCTACTAAAAGACGAAAATTTGTCTTTTCTGTCTTATGTCCTATAGACAAAGGGCAATAACTATGGCCCCTTACCTCCCCTTGCCACTGCCATGTGTGGCTAGTTTTTAAGCTTTGCTTGTACTGTTCACAACATACAAATACACCACCATATAATCCAAGCCATCTTAGTGTAAAATCGGACATTCCGAAGTTAAATTTGGAATTATTGTGTTGGCCAATCATTCTTCTACAGGTTGTATATATTATTTTAAAATATTTTCAAATTTTGAGTGACTTTGTCACCTTGTACGGACTTTGTCTGTTGATGACCATGTTGCAACACGCTAATGGCAGTATTCATGTTGTCATTGACGAGTTAACGCGGCACTGAATAATTTTGCTTACTCTGTTAGTAACGGTTGTGGTATTAGCGAATTAATAACATGTTGAATTGCTAATTTGTGCTTTGTTTTCTTCTTTTGTTGTTTCAGTAGAAATGTCAACCAAATGCATGAAATGCAAAAAGTTCAAACAAAAGAAGACAACCACTTGTATTATATGTACCAAGTGTACATCATCTGTACCATGCAGCATGTGTAATATGTGGGCAGAGCCAATGTGGCAATGGAGGAAAATAATGTTGACATGGTACAACAGTCCGCCTTTGAACAGATGCGTCGTTTGGTCGAGGAAACTACGGCGTAGCTATTGACTTCAGGCTAGATATTACCTCTTTGGGGGAGTGTTCCCCTAATTTTCGGCTGCCTAGTGGGCGTAAGTCCCCCTGCATGTCCGAGCATGGCCTTCAGGCCTGTGAGTCAGGATGCATGGGGTTTTTACCGGATCCATTGGATCTATTTCATTATACAACCTCGACATCACCGGCCGTCCAGCTGTCCCAGCATGGGGACCTTATTGCTAAAATGGTCCGACCAACTATGATTTACGGGGATTTTAGTGACACATCCATCTGTCAAGCTGTACCACCAGCAACATGCCAATACTATGACGGAGGTTTTAGTGAGAAATCTGTCCGTCCATCCAGGCCATTGGAGTGGGTGGTACTGGTGATAGCCAGACCATCACCGACATTCCGGCAGACCACATGCCAGACAAACCAGCCGGCAGTTTCGTCCCAGTATGGGGACCTTATTGCTAAAACAGGCAGACCAACTATGATTTACAGGGATTTTAGTGACAAATCCATTCATCAAGCTCTACCGCCTGCAACATACTAATACTATGATGGAGATTTTAGTGAGAAATCTGTATGTCCAGCCGGGCCTTTGGAGGGGCTGGTACCAGTGATAGCCAGACCATCGCTGACATTCAGGCCGACCGTTCGCCAGACAAACCAGCCAGCAGTGCCGGCCGTCCATATGTTCATGGCTTCTCCACAAGGGAGAATTAGTGAAATTGTCAAGGATGACAGAATTGCGTCATCTATGTCACCTGGTATGCTATATCCAGAGATGCAAGCTGTACCAGAACCAACCTCTGAGCGAATGGTAGATGTGCGCGCAGTGCTTGCTGCACTGCGCAAGCATTATGGAGACGAGAAAAATTTAAAGTTGGATTGAGCAAAATTTGACAATTCAGCTGCATGGGGATGGCTGAGCAGCTGCGCTCGCAGCTTAGAGGGAAAGTTGACCAGAACACGACTCGGCACACAGTGAGTGTGATGAAACACTTGCAAATCAGCCGTATACAGATCCAGTCATGGAACGGACTGAGCTTAGCTTCATGACTGCCCACCACCTCCTACCACCATTCAAAACTACAAAGTTAAGGCGTCTGTAGATCTTGAATGGGAGGAAGAGACGATGTCCTTCCTGTTCCTTTACCAGTCAGCAAAATTTAGAAAGCTAAGTACCAGCGACATTCTAGTGTAGCTGGTACAAAACTCAATCAGACGCCTTCAGTACTGATCTCCAATGCCACGTCAAAGCTAGTCCGAAATCTAGTCCGAAACATAGTCGCTATGTCTTTAATGTTAGACTTGGCTTCACTAGCCATTTTTCCGACTCCCAGGCAAATCCGGCAATGACCACGCTTGCAGAGTGACAGCTTGGATTGCTAGAGTTATTAACAGGGCAGCTCACCATTCCATGGGACAGGTATGTTGTAGGTCTAGATATGACCAACGCATATTTTCACGTCCCTATCCACCGAGTCACGGAAATTTCTCAGTTTTGCTTATCATCATCCCTTGGGCTTTTATCAAGGTTATGGATTGTGTCGTCACCCTGTTCCGCTCGACTTCATCTATAGTGATGGCAGTGTACTTGGACGAATCCTCCAGAAACACATTAAGTTCTACTCTGCTCAAAGGCAGAAATGATCATCTAGGCTTTCTCGTGAACTGGAAAAAGTCCGATCTCTGTCCATCCCAGAATTTTGGTCCATCTGGGTATGGAGTTTCTCACCGATCTGAATCTGGTAAGGCTTCCCCGTGTTCAAGATCATCCAGATAGTCGAACTCGTCGAGTCCGTTTCCAACAGGATGTGCATTTCAGCGAGAGAGTTCTTGCAACTCCTTGGATTATTCAATGCGGCAGCGGACTTTGTCCCGCTTGGTTGTCTTTTTATGCGCCTCTTACAAATGACGTTACTAGCATAATGGTGCCTTTTTTTCAAGTACCCTCAACCACACAACAATGATCATGCCCGAGATAAGATCATTCTTGCATCAGTGGCACAACCCCTGTTGGCTGTCCACAGGGATTCCTCAGGAGATACCCCTAGTGGAAATAACGGTATGTTCAACCGCCATTACCTACGGTTGGGGTGCCCACCTGTTGCTGGACTTCGATACCGTCAGCAGCATGTGGGTGCCAGGGGAGAGCCCTCTCCACATCAACCTTTCAGACATAAAGGCTGTCATCAATGCCTTTCATTTCTGGAAGGATCAACTCTTATTCAAAACTGTTCTCATTATGTCAGACAACTCTGTGGTGATGACTTGCCTCCTCAAACAAGGGGGCACCAAATCACCAGACATGTGCAATCTGATCTGGCAGTTTCTACATTGGTGCGACAATCTCCACATCAATGTACAAATCAGACACATTCCCGGCAGACTCAATGTCTTGGCTGACACTCTATCCAGGAAAGGTCAAGTCATTCACACGGAATGGTCACTCCATCAATCAGTCTTTCTTCCAATCTGCACACTTTGGGGGTGTCTGATGATTGATCTTTTTGCAACAAGGTGGAATCGCAAGTTGCCCACCTTTGTCTCTCCGGTTCCAGACCCAGAAGCTTGAGCCGTGGACGCTCTGTCAATAGGCTGGGAGGGGTTGTGGGCATTCTCCTACCCTCCCACGGTCTTGGTACTGATAATAATCCAGAGGTTAAGGGGTCATAACTGTCAGATGATTCTGATTGCCCCTCTCAGATGGAACAACTCGAGGGTCTCTGATCTACTCGATCTGGCGATAGATCTACCCAGGAAGATTACAGTCAGCCCAAATCTTCTCAAGCAACCCCAGTCACGTTTTTGTAAAATTTAAAGTATAATTTATTTCCCTAAAATATAACATAAAAAGTAAAAATAATTTACATTATGGTAAATGAAATCTGAAACAGTCCTAAATGGATATATCAAGCCCAAGAGTATCAAGTAATTCAAATGAGTTCCATTGGTATTCAGAATGATGTTCATTAAAGTACTGGCTTACCAATAGTATTTGTTTAAATCATGATAATAGTCTAAAAAAAATTTAAAATGAATTCACAGTAATTCAGCTGTGCAGCTATGATTTCAAATAGTCTGACTAGTTTTTAATTCCAATGAATGATTGAACTAAATAAATGAATCCCCACAAGCAAACACAACTAAATACCATCCAAGACTGATAATTCTACTAGGAATGTCTAATTCCCTAATAAACATCTCTTATTTACAATGTAGGTTTAGAAACAAATGGAAGACACATATTCTTGAAGGAATGATCAGAACATGTAAAACATGTAAACTAATGAGAAATTAGGTCATCCTGGCCTTTCAAGAACTTTTGTCCTGATTATGTGCTGCTTATCTGGATTAATGGTACAATTCATTCGGAACTTCTCAAGAATGACTCATCTTTAAAGTGAGAAATTATTCTATAAAATATTAACTAATTAACTATAATAATGAAATGTTAATGTTTTGTTTGTTTTTTATGGTTTAATGGCATTTTTCAGCACAATATAGGCTATACATGGCAGGCAGTATTAATGGTGGAGGAAGAACCCGGACAACCCCCAGAAAGAACCACCGACCCACCAGAAGCTACTGGCAAGCTTTCTCACATAACTACATTTGCCGAATCATAGACTCGAACACACGCTGAGGTGAGATGGCAGTGGTTCGTAATGGACATCGCTTTAGACCACTCGGCCACTCGGGGCCCCTGAAATGTTAATACACATAAAATAGATATACATAACCTTACCTATATGGTTCATCCATACTTCAAAACTGGATTCTTTTTTATATTGTTCATCCATATTTTAAACTGAATTCTTAGTTATATTCATCATTAGACCTAAGTCTTTGTATGACTCACCTAACATTTTTCTTGATAACATGTTTGCCACATTTGGAAATATGTTTAAAACATTGCTTTTTATTTTCAGAAAGAGGAACACAAGAAACAAAAACCTAGAGGTGTTATTAATTTAGCAGTAAGTATACTCAAGAATGTATTTAAAATGTTACGTGTTTAGGCTCTAATAAACAGTAACACAGAAATTTTTTAAAAAAAATCTTTGTAAAATTTAACAAATAATTTATTTACCTGGAAAAACAATGGAAAAATGGAGATAAAACAAACCCTGTGGTTTTAAGAATCATAACCAAAAATAATCCAAGAACAATCCATGAATTGAATTTTAGAAGTTCTAATAATGAAATGTTGTAATGAATTCAAATTCGAGTCCCAACGAAAATCCAAGATGGAAGACAATGACATGCTGAATCCTGTACACTGCTGTTGTTGTCTACAGTTCCTTGTAGAAACACAAGATATTACACTCCGGTGTTGGAAGTCTGAATAAAATTTTTAAGAAATGTCTTTGTCCAAAATTTCTATATTAACACTCCGATATTTCCAAAGAAATGAAATCTTTTAAAATCCAAATAATCAGGAGAAAATTTTAAATAAACCTCAAAACTGGTCACAACAGAACAACTTGACATCAAGTGTTAAAATTTCAGACTAAGACTATTTCTCTAAAGACAAAGGTTATACAGTAACTTGAGACAAAACAGGTACCTGTATTAGAGTCACAGGATCATATTTACATAACATACTTACATATTTACATAACATACTTCCATTATGACCCTGACAAAAACCAATCATTTTACTCTAAGAATAAAAATAAAAAGTTGTTCACTTCATTCCAATACAGCCTTGATCTCTCTCTTGTTATTCACACAATAAAAATAAAGAACTTGTTTACTTGACAATTACTAATTTTGAATTAAGATTAGTACAATCTAATATCTAGGTCAGCATTAGATGTTGTTAAAGTGATTTTCTATTAAAAACATATTCCCAATCACATAGGTCAGCATTAGATATTGTTAAAGTGATTTTCTATTAAAAACATATTCCCAATCACATAGGTCAGCATTAGATGTTGTTAAAGTGATTTTCTATTAAAAACATATTCCCAATCACATAGGTCAGCATTAGATGTTGTTAAAGTGATTTTCTATTAAAAACATATTCCCATTCACATAGGTCAGCATTAGATGTTGTTAAAGTGATTTTCTATTAAAAACATATTCCCAATCACATAGGTCAGCATTAGATGTTGTTAAAGTGATTTTCTATTAAAAACATATTCCCGATCACATAAGTGATTTTCTATTAAAAACATATTCCCAATCACATAAGCAAGATTATATTATAATAGCATGTAATAGAATATATTTTTTTTTAAAGCTGGCAAACAATTAAAATAAATTTTAATTAAATCAGATATATCTAACAAACAGTATACTCAAAGTTGTATTTAGTACTAAGTATACTTAAGGCTGTATTTAGCACTAAGGATACTCAAGGCTGTATTAAGCACTAAGGATACTTAAATCTGTATTTAGCACTAAGGATACTCAAGGCTGTATTTAGCACTAAGGATACTTAAGGCTGTATTTAGCACTAAGGATACTTAAGGCTGTATTTAGCACTAAGGATACTTAAGACTGTATTTAGCACTAAGGATACTTAAGGCTGTATTTAACACTAAGGATACTTAAGGCTGTATTTAGCACTAAGGATACTTAAGGCTGTATTTAGCACTAAGGATACTTAAGACTGTATTTAGCACTAAGGATACTTAAATCTGTATTTAGCACTAAGGATACTCAAGGCTGTATTTAGCACTAAGGATACTTAAGGCTGTATTTAGCACTAAGGATACTTAAGGCTGTATTTAGCACTAAGGATACTTAAGACTGTATTTAGCACTAAGGATACTTAAGGCTGTATTTAACACTAAGGATACTTAAGGCTGTATTTAGCAGTAAACATACTCAAGGCTATATTTAGCACTAAGGGTACTCAAGGCTGTATTTAGCGGTAAATATACTCAAGGTTATATTTAGCACTAAGTATACTCCAGGCTATATTTAGCAGCTAGTTTTGTTTTCAGATGGTATTGCAAACATCTGTTGCTGCTTCTAAAAAGTATTAATGCAATCAGTCTGGAAAATTGATAAAGAAAATTCCTTTTACATGGGTTTTATTAATTCCACATCATTCAGTCCTTCATTAAAATTACCCTTTAAAAAAGACTTGTGAAACAAAAGGAAAAATACTGAAATATGATTGTTGTGGTAAAATCTTGATAATTTGCTCATCCTTGTTTGATTTGGATGCGGTTTCACATTAGCTTTAGTTGAACTACAGTAGTCCCCCTCTTGTACGGCCCCCCTGACCAGCGGCCACCCGCTCCTAACGGCCAGAATTCGTTGGCACCGACGAGTTTCTGTTCAAAAGTACCCCTCACGAAAGGCCACCCGGCTAACGCGACCAGCGGCCAGCATTTTTGTGCAATAATATAAAATTTACCCCTCACGAGCGGCCACATTTTATTTTTAAATGTATCCAGAACCAATAATCAATTCAAATCTTGACGTAAGGTAAGCAATTTTGATTATCTCTATCGTAGATAACACGTCTCCGAGTGTCAAGTCGCCGTTAAAAGTGTCGACCAAAAATTTATAGTATATCGTTATCTGTGAAAGTCGATGTTTACAGGAAATGGGCTCAATAATGTTATGATAGAGTTTGGGGTTTAACACCTATGTTGAGTTCTTCTCGTTGATGATTATAACCAGACGTAATTGTTATAATCATAACAAGGTCAGCCTAGGCTAAAAATAGATTTTGTACATTGGCACACAAAGACAACCTTAAAAAAAACAATAGGGTACCAGACAAAGACCGGAAAAATCACGTGACCACACAAAATGGCTTCCTACGAAGGATTATTTGGTATAACGGTACTAATTGCGCATGACCAGATGGGTGGAGCTTAAAGTGTAGGGTCCATTGCAGGCAGTACTAGAGGACAACACGAGCTATGATTGGTGGATTATGTAAGAGTTGTACTTTCTGTTAGGCTTAAAAAATAGTTTAGCCTCTTTGCAACATGTGAATTTATGTTAATTCCTATATAGATCATATTTTGTATTTTTTATGATTTTTTGAAAATGTCATAGACATGACTGAAAATAAGTATGTTGTGACTAGATAACTCATACCCCTGTCTAGTTCCAGCAGAGTTATCTCTCTTAAATGCAATGGAGTACCTGGTTTTGTCATCATCAAATTGACAATCTAACATTGTTCTCTATAACAGTGTGTGAGATGCATGCTAAATTAGGATAGAAAATATATTTATCTCTCCAAATATTAGCATTGAGGTCTATGGAAAAACAATTGGTACCGTGATACCTAAAAGATAATACCAGCTTCACAGTGTATCCATAGTAACGAGTATACATAACCACCACTTCTATACTGTCATAGTGTCATTTGGTTAAACAATGGATATTGAGATGTTTTGGTCTAATATTGACAGACTTTTACATAGAAAATGCAGAAAATAACACACATTAGCTTTGGAATGGGGCTTTTGTAATTATATCTATAGCATATATAGACTGATGGCTTTGTGACTGTGTAGTCAGCTCCAATATTAGCATACAGGCCATAAAAAGGTTATGTAAAGTTAATATAGTTAATTTTAGCCAAAGTATTGACTATTTTATGCGCAAAAGATGAAAAATCATGGATAAAAAACAACTCTCTTGTTCTTCTAAAGCATGTTATAGACCAGGATAGAGGACCTCTACTGGTCCTCTTGTAGATATTTCACTTGTACCATAAAGAATATTCTGGTATGAGTATTTTAGGTAATTTATTAAAGATATGGTATTCCTTCCTATTTTGATTTGAATAGTCCTGCTCTAAATGTCTTTTTTTTGTTGTAAACTTTTGTGCCATGAAAAATGAACATGCGATTCCTTAGTTAGATAATCATTCTTGAGGTCTCTACTACATATGGAAACCTGGATTTTAGGTCCTCACTTTATCAGTAATGCATTTTTGGATAATTTAATTGCATTGAAGTTAATACATGTGTCCTTGAACTCATCTATATATAACATGGATAAGATCTTGGAGAAAATAAAAAGACCACACCTTATGTATATCATTAAGTTATCTCCCTTACACCAAACCTAAAATTTCAATAGATAAAAACCCACAATTTAAGTTAATGTGTAAGAAAATCAATAGAAGATTTGTGAAGAATCATATTAGCCCTTGGTCTTGATGCAAATTGAACTAGAAGTACTTTAATAATTTTTCCCAGTAAAGTTTAAAAGTTTGAAAACTGATCAAACATGCTTTGGGATTTTTGCTTAGGTATTTTTTCTGTCTAACAGAAGCCCATTATTGTTAATTTCTTATTTAGAAGAAATATAACTTATATGCATCTATATTATCTACATTATTCACCCTTTTATATTAGCTAGGAATGAACACCATGTCACCTGATAGTTGGTGTCTGTAAGGGATGTTATAGCACAGGTCCCTTTTTTATTGTCCCTTTACCTATGATCCACTGCCTCAAAATATTGTCCAAGGTAACATCATCAAGCTCTCGCTTCTCATTTTTCTCATTGCTGCTTGTGTCTCCTTTAATTCCAGTATCATTAGCTAAATCTCCCATTTAGATACACACTTTTCTTCTGTTTATAAATCCATTGGACTCACTATACTCATTGTTAAACTTTAGCATTTTTCTGTATATCAGTCCACATTTTCAACCCCAAATCCATGATAACCACTTAGAAAAGCTGTTATTTACTTTATTTGGTGTCAGATTGGCTTATTGCATCAATTGTATGCACTACAGAAAGGAGGGAAGATTTCTGTTAGCATGACAAAGAGGCTGGGTAGCTTGACCTTTGTGTGAGGACTAGAGGTTAGTGACCTCTTGCATATACAGACAGTGTAAAGTGTTCAAAGCTAATACTTTATAATTAGATTGGGCCATGTCCACCTGTCCTTGTTGTTACTTTCTGTGTTAATGAAACAATTATAAGTCCTTTATTTTAGATCAAAATGTCTCTTTAAGAGTAGAACTGGTACATGCTAACTAGTGTGTTGACCTTTGACCTTACTATTAAACAATATGACATAATGTGATTTATCGCATATCACCAAAGTGAAGTTTGATAAGTGCTAATATGAACAAAACACAACTCATAGTTTAAAGAATTCATTTTATTTCAAAACATGAGTTTGATAGTGAAGCAAAAGTTTGCAAACAAGAGTTCCAACAGCTCAATAACATTTCTATATACAATCATATAGAACATAGCTTAGTACTTCATAAAATTGTTTTTGACAAGCGAGACTAAGTACACTTGTTAGTTATATAGTCCCGAGCTATTTCACAGATTATTGGAAAAATCAAGGTTTGCTATAGGTATAACGGTACCAATTGCGCATGACCAGATGGGTGGAGCTTAAAGTGTAGGGTCCATTGCAGGCAGTACTAGAGGACAACACGAGCTATGATTGGTGGATTATGTAAGAGTTGTACTTTCTGTTAGGCTTAAAAAATAGTTTAGCCTCTTGGCAACATGTGAATTTATGTTAATTCCTATATAGATCATATTTTGTATTTTTTATGATTTTTTGAAAATGTCATAGACATGACTGAAAATAAGTATGTTGTGACTAGATAACTCATACCCCTGTCTAGTTCCAGCAGAGTTATCTCTCTTAAATGCAATAGAGTACCTGGTTTTGTCATCATCAAATTGACAATCTAACATTGTTCTCTATAACAGTGTGTGAGATGCATGCTAAATTAGGATAGAAAATATATTTATCTCTCCAAATATTAGCATTGAGGTCTATGGAAAAACAATTGGTACCGTGATACCATTTCGGCAGACTCGACACAAGTTTTGTCTGCATAATTAAATCGCATACAGTCAGCAATAACCGAATAAATCATTACCAAACATTAAAATGTCATCACATTAACGGATACATTATTTTCGAAGAAAGTCGGTTATTCTACTCGACGACATCGGGGGGGGGGATGCCGAACAATTGTATGTACAAAACGTCAAAAGACTCGTAAAAACAAGTTTATGTTGAAATAATTTGAATAAACAAAGTAATAACCGATAAGAAGGTTATTCAGCAGCAGTGGGAAAATGAAGCAAATGGAAAGACAATTATGTATGTACCAAGATGTAAACGACGTTTTTGAATCCATTTGCAATGTGCATGAGAACAATACCCGTTCGCATATCAAACTTACGCCAAGAAAGCAAAAATAGTTACGTATATTCAGTTGAAATAAATTTGTTATTATAACAAAAAAAGCTTTTATTGATTAATGTTTCATTTAGACGAAGATATTTAATGTTTTGAAGTATGTAGCTTTCTTACTACGTACATTACATATACATGTACTTCTCATAATAAATTTAGCCCCCCTCTGGAACGGCCACCCGCCTTATAAGGCCACTTTCCCGGTGCAGCAGGGGTGGCCGTATAAGAGGGGGACTACTGTAGTAGGAAATCAAGACTTTATATATGTACCTCAGATGCTTTAAACTTTTCACAATAATTAGCTATATCATGTCAATGCAGTGGGAGCAAAGTACTGTTTTCTAAAGTTAGTTTGGGGGCCCTGAGTGGTCTAAAGCGCTCTCTGTTATGGATCACTTCCATCTCACCTCTGTCTGAGTGGGTTTGAGACTAAGATTCAGCTAATGTATTTATGTGAGAAAGCTTGCCAGCAGCTTCTCGTGGGTCGGTGGTTCTTTCCGGGGGGTTTCCGGATTCTTCCTCCACCATTAATACTGGCTGCCATGTATAGCCTGTATTGTGCTGAAAAATGGCGTTAAACCATAAAAAACAATGTCAAAACAGTGGGAGCAAAGTACTGTTCTCAAATTAACACACAGGCAGCTAGCCTAAACTTGTCACATTAATTGGTTATATCATGTCAATGCAGTGGGAGCAAAGTACTGTTCTCAAAGACACACACAGGCAGCTGGCCTAAACTTATCACATTAATTGGCTATATCATATCAATGCAGCCAGAGCAAAGTATTGTTTTCAAAGATACACTGAGGCAGCTGGCCTATAAAGGTATTTGAATCCATGACCCTTGGATTGTGTGTCTGCTGCATTACCAGCTGAACTGCCTTTGTAATTTTGTGAATATGTTGCATTTTGTTGTTGCAGTTAGCTCAGTTTTATTGTGCATTGTTTAATAATGTTATACATGTAGTTGGAATCATGAAAATGTGTTTATGGAATGTGTTATGAGTACTGCATGCTCATCACTGAATTGTCGTTTATGCTTCACAGTCTTTGATTAGTTTTTATGCTTTATGCTTATTTCTCAATCTTTGTGCATGGTAAAATCAGCAAATTGTTGCATGTGTGCGTCTCTGATGGTGCCACACCCTAACCGCAAAGGAAGGTTAATGTGATCAACATTTCAACCTATACTGGCTTGGATTAAGTTTTAATGTGATATGCATTTAATCCAATATGTAAATTTTTGCACATTTATATTTATACTGTGATGGCCAATTTACTTTCATCACCAGTGTGTCACTGACCAATTGGGTGAATTTTGTGTTTATGTTAATATTACAAGTTCTATTCTTGGAAGGTGCTGAATATTAATAATTTATCAGTGTCTTTCAAGAACTTAAAAAATTTAAAGTGTGGCAAGTTGGCTTTCTCAAGGTTTCTGTCAGGCAAATTAGATAACTCTTATGGGGGTGGGTGGGGGCAGGCCACATTTGCAATTCACTCAAATATGAGAGGGTCCTAATATAGGTTGAAAGGGGAGCCAGGTGTTAAGATATAATCTTTTTAACTCAGCAGTGCAAATTGCAGTACATTAGTGACAATTTGTAGTGATATCATACTTCACATTTGTCCATTTGTCTTCAAATGTCATTTCTGTGTCACTGTGTTTTCATTGTTAGCATGTAGCTAGGTTACTAGCTTTAATTTACTATCTCATGGCCATTTTGGAGATTCTTTAAATGGCTTTGTTGTAATCTGTTCAGTTCTTTTATCATTATTTGACCTCATAATCCAAATTCTTTGCAGTTGAGAGTAATAAAATACAACGGGGGTGGGGGGTTAAGAATTTTATTCACCATTTTGGTCTTTGCACAGCAGTGTGGGATGATTGTACTGTTTTTTATTGACATTAAATTTACCAACTGGAATTCCATATCTGAAAATTAATGAAGAATTGGATGTTGAATATATCAATTTACCATTTTACTGAACCATATCTGACTAAAACCATTCTGTTCTTTTGACACTTAAGGCTGGTGGTTTCTCTTGATGACATGGGGTACCACTCTGCCATAGAAACCAAAGTTGCCCAATCTTATGTTGATATCTTTTGGGGTTATTTAGAACTGAATATACTAAATTTGGCACCCAGTTGACCCTTAATTTATTGAAAGATTTATTTGCAATATCTTTATCAGATGGATTGGAGCAGTATTCTGTCAGTACTGTAACAATTACCGCAAAATGGTTTGGTTTATCACGGAATTGTTTAAGAAAAGATCACATTTATTGATGCAACAAAAGCACCAGAAAAAAAGATTTGTTGGATATATCATGTAATACCTACAGATAAACAGTTATGTACTCTGCATGAAGTCTATATAGTACTTGTTGTCATTTACTATGTAGTTAACATTTATGATTGCAACAATTTCACTTTCAAGAAACAGGCAAGAAGTCTCATCAAATTTTGTGAGAACAAAGGCTACCCATATCAGATAATAGAGAAAGCTTAATTAAAGCAAGAAGAAAAATTCATCTTGATCTACTCAGTCTTATTCCCTCAGATTGTAATTCTGGCAGTTTGATAGCAGCTATCTTTATACATAACAAAAAAAGTCATTGTGACTACTACTCAATACATTACAGCCTTTTCTTAGTTTTACAGGTGCTTCATAGAGGCTAGCTTTGAGGTTGAGTTGCTTTTGTTTGAATTTTTCGTCCAACATTTCAGGCTTCTCTTGTTATTCCATCTGATGAGGATTCACAGACATTTCAGGTCAATGCTACCAATGGAGATGTCTACAAATTAAGAGGTTAGTAAAAGATTTTTCAGTACCAAGTATTGGTCAGTCTTACTTGTAAATAGTAGATATGATGGGCACCAATATGTAGTCATGTTCTTTTTACGGTGTACATATATATATGTGACATCTGCAATGAGTGACCACCTGCTATTTCCAACTACAATCATAATGCATGGATCGATTTTATTATATAAAACGCTCTTTTATGAGCGACAACCTGATAAACTTAACCAGCAACCACAATATCTTGGCAAAATATGCATTTTGACATAGCTATGAATGACTGCATCACAGAAACAAAAATAAACTCCATTGATGTTATTCAATCAATGTAAGAATGACTGCTCTTACTGTCTAAAACAAATATTTATTTTAAAAAATCGGCTGCCATTGTTTGACCTGTTTATTTTTAGCTATTCTTATATTGTTTTATAGTTTCTGTCATAAACCTGACTAAAAGTATATGAAGACTATTTTCAAGCCTGGTTACCTGCTTCTTATGTTCCCTGCATTCTGCATTATTCGAATAGGGATGAGTAGTGTAGGGAGCATAAAAAGCGGAACCAGACTAAGTATTTCTGCTTTATTGTAGTACCAGGCATCCCTATCAAAGACTGTATCACATGAGTAGACACAATTGACCTGTTTGTAATAAATTGTTACAATGACTGCTTAATTAGTAATGAATGTTTTGATAAAAAAACAAACATTAATTTTAAGGAATTTTAAAAGAAGAAAAAGGCATTGTTGCTACCAGTGATAGATGCTAGACTGTAAACTAGACAGGTCACAAATTGCCATTCTAGTGCATAAATTGACGTAGTGGTCACGTATATTATTTGTCTTGAGAGTTAATCTGAATTAAGAGGGGTGAATGAGGTCATTGTCTATTAAAGAAGCAAGAGAGAATTGGTTGTGGGATGCGATTGATAGTGTTCAAGATTTGTGATGTTTGTTGTCCACCCACCCACCCCCAGATATTAAGTGATTACATCTCAATCACAAAGCTGTCGTCTTTTCAAATTGGTACAACTGGGTTACACACTTTTGCTTATATAGTTATATAATCCCTGTATGTCATTTTTGAATGAAGCCACTGACTTTTTTCTCTGAGTAAATGGTTCTGTTTCTATGTGAGATAATTGTTTTTTTTAATTTTTTTAAAATTTCATTAATTGTTAGATATGGAATTCATTTGTATCAATTTTTCTTATTTTCCAACAGTCCAATCAGAACTGTCATACATTTGATATTACAACTGAGCACTAATAATTTTAGAACCTTAATAACAATGAATGAAACTTCAGCTGAAAAGAGAAAATTTTTAAGGCTTGAGAAAAAAATTATTGTACCTGTAAGAAGTGAAAAAGAGCAGACCACTTGCAAAAAAGTGGTTTAAATGTCAGTAAAACAAATTTAGATTGTTATAAAGGAAAAGGTGTTATTCAGAATGATTGCATATGCTAAAATATGTGATATTCAAATGTAAATGTTATTTCATGTTTAATGATGGAAGTCTTTATTGTTGTATAATGTTGTTTTCAGATGAATGCATACAATACATACCTGCCAACCTTTACGATTTTGGCGTGAATTTCATGACTTTTTCAACAAATCACGAATTCGTGCCGCATGCAAAAAATTCATTTCCCAATTTTCAGTTATTTAAAATATTTAATAAAATAACCAATTTCCCGTTATGTAGTAGTCGTGATATCGGCAGTTGAAACAGTCCGTTACTACTGGTTGCAGTATTAATGAACTATAGCTGATTGGTACTGTTGGCCCGGTTGCAAGCATTTTATTATATATATATATATATATATATATATATATATATATATATTAGAATAGTTTTACAAATGCTTTTAAAAATAAAATGGAGCCTAATTGGAATTTTTTTTTCGTGCATGCTCTGCCAATTCTAATTTGAATTACCATTCAACAACTTATCTTGAAAATGTCTTCACCACCAAGGAAAAATATAGTCCAAGTTTCCTCTGACCCTTGTTACCCCATTTTTACTTTGGAAATTTGTCTTTTGTCCATATTATGTGACTATATGACCTCATTGACATGTAGTTTGCAAGATTTGTATAGTCATGTGACTTGCACTGAAAATAGGCAGATCCAGGTCAAATTTTAGTAATGACATACTTTCGTTTCTTCTGTCAGCGGATTAAAGACATAACGAATGTTATGCTCACAATTTTTGAGCAAATAAATCATATTCCTATCGATTTATTACAGGTATATCTCAATCAAAGGTTGTTCAAGTTTGCTAGTAAGAGGCTGCCCCATGCTGACACCAAATGGTGTTGGCGATTTCCAACTTTTTTTTATAGTGAATAGACTCTGACTCTACACCCCAACAAGAAACATCCAAATATAAAAATTAGTGTGGCAAGGGTCAGAGGAAATTTGGAATAGAAAAAAGAAATATATTGCACAAAAAGTGAAGTTTCGTTTGGAATATACCAAACTTTTGCCGTGCATTCATTTATTCTGACAAATAATAGCAGACTCGAGGATAACTTCACGAATTCATGTCAAAATTCACTAATTCTTGTCACCATATTCATGAATTTTGAGCCTGGAGGGTAGGCATCTATTACACTATTTTAGCAAGAACTATTAATAAAGAATAGAATATATGTGCAGTGATTGTGGTTATTTTTCTTGAAATTGTTTTAAACGGTACCATGGAAGCTGGTATTGTACAAACCTGCTTTGAAAGACCATCTGTCATGAGAGACCACTATTTGTTGTCAGATGTGGGCTGTCTCTCATAACAGGTTTTACTATATATGTGATTGCATTCATCCATAATGCATGCTGGCTTTTTGGGAGTGGGGGTTGGTGCCCATGCAAGTACAAATTCATATACTGAACCTGTTGAGTTTTCAAAATGTTAAATGCCTGCACCTTAAAAAAAGCAAATTCTGAACCATGCAAATGTATTGCAATATTTCATAATGTTTGCTTTCAGGTGTTGATGCCAAAGAAAGGCAGCAGTGGGTTGACAGATTACGGTCAACATCAGAATACCATGCAGCTAATGTACAAGTAAGTTACTGGATCAATCCAAATCATTAATGATGTAGATTGGTGTATTTGCATGATTAATGTTGTGTAATTCCATCACACATAAAATGCCGACTTCAGAATAATGCTGAATAATGATACATAATAAATGATGTACACAATAGTGAATGTGATTTATATGTTTATGATAGACTAACAGAATGTTCTCGACTAATTTCTATTTTTCTGAAATTGTTGGTGATGGTCCAGTCCAGAAAATTGGTCCATTTTGTAGAAATTCAGGATTTTGGTGTTGCTTGCAAGTAATGAATTCAGTTGTTTAGATTGAAATTATACCCATGTATGGCAAGTATGCTTCAGCTTTATCATTTCCACTGGAATTTTTCTTTCCAAACATTCTGTATATTATCATTTATTATCAATAATAATAATAATAATAATAATAATGAGGACTTTGTATAGCGCCTAATCTTTTGAAGCTCTAAGCGCTTTATACCATCAATAATGATATGACTACACTACAGAACAACAAATGACAAAAACATTGAAATTGGAAAACATAAAAACATATTGAAAACATATAAGATACAAAACATGATTAGTTTGTCCCTGCAGTCGAAACAGGTGAGTCTTAAGAGCACTCTTAAAAGGGACCACTGTGTCTTTGTGTCTAATTTCAATGGGCAATTCGTTCCACGTCGCCAGGCCCTGGTGTGCAAACGAACGTTGTCCATATGACTTTGTTTTCACCTTGGAAACAATGAGTATACGATTATCAATAAGAGCGTAAAGATCTGGCTGGTGTATACACATGGGTGAGGCTGGATAGGTATGTTGGACTGGAGTCTGTCATTGAAACATAGCACAGAGAACAAATTTTGTGTTTGATTCTGTATTGAATCGATAGCCAGTGTAGGGTACAGAGCAGTTGTGAAGTGTGCTCTGATCAAGGTACTCTAAAGATGATCCATGCTGCTGTGTTTTGAAGTTTCTAGAGTAAATATTGCGACAAACCAGACAGAATTGAGTTACAATAGTCCAGTCTTGAAAGTATTAATGAACACACAAGTGTTTTAGTGGCATCAACTGAAACATATTTACGAATGGAACTGATGCATCTCAATTCAAGATATGCAGCCTTGCATATGTTCATGACATGTTGGTGCAATGTGAGAGTACTGTCTAAAGTAACGCCTAGGTTCCGTACTGACTGTAAGAATTTAATGTTGGTGTTGCTGATATTTATTGTCTGAGGTAAAGGATGTGAATGAGAAAGTCTTTGTGTTGTGATTAGAATATCCTCAGTTTTATCATCATTCATCTGCAGCTTGTTACATGTCATCGATGATTTCACATCAGAAATGCACTTCTCTACTCCATGGATGGTAGCATCAACTTCATTTGGGTGGTTAGACTTGTATATTTGGGTGTCATCAGCATACAGTTGGTGCGACACTGGGTGATGATCTATGACATTTGAAAGCGGCTGAAGGTACAGAATAAAGAGAACAGTTCCAAGAACAGATCCCTGTGGAACACCACAACATATGTCAACTGGGCTGGAGTGTATTCCATTTGCAGATATAATTTGTGTCCTGTTCACTAAGTAGGACTTTAACCACTGTAAGGCTATATTCTGAATGCCAAATTCATGTTGGAGACGGTGAAGTAATATATCATGGTCTATTGTGTCAAATGGTGCAGATAAATCCAGGAGAGTGAGGACTGTAATCTTTCCACTATCCAAAGCAGAGAGAATGTCACTAAATACTTTCAGAAGAGTAGTTTCTGTATTGCAGCAAGGGCGATATGCAGACATTACATTGCTGAAAAGACTTGCTTTAATTCAAATGAGATACAAGTTGAGTAAGAACAACCTTTTCTAAGATTTTTTATATGAATGGGAGATTAGAAACTGGCCGGTAGTTCTTTAAATCATTATGGTCCAGTGCTGGTTTCTTCAGCAGTGGCTTTACGATGGCAGTTTTGAAAAATGATCTTAATAACATCAGTTAGTGAAGGCAATATTGGGTCTAAGCACTCAAGCAGCAGTGATGTCGGGATTGGATTAAGTTCACAAGACTTTACTGCACTTTTCATCACTCTTGTCCATACTAAATCAATAGAAACGGGTTCAAATGCTCGTAACGGTTGTCGCTGAAGTTCTGCATCATAACTGTATGGTGACGAATCAGTTGAGATTGTGCTGTCAAGTGAATCTCTAATAGTTTGTACTTTGTCATCGAAGAAATTTGCAAATTGCTCTGGTAGGTCTAATGGAGAGAAGGTTGTTGGAAGTGGTGTACATTTGTTCCTTGACATTAGTTTGTTAGTTATCTCAAAGAGCTCTTTGCAGCTGGAACTCTCCGTGATCTTAGTACTGTAGTGGGATGATTTGGCTAAATGGACTATGTTTGTGACATTCTTCTTAGCGGCTTCATAGATTTGTTTATGAGTAGTGAGTCTGGTGGAAAACCAAAACCTCTCTGCTTTTTGGCGATGTCTTTTAGCAGTGCAAAGCTGGTCCGTAACACTGCTATACCATGGAGAACACTTTTTTATTGATACTCTGCATTTGGTACTGGGGCATGAATTTCAAGCAATGAATGCAGGCAGTTATCAAGTTGTTCTGCTGTTGGATGTAAGAAAGTTGTTAGGTTTTCTTGGATGTCATGCATGAATTTGGTTCTATTTATCATATGGAGGTTTCTCGTAGTTGCAAATAGAGGTGGAGGGTTAGGGACTGATACGTCGAGATGGCATACAATGCAGAGGTGATCCGATGCAAGTTCGTGGGATACATGGGTGGATTGCAGAATATTATCATCAGGTCTGTAAAGAAACCTGCCTAAAATGTGACCAAGTTTATGGGTAGGTTGGTTAACTGACTGTTTAAGATTGAAACATGAATGGAATCTAGGAGTTTTGACATGTATGGTTTACCAGGACAGTCAAAGTGAAAGTTGAAATTTCGAAGCATAATTAGGTTGCCAGTTATCAAATTTTCATACTCTAGATGATTTGGAAACTGCTCTAAAAATAGAGATTCAGTCAGCTTGTTTTTTCTACTAGGAGGAGGATGGTAGAGACAGAAAAAATGGACTGACCTTTGTTCCATTGTGAGTGTTGTTTGGACTAGTTCAAACGATGTGTGGCAGAAATTGAAGGTTGTACATCACCAAATGAAACATTTATCACCATATTGTTCTCTTAACTCGAGGGCTAACATCAAATTTTGGAATTTGTTGGATTTTAATGTCTGGTGTAAACCATGTAATCAGGTGGTTGGGATATGTCCTCTCTGGATAATTTCTGGATCACACAATAAAGAGTAATAACATTATCTATCCTTAAATAAGTCCTCACTAATAGAACTTGCATGAATTTATAACAGTACCTAGGATTAAATGAGTCCTCACTAATGGAAATTGATTGCAGTTTGACATTAAGATGACATAGGTCATGTTCAGTTTCTGCCATTTTGTGGCAAATCTTAAGCAAGTTATGGTGTTTGACTTGGAACTTTGCCCTTTCAATTCATATGCACTTATTTACTTCTAAACAAATTCTGGACAGAAGTACAACTTCGCATGAGGCTTTGCATTAAAAAGGCCTAGGTCAGGTTTTATTTTCAGTTTTCTGCCAACATTTTATGGAGTTATTGCCCTTGTTTGAATTTAGACTTTGCCATTTCAATTTTATTTCAGCTTGATAACTTTGAAAGTACTGTATGGTTTGGAAATAGATTTGGTATGAAGCTTTACAAAAAGAAGCGTCATGGCTAACCCCATTCTGGAAGAATTTTAATGAGTAATGGCCTTTATTTGACGTTGAATTTTGCCATTCAATTTCAGCTGAATAAACTTTAAAGGATTTCATGGATTGATTCCAGATTTGGTTTCTGGCTTTGCATCTTATAGATCACGGTCAAGTTTTTATTGTGGTTTTTTTTTTGCTACAATGTATATATACAGTAATTGTTTGCTGCATTTTGGCATATGTGTTAACCATGCTTGTTTCGCAGACTGTTTTCAGACAAAATTTTATGGGTATAGTCCTTGTGTTGATTTTGAACATAGCTTTTTAATTGCATGAAAATGGCTGGATCAGTGTTTATGTAAACATTTGTTGTTCTTGAATATTTTCTTTTCACTGGAATTTACCATATTTTTCCGACAATAAGACCAGGGAGCCAGCCGAACATAATTTTCAAAAGTAGAGGGTGGGCTGATTCTTGGCTTTGTCATATTGAGTCTTGTTTTCGAAACTCAATTGTTCCAGACTTCACTATTCATTTGGTTCTAGGTAGTGATAGTAATGTCCTTTATATCATGTTATTTACTGTTTAGATTAAATATTTTCACCGTACAAGCATTCAGAGAGCTTATCACTTTATTTAAAGAAAGACATGAAACCTGATTTTACAGAAACTAGTTTGGGATTTGGAACTAAAGAGTAAAATGTATTTCATGTTGTCTGATATAATTTTTTTGGGCTGTTTAAGATTCTGTATGCAAACTTGGGTGTTGGTTGGAGAAATTCAAAGGCACCATGAGAGGAAGCTGCAAACTTGGATATATATATATATATATATATATATATATATATATATATATATATATATATACTGTATGCTTTGATACACTGCGATAGACATGCTACCAGATTAGTTTCAATAGATTGATCTTATTGATCTTCAAAGGCAGGAACAGGAATGGCTACTAAAAGGGTTGTTTTATTAAAAATATGTACCCCAAATATATAGTTTTGGGGCAGTCTGATTACCTTTAAAACAACAATTGTTCAGTATAAATACTGAACAAATGAAACAAACAAATTTGGTCTCAATTAAAGTTCTACAATTATTTGATGTTACTGCCACCATAACAAACTTGCATTTTCTTTGGTCCTTTTAAGTTTGCATTTAGCACTGACTTCAATATTACATACACCCTTCATCAAAGTTAGCTGAATAGAATCTTCAACAAAAACAAAGCACATTTCACCAAAGGAAGTCAGGACAAAACTTAAATAAAAGCACTAGACTCTGTTCAATTGTTGCATTTTCCAAAGTGATTGGAACACCTTTACTGTCCTGTCAAAGTTTCTGCTTTACACGAAAACCTTGAACACTTCAAGATCTTGTGTATTGTGTATACTTGCTTACAAGTCCAAATGCAATCTGCACAGACTCATATCTGCCATCACATAATGTGGCAGCAGATATGGATCTGTGTAGATTGTTAGCAAACGACATCAACCCTGATCTGCAGGTGCTCTGTGCTATATGGCAGATCAGGATCTTGATTGGTTGAAGTTTGATTCGACCTTTAAGGGAGTATATATGGTAGAACTTATAGCCATAATCTTGTGTAGCTTTTGCAGTCAAGCCCTTTTTATGTCAAACCTTCAATAGTTATACTAAGGTAAATCTAAATTCCTCTAGTTTACTCATGGAATATAAATTTAAATTTTATCTGTTGTTCTTTGTGTTTTTGTTTTGTCTTTTTTTTTCAGGAAAAGAAGGTGAAAGTAAATCCCACTCTTCAAATGCACCACCAGATTGTGCAATATGTAGGACTAATATTTTTTCAAACAATTAGTTTCTTAAAACCTTGATAATTTTTTCTGCTCTTCCAAACTTTTAGTTAACATCCTAGAGAATATGTAGAATATACATTATTGGAATAACTGCATTGAATGCCAGTTAAAAAAGACCTGTGCTACATTCACTAAGGATAGTTGTATATGTACTGCTTGCATGGAGTTACATTTTCTACCGAGTCACTTGTGCAGTTAAGGGAATTTTCAGTCTGATTAACAAATTTTGGCTTCGAGTCAACATAGCAATCAATTTATCCAATTTTTAAATTGCTTTTCATTGATTAGCAAATTAATAAAGATATTTGCATTTGTCATTATCATCTACTGAAAAAAAATGGTCTAAATACATGCAACGCAGTTAACTTTGAATTGCGGTTCTTTTTGTCCCTGTTTGCTAGTCTCAGTTGTCAAGTGCTTCTGTAAGAGAAACAAAACTTTCATGGTTTGCTCATTAGTGAGATATCATATTCACAGCTTTTGTCACATTGTGCCACTCAATAGTAGACTGACCATATGATATGATTGTTAGCTTAGTGCAGCATAATGTAAGCCTTACTGAATGCAGCTATGGTCCTATTGCTACTTAATGCTAGCCTTACTGAATGCAGCCATGGTTCTATTGCTACTTAATGCTAGCCTTACTGAATGCAGCCATGGTCCTATTGCTACTTAATGCTAGCCTTACTGAATGCAGCCATGGTTCTATTGCTACTTAATGCTAGCCTTACTGAATGCAGCCATGGTTCTATTGCTACTTAATGCTAGCCTTACTGAATGCAGCCATGGTTCTATTGCTACTTAATGCTAGCCTTACTGAATGCAGCCATGGTTCTATTGCTACTTACTGCTAGCCTTACTGAATGCAGCCATGGTCCTATTGCTACTTAATGCTAGCCTTACTGAATGCAGCCATGGTTCTATTGCTACTTAATGCTAGCCTTACTGAATGCAGCCATGGTTCTATTGCTACTTAATGCTAGCCTTACTGAATGCAGCCATGGTTCTATTGCTACTTAATGCTAGCCTTACTGAATGCAGCCATGGTTCTATTGCTACTTAATGCTAGCCTTACTGAATGCAGCCATGGTTCTATTGCTACTTAATGCTAGCCTTACTGAATGCAGCCATGGTTCTATTGCTACTTAATGCTAGCCTTACTGAATGCAGCTATGGTCCTATTGCTACTTAATGCTAGCCTTACTGAATGCAGCCATGGTCCTATTACTACTTAATGCTAGCCTTACTGAATGCAGCTATGGTTCTATTGCTACTTAATGCTAGCCTTACTTTTACAAACCTGTCTGAACATTACTAAATTGAATTCGGGTTCTTTATTTACAGACCTGTCTGAACATCTCTGAATGCAGCCATGGTTCTATATTTAAAGACCAATGACATTATGCAGATTAAAAAGGACCCCCAAAAAATTAAAAACTAAATCTGTGTATTTTTAAATTTTGCTTTTCTTTTTAAGTGACATTATTTGCACCAATACAAGTGCAAAATTTGTGTTCATGACAATTTGTGAATGCTGTATATACTTGCTTATTAAAGCCCCACTGCAAACAGCATAGATTCTGATCTGATGTTGTATAATCATTTTGACAGATTAGTGTCTATATCATTGCTTCTACTTATGACTTCTAACAAACTGCATAGACCTAGAGCTGCTGGTGCATTATGCATTGGCAGATCTAGAACAGTGCAGTCTGCAGTTGGACTCAACTTAGAGGCAAGTATATACAATAAGTGGCCAGGGATTTAATTTGGATATATAATTTACTTTTGTTAGAAGCACCTTGCATGCTAATCAATTTCTTCTTCAGATGTTTTGTCTTAACCTGGTATCTACTGTACCTTATCTGTCAGATGGAATTTTGCAAGTTACGTATCACTCAGTATGAAAGTTACATAAAAATATAAAGTCAGTACAAAAACTGCATTATTTGTTTAAAAAAGAATTGCTTTGAATTCAATTATATTCATGAGTACTAATTTTTTTAAATAACCTTCTTTGGCAGAAGGTCAGCATAGAAATCACTTTTGTGTCTGTGTGTCCAGCCCTATCTTAAAGTCGGTGTTAAGATTTGTAAATTATGTTAGGTGCTAAAACCTTTTTTTTACTTTCTTGCTTTACAAATATGTTAAGTGTGACATAGATGGACTATCTTATGTGGATTTAGTGATTGCAACAGAACATAAATTGAACGACCCAAAAAACTATATACCACTTATGAAAACTAAAAACCCAACATTTTAGCTTATTCGGGAATTATAATTGTTGTTTAATACAAAGTCACAAAAAATGATACCCAACAAAATATAAATAATGTACCAGAGGCCAAAAAATACCTGTAATATTCAGATATGTTGTTCAGTTTTGATTATTAGGTAACGTCTATGTTAGATACAAATTTTGAGTAATGTGTAACTTCCATATCGTTTATAACACACTAACAACACCTATCTTTCTCTATCTCTTGTATATTGTTTATGCCTGCAGCTTTTTTTATGCATTCATACTTAGCACAGGTGATGGATTTTGTTGATGCTACTTGTAATCAATTGTTTTAATGTATTAGGTTAAAGTATATGTCCTAAATAGGACATAGCGAATGGGTTGATAGGAATATTGTTTAAGGTTCATTCTCAAGATCTGTTTCTTATCCTTTGAATGCTTAATTATGTTGGCTTTGCTGTTAAAGCATTGGGATTGCAACCAAATGGTTATGAGTTTGATGAGCTACATGTACCATCATGTCTTTGGATAAAGCATTTTACTCTGCACAGTATAACCTTGAAAGTGCTATAGATCAGTTAAGCACCAAAACAATAAATTCTATGGGCATAGATGGCAGAGTGATAAAAAAAAATTACATGGAATTCAGTATTATATGCAGAGCAAATGTGCTAGTTAAATAAGACCTTTTTTAGACGAAGAAGTGGACAATTTTGGTAAATAATTCAGCAATAAATTTTGATGATAAAAGAAAATGGAAAGATGAAAAACTATTTCTTTCATTTTGAAGTAAAAGCTTGGTTGCTGAGACTAATGGATTAGTTAAATATATTATTCTGTTGGTTGAAGAACAATGCATTTTTATGATATATGAAAATAATAATAATAATGAAGACATTGTATAGCGCCTAAACTTTCGAAGCTCTAAGCGCTTTACACCATCAGTAATGATATGACTACAGAACAACAAATGACAAAAACAATGAAATTGGAAAACATAAAAACATGCTGAAAACATAGATATGGTGGCAGTTTTGAAAAATGATGGGAATTCCCCCCGATGAGAGGGAGATATTAATAAGAATAAAGTAGATGAAAGGAAGTATAGGATACAAATTGATGTATCATTGTTTTAAGTTTATATAATTAAAGAAGGTGATTCTTACTGATTTCATTGCTATTAGTGTTGAAACACTTTAGTAATTTTTTTTAAAGAAAAGATAAACAATTAAATAAATATATGTAAACTTGTATTAGGTTTTGTAGGTGAACTCCATTAGCCAGCTTCTTGTATTTCAGGGAAATACATAGCCATATGTTTAAACCTTGCAATGTAATTATATTGCAGAAGATAATATTGGATTTTGAAATCCAAAATTTATTAAAGGAACTTTTTCAAGAAATAGAATTTGTCATACTTGACAAAAATATAATTTTTTTCTTTCAGATTACCAGATCTGTAGATCAGATGCGATCAAAATCATTTCTGAATAGTGCACCTCCAAGCCAGAGATCTCAACAGAAGTCTTTTCAGTCAGGCTCCACAGAAAATGTTTCTTCAGTTGCACCACCGAGGTTAGCAAAAAAGACAACAAACATTGATTATTTGTGTACAAACAATGGACCCCTGTATTGGTTCAACTATTAAAGAACCAGAAGGAGCCAAGTAAATTTGTTGCTTCAAAAAGAATTTAATTAAAATAGAAAACAAATGCTGCATATACCCATATTGTCTTGCATGGTTGATCTGGTTTTCGATGCAAATGTTTAACCGCTATTGATGTATTGCGCATCCAGAATAGTACTGTTGAAGGGTTTTCACTATTATCTATGTCAATATGCATTGTTGCGCACAATCAAACTTTTATAAATACAGTTTGTTTTGAATTACATTCAAACTGTATAGCAGATATTTTCGAATGGCATATAAAAGTGAAATTTGTATTGAATACAGAACTGCAATAATGTTTTGTTTTGAGTTGGAGAAAGAACACAAATTTTATGGTGAACGAATATGTCATGGCATTGCCGTTTTAAGGATTGATGGAATTCATACAAATCAGGCCTTCAGCTTTGTAATGATCAGACCTTGGATGAATTAATTAAGTTTAGAACATTCCATGTAGTTACTAGAGTTATTACCACTGACAATTTGTAAGAGTTATGGCCCCTGATTTGCCTGGCTTTGGTTGCTGTAGCATTGCTTTATCCATTTTCATTGGATTTCAACCAGATTTGGCATGCAGATTTATATTGATGAGACCTTGAATTAGCTTCATTTCCAGCATTCCTTATTTCCATTTGTCATTTAGAACATTCCACAATATCATTTGGAGATGATGTGCATTTGTTTTGCCATCGTCTTGTTTTCATTCTATAGCATAACCTTACCAAAAGTTGTTGGATTTCAACCAAAGTTGGTATGCAGGTTTGTATTTATGAGACCTCTGTGTGTTTCTGATCCATTATTCCATATGTCGTTTAGAAGAGTTATTGCCCTTGATTACCTCTCCTGCTAAGTTTGGTTTCTGCATTCTGATTTTACTAAGGAATATTGGATTTCAATAAAATGTGTCATATACCCTAATATTAACATATTGATGCTATCTTGACTGCCTTGGATTTCCAGCATTCCATATCATCATTTAGAGGAGTCAAGCCACTCGATTGCTACATTTACACACCTACATTTATTTTCCCCAACATGGGTTCTATGGTGAATAAATGTAGTGACAGGGGCGCTTTATGATGCCCCTATTATTAACACAGTGATTCAATATTTTTCATGGGGTATCATTCGATTTCCTGGTTGTTATGAGCCACAAATTTAAACACCATGTGAACAATGTTCGTATTGTGGAAACAGTAGGACACATTCCTTAATCCACAAATTTATGTACCATATAGAGACATGCTTATAAGTCGGGTTAAACCTCAAACAAAAAAGATCCTGATTTGCCATATCATAATGTGCCTGCAGCTCAGGGTCTATGTTGTTTATTCTACTGATTACTCTTAACATAACAGCACAGATCCAAATCTGTCAGTGCAGTATATGATGGCAGATCTTTGTTGATGCAGTTTTCAGTTGGGCTCCTAAGCTTTACATTATTGTAAACTTCAGAAGCTGCTACCCCCCAAAATGGATTGTTGATCATTGAGTCTTTAAATTCATGGTTCTTAGAAATAACAAACACAAATTGGTGCCTTTTCCCCCAATCATTCCTGTTTATTTACTTGGTTGCAATTGTGCACAGTGAAAAAAATACAAAGTATTTCATGTGCATGTTTTTTAATATAATCTATGCAAGTCATGTAGGCATTTCGTATGGATTATGTCAACAATGGGTGTCATTTTCGAGATTTTGATTACACATACCTTTCATTTAGTTTATTTCAATACTCCTTGATAAATATTATTTGGAAGATCAGACTATAAACATGGATTAGATCAACCAAGAGGTAAATTCCAGTATAAACCAGATTTAAAAACATTTTATAATATTTTTCATTGGAAATGTTTCGACCTGATGTCCACATGTCTTTTACAAAGTTAAGTATTTGGCAACACTGTAAAATCCAATAGCAATAATTTTTATCTGGAAATTTTGTGATTTTGCATTCAACAGGCTTGAATAGACTTATTAAACTATATTAGTATTAAATTTCAGAAGAACAGTTAATATTTTATTTAAAATCCATAAATGGATCTACATGACCATGTAGACATAGGTTGTTGTTGTTGTAGAGTAAAATACCATTTGTCAGCACACGATAAGCTATATATGGCAGCCAGTATTAATGGTGGAGGAAGAACCAGTGAAAATCCCCAGAAAGAACCATTGACCCATGAGAAGCTACTGGCAAGATTTCTCACATACCCACTTTGGCCGAATCTCAGTGCTTTAGACTACTCTGCCACTTTGGGCCTCTACATAAGCTGTAGATGTGTGCATAAAATTACTAATTAAGACAATAGTCTACTTTTATGAGATTTACTTATTAGAATCTCTCTTCGAACCTTTGTTGTTGCATTTCCTTGAAAAGTTCAGAACTTCCAACCATCACGATTTTGACGTGAATAACACTACTGTAGCAATTCACAATATCACGCCACTTTAAAAAAAAAACTCTAATTCCCAAATTCTTAAAAAGCTTGAAACAGGAATATAAATAATCTTTATCCCATTATCAACAATGGATCATGTAAAAGTTCCCATACTGCTAGTCGCGATATTGATGGCACCATATCCAATTGGTACAGTTTGCCATGTTGCATACTTTGTAATGTATTTTAATCTTTATTTATCAGAGAAGTTTTACAAAATCTTGCAGAGAAAACTGAGGATTAGCTGGATTTTTTTATATTTTTAAATTTTTTTAGATATACATATCATCTGTAAATTCTGTAAACAAACACTTCATGAATACATCTGTTTCAAAGAGTTTGATTACAATGATATTATTATATATGGATAATTGTTGTTAGAAGTACCCATGAACAGTTTTGTGCCTGAAACCATGGTCAGAATTGGGTGGAATCACAGGAAATTTAGGTCAATTTATTGAAGACTCGTGACTAGCCAGTTATGTTTAATTTTTTATCCTTCTTTTCATGAAACATGAGTCTGGAGGATTGGCTACTCTGGAAGTTCACCAGTCCCTATTTCTTTGCTAATGATTTCCTCAAATTCATTTGACATCCTAGTTTATACAAGTGTTTTTAAGAAAACCTTTATTTGATACAAAAAAGCTGTCAGGCATTACATCAAATGCCACTCTTGCATGACCATGAAAAACCGACAGGGTAAAATGATGTCATTGTCATTGTGTATAATTAGCACCTGCTGCATTGATGTTCATGTCGCATATAGATAAAATATTTCAGAAAAAATCCTTTCAGAGAATAGGAGATGGTTTTATAATAGAAAATTCAGAATTGTTACATATTTGCTGAAGATCATTGCAAGTTAAAATGCCTTCATTGATGGATATTGATGGATTTCTGAAAAAAATTTGTTTTAGATACAATGTGGGTTTTATTTGTTTCCATGATTATCCGTGTTTTTTTTTAGGCAATTTAGGACTGCAATAATCGAATAGGAGCTTTGTAATCAAAGTCCCAATCATTGATTGATTTAAGGACAAACAGGTTTTAAGCTGGAATGAATTTGATAATAAAAAGGCTTATACTGTTTCTTGAATTATTCTTGGAATCTGGAAAGACATGGAATGATTAGGTAAAATATTATTGCTGTTATCAAAAAAGCAGTTTGCTGTTATCAAAAAAGCAGTTTACCATTACTGTGTAAGACTTTTCGTAATGATGATAAGAGGGGTTAAGTTTTGTGTAAAACGTCAAAAGGTTAGATGGAGTGGTGTTAAATGATTTTTCTTGATTTAAAAGTTAAAGGACATTTTAAAAGCAATTCATCAGTGCCATATTGTTGATGTCATTTTAATCATTATTAGCTTCATACTCAGTACTTATTAATTGATCATCTTTCCTGAGTTAACATGTCTTTTTCTTTCTTCAAGCCGTCACAACAGTAACAGCAATAATATCAACTGTATATATATTGAAGTTTTTGTGTGAAAGGATTTGCAAAACATATAGAATGTTTATCATGGCATGGTATGGACTAGCCTCTGATTATTTTAATGTTTATTTTTGTTTTTGTTATCCATTATATGCTTGTTTGGTTGAATATGTTATGAATGGATAATCATAATGCACTAATTTATTATTAATCCTCACCATAGGGATCCTGATGAGTAAGTATAATTAGAGGAGTGTGTAGTTCATTGTAGAGTTGTATTAACTTGTATAAATTTCTACTAACTTTATCAGCTTTGGTTCCTTTAGCTAAATGCACAGTACTATAGGTGTATCTGAAATTGGAAACTCATCAATGGAACTTCTCACACATGGTAAATAATTCTGAATAATCAGAGTAGAGGAAATTTGAAGTCTGAGTTTTTTTTCTGTTTTTTTTTTTTTTATAATTAAATAAATTCATTTCCTTGTGTTCATTTATAAATTCCTTTCTCTTTTTTCATTTGTAACTTAGTTGGGGTGATAGTTTGAACAACCTATGCAGTTTTGTTGTACATATAAGAGATCAGCAGAGAAACACCATTATGATGAAATTGTTTTTGTTGGTGATGATAGGTTGTGTTGTATGAATCTGGATTAAATATCATATTTTGACTAGATTTGCACATACCCTGAAAACTCAAAATCAAACGGCAGTTTGCATTGTTCTTCAGGAATATATGTGAACGGCTTATTTTTGAGGAAGGTTTACTCTCACACTAAGAATGCATTCAATTACCATATCGTGTATAAGCCCGTTCGCGTATAAGCTGAACCCCAAACTGAATCGGTAAAACTGTTATAAAGTGCATGACCCGCATATAAGCCAACCCATAATTTCTAGACTACCGGTACATCACAAGATGCACAAAGTGAGTTCTGAATATGTTTATTTAGGCTAATCACATTATTAAATAAAATGAAAGTAAGAAAGCTAATTTATATGTTAAAATAAAAACAATTCTAAAGTGCTAAGTCTTAATGGAAATTTAATTAATCTTCATTCTAAAATCATGAATTATAAAAGTTAAATCACATTTAGAACCCTTCAAAATCTGGCTCTCTATCAGACTCGCCAAACAGTTTGCGAAACTCGGCTTCTGTTACGGGCGTGCTTTCATCATATACGTCGTCATTGTCGTCATGGTCATCCGATAGTCCGGTTCATAAAACGAGAGCACCAGCCGGCTGCTGCAACAAATTTTGAATCTGCCAACTCATATTTAAAATTTTTCGCCATCTGCATAGATGAATTGTCACCATTCCCATACTTGCTTCTCGTTCACAAAACATTTGCGTGCTGCAGCACAGTTGTTATTTGCTTCTGCATATTCAATAATGTTAAGTTTAAATGCTTCACAATAAACAGAACGCTTTTTTTTACTTCCTATACTATTCATTTTATCTGATTGAATTAAATATAAACTTCTAGAGATTAAACTGAAATAATTTCTTATAGTGGTAGTGTACTATGTATATACCTTATCCTGTAATTATTTCCATGTGTGGTTGGTTATCAATTTGTATTTGATAATTATTTATCATTGTTGTTTATTTGTGTGTTTTTTTTTTAAACTACCGGTAGTGTGATTCATTTGATCAAAATATGATTGGTTTCAGCGTGGACATTCTTCAATTATGGTGACAGTTTATAACTTTGAGCAGAAACCATGTCCACTACCATATCTCAGTAAACGATACATCTGAGAGTCGGCATGTTTTAGTAAAGTCATGTGCATCATGCAACAAAACAAACCTATAATCCCCGAGGCATTTACCACAGATTAAGCGTATGTTAGCCATTGTACAACACTCTACCGCTAACAAACCACTTTGCTTTAAAAACAACTAAACAACAGTAGTATATAAACTGTGGCTGCCTTTTATGTCTAAAACACCTATCAAAGAAATCCAACAAATATATTGTTTTACATTTATTCACGCTGACTCGTATATTGCAATGTTATTTACCCTTCCTAAGCGTGCGCTTAACAAACCCCTGTGGAGCCTCTCACTGTTGTTCCTTTAAGACTATCGTACATGTATTTCTACTCTCGATCAAAATGTTTGTCGTATATACCTTCAGTATTGTAATTCTTTAATTTTTTTTACGTAGATTCTTTTCATATTTACACTGAAATAAGGTAGCATGCATTTCTAAAAAACCGTAGACTTTAATGATTGCTGATTAGCTGAGGGTAAATACTTGATTAGAGATTACTAATATGGCGGTTCTTTTGGAAAATATACGTATTTCCGTGGTTCAAATAACACGTATGGCAGTATTTTCTGGTGGATGGACATCTGTCAAATAGACGTCAAGTACGTTAAAACATGTTTTTTATTCATTATCCTACCACTTAAGTTAGACAAAAAATATTTGTTTTACATCATGACAGGACAAATCTTATCAGCCATGTGGCATCATTAAGCATGTGAACTCATATTGACGGAAACAATAAATACTGGAAATCGAGGGAAAAAAGCATTATAAATTTCAGACTTGGACCTTGACCCGCAGATAAGCTGACCCACCTTCTTCCAGGCCTAATGTTTTTCCTAAATTCCTCTGCTTATACGCGAGTATATACGGTAAATATATCAGCAGATAGTTTGAAAAATTAATTTTAGAGAATAAAAAAATTATTTATTTAGAGTATATTACAAGAATGAATGTAATTTTTAATTAGATGCAGTTTTGATAGGGTAAATGTTATTTGTATTGAAATTGATATGTGAGTTTGCAATTAGATTTGGACATGCAAGTTTGAATATCTGTTTCCTTACTAATATCAAGTTTGCCTTGGTAAGATAATGTACATTTAAAAAAGGTCATTAAATCCTTTTGTTTGCCACGTCTCATAGATTTAATGCTTTTGTCTATCATGTTCCCTGAACAACTGACAACAAGCGTTCTCACATATTGACCAAGCTTTGACTTAATCCCAAGTGGTCAGAGGTGAGATGGTAGTAATCTATAAAGGCCAGCACGTTAGACCACTTGACTACCAGAGGGACCCTGTCTAACAAAGAAATGATCTGTAAATTTTACTTAGTGAATTTGAATTTTACTTGAAGTATTTATCTGGCAGTGAAATGGATAAACATAGACAAGTTGATATAGTTATATTTAAGAACTCTAATGACCAATAATCAGGTGCTGGTCAGAATCTTTTGATCTACAGGACATGTCCAACAAATACACAGACACACATATGTTAAAGAATGCAAGCAGTTTTGCAATAACAAAAATAGACAGTTTTTTAATTATGTCTTACTTTATAGAGAATAAACAAACGAAAATATACATTGTCAGGTTTTTTTTAAATTATATCTTACTTTCTAGAAAAACATTAGTAAGAATTGGATTTCTTACTTTTTAGGTAGATTCATTGTTAAGGTCAGCCTAATTTAGAAATTTTAGAATTTTAGATTATTGGGAATCTCAAGTTACTGTGCAATGTTTACTTGGTTGATGGTTCCTTTCCTGACATGCCTTTCAATTCTATTCTTTTGTACTTTGCTTAAATTCTGCTGCACTAGACTTTAGGTTATAGCATTGAGTAAAGTTTTTTGATGGAGTGGCCCAATGTTAACATTATAGCACAGTAGTGATTCTTAACATATACTAACCGCTTTTGCACAAATTCCATGCTATTTAGCACCATACAAGTACCAACTGTATCACATGACACATTGTGATACAATACCAAGCAACCAGTCTTGTCACAGAGAAATGCAAAATCAAATTTTTTTTATATTATCTCATGTGCAACCAAGCTTGGCTTAGATATTGGTCCTGTTCATTCTTCTCTCACATGTTTGTTTCTAGTGCATAATTCTAAAGCCATTCAAGATTATCTCTGAAATTCTGTGTGTGTGTGTGTGTATATATATATATTAGATATGGGAAATTTTGTGTATATATTAGACTTGTGTAGATCTGCCTTTAATTATTCATAATTTTTCAGTGACTTTGTTAATGTTTTTTCATTCATGTCTCTGTTTGTCCATCTACCATTCATATTTTCATTTTAAGAGCACCGCTTCAAAATCATTCAAGATATGTCTGTGAAACTTGATGCATATAGTAGACTAGCTTTCAAGATTTTTCCTTTGCTGTTCACTTTATATTCTGGGTCTAGTATTGGTTCAAACTTCATGGACTCCTGAGTTTTGTTCCCCGTGTTTATCAAAAGAACATTATTATTTCATCAACTTGGTACCTCAGCTTCACTGTGCCACAAGATTTAGGGTTCAGTAATCAATAATTAAAGCAATGTTCATGTTCCCATCGATTAAAATCATAGCTTTAAGTTTATTTTATATTATGACATGGGTCTTTAGGCCAAATACTAGCAAGCCTATCTGGCTTGATCATTTGACTTGTGGTATGTGCATCTGTCAGATTCAGACATACCAGATTTATCTTCAATGGCAACTATACTTTGCTTTCTTGTCATGTACCTGCTAACATATGTATCTATCAACCATGGTAATGATCTTTTTCAACTGATTGCAAAATACTCATGTTAGACATTTGTAGTTGAGAATTTAAATCTCATTTTCTTTCTTATATTTAATTATTACACATCTGTATAATTGAATAACTTCAAACCCCATATCTGACAAAACAAGCAAAGGATGGGAAACCTTCATGAGATGTTTCTCGGAATGCAATGAGCCTCTGCCATAGTTGCTTCTTAATGCTAGCCTTTCACTTCCAGTAACACAGCAAATCAAGTTGTACACTGCAACACCTGAGAGATTCAATCTACTTAAAGAAATATATTGGATGATATGCTGAGTAATCCCATCTGCTAAGGAAATTATTGGACAGTATATATTTTGAATGGTAATCCCATCTAGTAAAAAAACATTCTGAAAGTATATTTGATGTATGTCAGTTCCATCTGAAATTGGTTGGAGAGTATATGCCTTGTATGGCAATCCTATCTATTAATGAAAACGGTTGGTTGGTATATGTCATGTATGGCAATCCTATCTATTAATGAAAATGATTGGTTGGTATATGTCATGTGTGGCAATCTTATCTATTAATGAAAATGATTGGTTGGTATATGTCATGTGTGGCAATCTTATCTATTAATGAAAACGATTGGTTGGTATATGTCATGTATGGCAATCTTATCTATTAATGAAAACGATTGGTTGGTATATGTCATGTGTAGCAATCCTGTCTATTAATGAAAACGGTTGGTTGGTATATGCCATGTAATGCAATCCTATCTATTAATGAAAACGATTGGTTGGTATATGTCATGTGTGGCAATCCTGTCTATTAATGAAAATGATTGGTTGGTATATGTCATGTGTGGCAATCTTATCTATTAATGAAAATGATTGATTGGTATATGTCATGTATGGCAATCTTATCTATTAATGAAAACGGTTGGTTGGTATATGCCATGTAATGCAATCCTATCTATTAATGAAAACGGTTGGTTGGTATATGTCATGTATGGCAATCCTATCTATTAATGAAAATGATTGGTTGGTATATGTCATGTGTGGCAATCTTATCTATTAATGAAAATGATTGGTTGGTATATGTCATGTGTGGCAATCTTATCTATTAATGAAAACGATTGGTTGGTATATGTCATGTATGGCAATCTTATCTATTAATGAAAACGATTGGTTGGTATATGTCATGTGTAGCAATCCTGTCTATTAATGAAAACGGTTGGTTGGTATATGCCATGTAATGCAATCCTATCTATTAATGAAAACGATTGGTTGGTATATGTCATGTGTGGCAATCCTGTCTATTAATGAAAACGATTGGTTGGTATATGTCATGTGTAGCAATCCTGTCTATTAATGACAACGATTGGTTGGTATATGTCATGTATGGCAATCTTATCTATTAATGAAAACGATTGGTTGGTATATGTCATGTGTGGCAATCCTATCAATGAAAACGATTGGTTGGTATATGTCATGTATGGCAATCTTATCTATTAATGAAAACGATTGGTTGGTATATGTCATGTGTGGCAATCCAATCTATTATTGAAAACGATTGGTTGGTATATGTCATGTATGGCAATCTTATCTATTAATGAAAACGATTGGTTGGTATATGTCATGTGTGGCAATCCTATCAATGAAAACGATTGGTTGGTATATGTCATGTATGGCAATCTTATCTATTAATGAAAACGATTGGTTGGTATATGTCATGTATGGCAATCTTATCTATTAATGAAAACGATTGGTTGGTATATGTCATGTATGGCAATCTTATCTATTAATGAAAACGATTGGTTGGTTATGTCATGTGTGGCAATCCTGTCTAATAATGAAAACGGTTGGTTGGTATATGCTATGTGTGGCAATCCTGTCTATTAATGAAAATGATTGGTTGGTATATGTCATGTATGGCAATCCTATCTATTAATGAAAACGATTGGTTGGTATATGTAATGTATGGCAAACAATCTGTTAAAGAAATCAATTGGTTTATGTCATGTGTGTTATAGAAATCTATTGGTTGGTATGTGTCATGTATGGCTATCCCATCTATCAAAGAAATCTATTAGTTAGTATATTTCAGGTCATGTATTGCAATCCCATCTGCTAAAGAAATGTGTTGAATTTATATGTCATGACTAAAGAGATACATTGGAGTGTTTTCATTCATGGCAATCCCATATATTAAAGAAAATCTATGGGTTGGTATATGTCATTTATGGCAATCCCATCTATTAAAGAAAATCTTTGGGTTGGTATATGTCATTTATGGCAATCCCATCTATTAAAGAAAATCTTTGGGTTGGTATATGTCATTTATGGCAATCCCATCTATTAAAGAAAATCTATGGGTTGGTATATGTCATTTATGGCAATCCCATCTATTAAAGAAAATCTATGGGTTGGTATATGTCATTTATGGCAATCCCATCTATTAAAGAAAATCTATGGGTTGGTATGTCATTTATGGCAATCCCATCTATTAAAGAAAATCTATGGGTTGGTATATGTCATTTATGGCAATCCCATCTATTAAAGAAAATCTATGGGTTGGTATATGTCATGTATGGCAATCCCATCTACTAATGAAATCTGTTGGAGTGTATATGTCATTTATGGCAATTCCATCTATTAAAGAAAATCTATGGGTTGGTATACGTCATTTATGGTAATCCCATCTATTAATGAAAATCTATGGGTTGGTATATGTCGTGTATGGCAATCCCATCTACTAATGAAATCTGTTGGAGTGTATATGTTATGTATGGCAATCCCATCTATTGAAATCTATTGGTTTATATATGTCATGCATAGCAAGCTGTTGTGGCATATTCTTTTTTTCAGATATGTGAAATACTATTTCTCATTTGAGTAAAAGAATTTTGCATATGATAAATACATGTAGTTTAATGTGCAATAAGAAATTGTACATATATGCAATAGTTTAACTTATAAGGAGTAACAGTTTTTCTGCATACATGACAAATATATTATTTTGCATATGTAAAATTTCACACATGAGAAACATTTGTGATATTCTTTTTGTTCATGTGAAATTCTATTTGACATGCATACCGTAATTTATTTCATACTATTAATTACTATATAATTAGGGGTGGGTAGTGAATTAAAAATCATATTGCATTATATCACAATATTACGCAAAATATTGCAGTATTATTGCAATATATTGATTTAAGAAAGAATTACAGATTACTGTTAATTTATTCAAATAAAATGAATGCAAATGGAAAAAAAATTACTTAAAATTATTTAACTACATAATTATAATACAGTATAAAAAATGAATAAAATGCAGTGAAGTAGTTGCAGTCTAACACAGAAATAAGAGTGTTATGATTTAATTCTTTTGTCTGAACAGTTCAGTTTGTAGTTACTTTTCATAAAACATAAAATATATACAAATGCAGATTGGTCTCTTCCTTGGCACTTTACCCCATGTAATTCAAACTTAACTGCCTTGAAAATCACATAATGGAACTTACCGATACTTCATGTTTTTTTGAAGACGATTAGGGCAGAATGTTGGGCATTTACTTTTTCTCTCAGCAATGGAGAACACACTCTCAGAAAGGACACTTGTTGCTGGGATGCACAATAAGGATTTATCAAGCTTAGGTAATCTAGGAAATCTATATTCATGATTTTTACACCATTGAATAGGATTTGAATCAGAGGGAATTGACAGAAACACTCTATGGTTCTTAAGCTCTTCTTCTACTTTTTCCATTTGCATTTTTTGAAGTCTCAACATCAGTTATGTAAACATCACCAAGATGTTCTTGCATGCCAGATCACCTCTGATTAATGTCTTAACTTGAGCTTCTTGCAAACTGGTTGAGCATCCTTAGCAGCAGAGTTGGCAGACACAGAAAACTGCTCAGTTACCTTTGGTAAAGGTGTCAGTTCTGACCTCCCACTATCAAACACAGGTGAGTGATCAGTGTCATATTCAGCCTTCACTCAAACAATGATTCCTGATTCATTCTGCAAAATGTTGGAAACGATTTCATTCCTACATGCATCACTGAGGAAAGGTAAGGCTTTAAAATGTGGATCCAAGGCAGCAGCAATGGTGAAGGTTTCTTCTTGATGAGTATATCTATCCTGAAGATCATCAACCACAGCCTTTTTCATCTGAGCTATTACTGGAGAGTCATCATCGCTATATTGGAAAATGCTGTCAATAAGTTTGCAAAGAAGAGTCATGATGGCAGAAATGGATGGAACTGACTCAGCAAAAAGAGTGGTTGTCACCAATTTAAGAGATTCTAGACAAACCATTTCCTCATCTGCCAGGCAAAAGTCATCATCTGACAATGCGGTCAAATCTGTCAGTCATCAATGTCAGCAAGCCGCTTTGTTGACAAAGAGATGTTAAAGCTTCAAAAGGAGGAAGATTTCACAGAATTTAATTTCCATTTCCCCATGCAACTGCTCAGGAAACAAAATAGAAATGTTACTGAAGCTGATTACAAGAGGTAAAGGTATAGAATTCAAAATGTCATTGTCAATCAGAAACTAGAATAAGTATTGAAATATTTGCTAATATTAATTTATAATAATAGAGTTTGCTTGCTACTTCTTGTCAAAATTTATATAAATATCGCACTGTATCGATATAAGAAAGATACATTGCGATTATTTTATCACCGGTTTAATACCACAATATACCAGTATTCAATATTATCGCACAATCTACTATCTATGAATAATGTTTTTTACATACGAAAATTAAGAATTTCTCATTTGGGATAAAGAATTTTACTGAGGTAAATTAAACTTTTATTTTTCATATGTAAAAAACCTTTTCTACAATTTAAAATCTAAATGGCTTTTATAAATTGTGAAACCTGAATTAATGCTAAAATTGCATGCCATCACCATGAGACATATCCTCAGATAGTTCATAAGGACATACAGACAGATCTATATGCATGTTATGTTCTTTAGTATCAAGACTCTTTCACCCTTTCAAAGCTTCGCCACCAATATTTTTCTTTGTTTTACTGTAATGATATTTTTGAAAGTCAGAATTTTTTACAAATTTCTTGTGGTCAGTATTCATGCATACATTGCTTTTATTTTAATTATAACTGACCTTTAGAAATCAAGTAGTTTAGCCCAATTTTCATTGCTTTTATTTTAATTATAACTGACCTTTAGAAATCTAGTAGTTTAGCCCAATTTTCATTGCTTTTATTTTAATTATAACTGACCTTTATAAATCTAGTAGTTTAGCCCAATTTTCGTTGCCCAAATATTCAGTTTTGGAGAAATTTGTGCTTTTTAGGTGTTTTTATGCTTTGCAACAAGAATATATCAAATTTATCTGTTTCAGAGCTCCAGCAGCTCACCCTCACATGATTGACCCATTCAGAGAGGTCAAGGAGTACATGCAAGAAGCAGAAGACTACTCACAAGATCTGACTCAAAAAATTGATGTAAGACAAACAAATGTGGGTCATTCCAATTCAAAAGCCTTATACATGCAGTAAGAAGCAACTAATGGAGCAGTTGCTCTGTGGTTAGCATTTTGGACTTGTGACCGAAAGGATGTGGGTTTGAATCCTACCATCAGATCCTCTTTGGTCCATTGTGATAGTGTGTCCAATGACAGTGCACATTTGTCCACATGCTTGGTATTAAATAACATACCTGTATTGATGTGCTGTAAAAACACCATTTTATCAGAATACTGTAAAATGTGGATATGCATACATTTTATCTGAATACTGTAAAATGTGGATATGCATACCATTTTATCTGAATACTGTAAAATGTGGATATGCATACCATTTTATCTGAATACTGTAAAATGTGGATATGCATACCATTTTATCTGAATACTGTAAAATGTGGATATGCATACATTTTATCTGAATACTGTAAAATGTGGATATGCATACATTTTATCTGAATACTGTAAAATGTGGATATGCATACATTTTATCTGAATACTGTAAAATGTGGATATGCATACATTTTATCTGAATACAGTAAAATGTGGATATGCATACATTTTATCTGAATACTGTAAAATGTGGATATGCATACATTTTATCTGAATACTGTAAAATGTGGATATGCATACATTTTATCTGAATACAGTAAAATGTGGATATGCATACATTTTATCTGAATACTGTAAAATGTGGATATGCATACATTTTATCTGAATACTGTAAAATGTGGATATGCATACATTTTATCTGAATACTGTAAAATGTGGATATGCATACATTTTATTAATTACTGCATTTCTTGCTTTTATATTGATTCATCTTAGGATGCCGTTTGGTTTAGTAAAGAGGCTTGGCTGTAATCATGACAACCATTTTCCAGATGGTTGCCAATGGTTGGGTCTCAGAACTTGATGGGGGTTCAATGGATTTGAAGAGGGGTACAGTGTGACATAAAGTCCAAATTTGGAACCTAATTTCAATTTCATTACTAACTTGTATCTGCAACTGCTCTGGTGATCTAGTGGTTAGAGTCTTTCCAAAGATTTATAAAAATGGTACTAGCAGCTGCCTCGCTTGATGCTCACCATAAAGAGGTTAGTGTTAGGACTGGTCTGTCTGGTGTCAGGAAAAAGTGTCTGAGTGGGACATGATGCTACATGTCTGCAGCATGATGTCACTGTGCTAGACATCACTGTGAACTGCCACACTGCAGACCTCATAGCAATATGTATGACTGAAAAATTGTTAAAGCTACGCTAATAATCACAAACAATACAAACATACCTTTTATCTGCACCATTTACCGAGAACTGCATTATTGTGCATCTACATGTAAATGGCTAACTTTCTTTATGGTCATATGGGTGAATGTTTTCCATATAGACGACAGAATTTTTGAAAAAGTTGCAGATCAGTAATGAAAAATTTAATTATGTATCAATCTGGTTTATTTCAGTCTTTACCTCATTCGGGACAAGAAATTACTGGACTAGACAAGGTATGTTCTTGAAGAAACACATCTTATCTGCATGGTTTGTGTAAATGTTTTAAAAATGTTAAGTATATAACAAACTTATTGACTAAAAAGGGGATAATGTTTTAAATGTAATGTTACCACATAGCTCACAGTATATTCTTGCCTGTAAGTTGAGTCTAACTGCAGACAACATAAATCTGAACTTTCATACATAATGCACCTGATGATCACACACTGTATTGTTTTTTCTACTGATTACGCCTAACAAACTGCACCGCTCCGGTGGCCTAGTGGTTAAAGTGTCATCCGTGAAAGAAAGTTAAAGTGTCATCCGTGGGTTCGATACCTGGCCGAGTCATACCAAATACTTACAAAAATGATACTAACAGCTGCCTTGCTTTATGCTCAGCATTAAGAGGTTAGTGTTAGGACTGGTCGACCTGGTGTCGGGATAATGTGACTGGGTGGGACATCATGCTACATGTCTGCAGCATGATGCCCCAGTGCTAGACATTACTATAAACTGCCTCACTGCAGATATCATAGCGATATGACTGAAAAATTGTTAAAGCTACGTTAAAAATCCTAATCAAACAAACAAACAAATTTAGCTCACAGTATATTCTTGCCTGTATGTTGAGTCTAACTGCAAACAACATAAATCTGAACTTTCATACATAATGCACCTGATGATCACGGTCTGTGTTGGTTTTTCTACTGAATACTCCTAACAAACTGCACAGACCCAGATCTGCTGATGCATTATGTGATGGCAGATATAGATCTGTGCAGTTTGCAGTTGGACTCCGCTTATAAGCAATTATATGCAGTACTGAATCAGTCTAAAAATTCTTTTATTTACAATTGATTTTCACTATGAAGACCAAACTAATTCAGCTCTTATGTTGTTGCTTTTATAGTTGAAATAATGAAAATTCTCCATCTGCAGCCTATTTTTTTACATAGATGTATTTGTTCTTCTGCAATTCACATACAATGTTACAGACCCCAAAACTACTAATTTGATAAAGTTTGCATTTCATCTGCAGTTTGAAATACATTCAGAAATTGTCATTTGTGAAACGCTTTCGTATTTTATTTTGTATTTAGTTAATCGTTCATCATTCTTTTTTCTGCATTTTATTTCTTCAATTTCTTGGTTGAATATTCCACATTAATGTTAGGAAATTCTGCCACTGTTCAAATCCAGCCTTTTAGGGAAGGTGTAAATTTCATCTTTTCCTATCTACATACCAATGGAGAAAGGGAAGAAACTTGTATCAATTATCTCCCCTTACCACTGCTAAATAGCAGCCAATCAACTAGATGCTTAGCAGTTTAAGCTATTGTTATATGATCAGCATCCTTCTGCACTTGATCTGCATGGAAATCTGTGTGTATGTTCTTTAGATACATATAGAAAGTAAGTTTTGTATGGTCAGTGAATGTCTTTGCAACAAATTAATGTCATTATTTGGGGGTTTTATCAGTATTCTTGTAAATTTTCATATTCTGTGGACTTATTATTTTATATCTTGTGCTGCATTGCAGTGTTGTTGGTGCTAATTGGTTGTTTTATTTGTGCACAATGCCTGTACTGTTTACTTTTTTTTTTCTCCAAATGTTATCATTGTTATATGTGAACACTTGTGAGTTATTTTCCGCAGCATTGTACAAGAGTTTGAAGAGATAAGCTGAGTCAAAGTAGACAGAAAGCAACATCTTGAGCCTTTACCTGAAAATAATGTCTTCAGAGAGCATGATGATGTACATCATGATGGTTCACCATCTCCATCACCTGTTTCCATAGATGTTGCCTACTGTGCCTGCTTCAGTGAGAAGTACAGTGCATTTTGGAGATGCCAGTGCCAGACTCTTCCCAGGTGCGGTTTATGTCACAAATGCAGAGACTTGTGTAACAGATTCAGTCCCTGTATTTGTTGCACATTTCCAATAGTGGCTTGGAAGTACCAGGAGAGTGTCCTCCAGTGTTCCACTGGTAGTCCAGTGGGTGTATCTATCCATGGATTGTCACTTGTGACCTGTAAATCTGCAGGGTATTATACTTACCTTTGTAACCTATATTTCCAATCTTTTGTGCCGAATACTGCTGCTCTAGCTTTTGGGCATTCTGTTGGCACAACCAGTGTGATATTTGTACTCACTGGTAAAACTACCCTGGGATAACTTTGCTATATCTTTAAAATACATGGGGTAGTTGACTATTATAGTATTTCTGTCTACCCTGTTTGTCCCAACCCCCTTAAAGCCACCTTGATAAACACTATTTAATATTAATCTAACATTATGTCGACAAGTTATTTACACATGAAATGATAAAAAAAATTGCAAAACTGTTATAAATAGTTTATAATACAGCAGCACATGGATAACATGGCATAATACTTCAAAACCTGTACTGCTGCTAAAGAGAACATTAAGAAAGCACCAGCAAAGTGAAGAAGTACTACGGTGACCACACATAACCTCCCAAACATCGAACCTGATGACCAGGTTCTGTTAAATTACAGTATTTGGCAAAGTTTGGTGGCAAGTAGGATGACCACTTGCACTACTGCTGCAGCTGCAGGCAAGAGCACTTACTGACTTGCTAGGAATAAAAAAACTAACAATGGAGTGAGACTGAAAAAATAGCTCACCCCTCTGAGGTGCAACTGATCCAGAGATCTCGTTACAAAAATAAATCCCAGAAGGATAGAAGACAAAAAATTTATCAAACATTCTTTGCAAAGAGATCCAGTAGACAAAAAGAAGCCATGAACCATAGAGCCAGAGGTGGCCAGTTGGAAAGGCTCCAATTTTGTTTTCACCTTTGGATGTGGATTGGCAGCAAAATGGATGAGGTACTCTGGGATATAAAATATTCCAAAAAGAAACAAAACAGACACTCCAACTATGGTGAATGCATCAACACTTGCTACCACAGTCACCATCAGAGGGGATGGAAACTGTTCCGTTCCGTATCTAATGCATAACTTGGGTGCAGACCTCCCATCTCCAGCGTGCAGTTGCAGTTGATGTTGGAGAATTCCGCATTTATAGCATCCTTAGTTAACAAGGATAATTACCTCCATGAAAGTAAAATGCATCAAATCAAATGTCGCTAAAAATATTTTGGCAGCTTCAGTGTTAAACACAGCTTTCTGGACGAATAGTGCATTTGGGTTTTTAAGATGGTAGAAACACGTATCTCAAAAAGAAAAAAAGACGTTTCCTTCCATCCACTGACAATGCAATCTTCTTGATGAACACTGGAGACCATTTTGATCAACATATAAGAAGCTTGATTCAAAATACTGGTATTTTTGTATTTTATATGCTTGATATGATTCATTGTTTTTTCATTTTGGAATTAGTATTTCATATGAAAGATGTATTTCATGAATTTTTTTTATTAAAAGTACAATACTAATCTTCCTGAAAAGCACAAAGATTTAATCATTTTAAAAGAATATCTTGATAGGACTCAATATTTGTGTTGTATTTTTTGTATGGTATGTATTCTATGTTGTATTTTTTGTATTGTATGTATTTTATTATATGTATTGTATATTTTGTAAGTATTTTTTTTTAAAAAAATGGATATTAGCACTAATCATTTTGAAAACACAAGGATTCATTTAAGTTTAAATCTTGATATTTGTATTTTATAAATTTTGAAAATAAAATTATTACAAATTTAATGTGGATGTCTCTTATCAAACGTAACAAAGACCCTGGGTATAAATCCTATGGTCGTTATAAACATGCCCCACCCCCAAAGTTTTGTCAACATTGTCACCATGAACCTACAAACAGTAAAATATAGCTAAACTTTAAATTTCATAAATTTACCATTGTCTGCACTGAGAATAATGTAAAATTGATTACTAACATCCTGTAATTCTTGATAAGATTTCCAAAAGAAGAAAAAGTAAGAAAAGAAAAGAAATAATTGAGTTAACTATCCCTATGTATAAATTTAACAGGGTAGGTACTTTTGTTATTGTTTCTAACCTTGGTACTTTTATCATGGAGGTACAAATATTATCTCACACTGGACTTAACCTTTTCACTAGTGATGATAGGTCCATCACTTTTTGGTGAGCCATGCTGCATGCTGCCTTTTTTGTTGGTTGCATACATTGTACTGTCAGTTTAGTTCAGCCATTTTACCACCAATTGTGTCCAGCCATCTACCAAGCCATGCTATTTGTCAAACTGGCTGTCCAACCCATTGCTGACCAAACTGTCCAGCCACCCAGCCAGTACACTTTCTGGTCACCCTTCCAGCATTGCATGGGCAAGATTAGCTATACTGTTTGCTTGGCTGTCAGTTTAAGTGGCAAGTTTGTTCTTTATGGATAAATGCCACGCCATACACAGGGATAATGGAATTTCTTCATTCATCCAGGTAAGTTCTGTGCAGACATGGATAGAGTACCTGACAAGGACATTCCTCACATTTAGATGAGGATAGCCTTAAATAGCATAGTCCAGCTGCATCATGGCACATACAGAGCTCAGGTTAAAAGTGGCTGTTCAAAAGATTAATAAGATTTTACCACCCTTAAAGTGCCTACCAATGCCATCTGAGGGGCCCTGAGTGGCCAAGTGGTCTAAAGCGCTTTCCGTTACGGATCACTGCCGTCTGACCTCTGTCTGCGTGGGTTTGAGTCTAAGATTCGGCTAATGTAGTTATGTGAGAAAGCTTGCCAGTAGCTTCTCGTGGGTAGGTGGTTATTTCGGGGGGTTTTCATGGGTTCTTCCTCCACCAATAATACTGGCCGCCATGTATAGCCTATTGTGTGCTGAAAAATGGCGTTAAACCCTAAAAAAACAAAAACAAAAAACTAACCAATGCCATCTGTGAACCAAATCTGTAAGGTTAAGGCTTCAGTAGACATGACAGATGAGGGCAAACATCCTTTTTCTATCTGCTGCTTCATTCAGCAAAGATCAAAAAGTTTTCTGATCATCTTTTGGACAAGACCCAAGACCACTAAGAATTTGATGGCTTTCTTTTCAGCAAGTAAGTTATAAGCATCACTCTTTTCCTGCCAGTATGACACTCCCATGGAAATGTTGAGTACTGACAAATGAGCATTGATAAGAACATTGTGGCAGTGACCATGTTAAATCCAGCTGTTTTATGAGGAGGATCAGCTTAACGAATGCATATCTTCACATCCATATTGTGTTTGCCAAGGAACATGTTACCAATACCAAGGAAAAATATTCCAATACTATTCAGACTCAGCATCTGTCCAAGGTTGTTTCATGGAGACCATCAACTCTGTAGTCACCTTGTTCAGGCTGACTGCAGCATATTAGAGTACATCTTAAAAAAATACAGGGCTGGTTCATCTGTGATGGAGGGCAGGGAAATTCTGCTTTCCTTTTTGTTTCAGTTAGGGTTTCTAGTGAATCAGAAAAAGTGAGATCTCAATCCATCTAAGTATTTGGTCCATCTAAATATGAAGTTTTTGACCAACCTGTTATTCACTTCTCTGTCAGATACAGTGGTGTGGATAATTGTGTTCACGAAGTAATTTCCCAAAAGGGATTGGGTTTCTTTTAGAGCATTTTTGCAGTTCATCAACTTAATCCAAGTTTCATCAGATTTGATTCTTCTCATCTGCATTTTCATGCACCCTTGTAGATGGCTTTACTGGTTGTGCCCTTTTACTGGACAGATTGCTCATTGACTTATGATCTCAGCCCAAAGAAAAACTTCCCGCATAAATAGCTCTGCAAACAATGTCCTGCCACTGGAATTCATCTGGAAAAGCTCCAGTTGGAAGTTATTGTGTGTATGGATACTAGTTAGTTTTAGGATTTCACCTATTGCCCTGCTTCACCATGGTCTGTATGGATCCTAGTTGATTTTAGAAGTTCGCCTATTGCCCTGCTTTACCATGGTCAGCAGCAGATGTGGCCAGATGAAACACCACTTTTTGAAATGAACAATGTAGTAAATGCATTTCATTTGGCTTCCGGAAAGATGGCCGCCATCGCTTAATTGCTCGAGATTGGCTCTTCCGATTTTGTGCTATGTTTATGATATTTGTGCTTGTTCTCTATCATCGTCTACATTATTGTGTTTCATCATGCATTGGCTGTTCCGTTCGTATGTGTTAATTCATCTCCTTGTTTTGGAAACGAGAACAATTAGAATTTTTCTCAGCTGTTTTGTCGCAATGTTAAGACGTCATTTTTTTTTTAATAAACCGCCGTCACGTGACCGTTTACAATACGAGGGACCCTCATTAATTGGATTAAATGACCACACCTCGGTTCTAGATACTACACTGTGCTCAAGACTAAACAAACTGGGAATGCATTCATCAATACTTAAATGTAAATGGAAGCGAAGAAATAAACATTCTTTCAAAGCTGGCCGGCGTAGAACAGGAAGAATTCCAGTTATCTCCCTTTTGCCAGTAACAGACAAACAACTTAAAAATTCTGCTGTTAATTTTAATAACCTGGTTCAAATTCCTCTTAAATAGTCAACCGTTGTGTCAACTGTCCCAATGATACCACTGCATTATTCAACGCTCAATCAGTAGGATCACTGGAAAAGCACACAGAAATTGTTAATTTTATCAACGACCAGAATATTGACGTCTTCTTCCTGACAGAAACTTGGTTACATTCGGCAGGTGATGAATCGAAGTGTGCGGATTTAACACCCAGTGATTACTCCATCAAGTCATTCCCCTGCAACTTTCGCTGAGGTGGAATTGCTGTAATTACAAAGAATTCCATGATCAAATGCCTTAAGTACAACACAACCTTCAATTTCTGCCACACATCGTTTGAATTAGTCCAAACAACACTCACACTGGAACAAAGTTCAGTCCATTTTTTCTGTCTCTACCATCCTCCTCCTAGTAGAAAAAACAAGCTGACTGAATCTCTCTTTTTGGAGCAGTTTCCAAATCTTCTAGAGTATGGAAATTCGATAGGTGGCAACCTAATTATTCTTGGAGATTTCAACTTTCACTTTGACTGGCCTGGTAAACCATACACATCAAAACTCCTAGATTCCATTCATGTTTTCAATCTTAAACAGTCAGTTAACCAACCTACCCATAAACTTGGTCACATTTTAGACTGGTTTCTTTATAGACCTGATGATAATATTCTGCAATCCACCCATGTATCCCACGAACTTGCATCGGATCACCTCTGCATTGTATGCCATCTCGACGTATCAGTCCCTAACCCTCCATCTCTATTTGCTACTAAGAGAAACCTCTGTATGATAAATAAAACCAAATCCATGCATGACATCCAAGAAAACCTTACAACTTTCTTACATCCAACAGCGGAACAACTTGATAACTGCCTGTGTTCATTGCTTGAAATTCATGCCCCAGTACCAAATGCAGAGTATCAATAAAAGTGTTCTCCATGGTATAGCAGTGTTAGGGACCAGCTTCGCACTGCTAAAAGACATCGCCGAAAAGCAGAGAGGCTTTGGCTTTCCACTAGACTCACTATTCATAAACAAATCTACGAAGCCACTAAGAAGAATGTCACAAACATAGTCCATTTAGCCAAATCATCCCACTACAGTACTAAGATCATGGAGAGTTCCAGCTGCATAGAGCTCTTTGAGATAACTAATAAACTAATGTCAAGGAACAAATGTACACCACTTCCAACAACCTTCTCTCCACTAGACCTACCAGCACAATTTCAACTGATTCGTCACCATACAGTTATGATGCAGAATTTCAGCGACAACCGTTAGGAGCATTTGAACCTGTTTCTATTGATTTAGTACGGACAATTGTGATGAAAAGTGCACCAAAGTCTTATGAACTTGATCCGATTCCGACATCACTGCTGCTTGAGTGCTTAGACCCAATATTGCCTTCACTAACTGATGTTATTAATATCTCTCTCTCATCATGGGAATTCCCATCATTTTTCAAAACTGCTATTGTAAAGCCACTGCTGAAGAAACCAACACTGGACCATGACGATTTAAAGAACTACCGCCCAGTTTCTAATCTCCCATTCATATAAAAAAGCTTAGAAACGGTTGTTCTTACTCAACTTGTATCTCATTTGAATTCAAACAGTCTTTTTTAGCAATGTACAGTCTGCATATAGCCCTTGCCACAGTATGAAACTACTCTTCTGAAAGTATATAGTGACATTCTCTCGGCTTTTGATAATTGAAAGATTACAGTCCTCAATCTCCTGGATTTATCTGCAGCATTTGACACAATAGACCATGATATATTACTTCACTGTCTCCAGCATGCATTTGGCATTCAGAATATAGCCTTACAGTGGTTCAAATCCTACTTAGTGAACAGGACACAAATTATATCTGCAAATGGAATACACTCCAGTCCAGTTGACATATGTTGTGGTGTTCCACAGGGATCTGTTCTTGGACCAGTTCTCTTCATTCTGTACACTCAGCTGCTCTCAAGAGTCATAGATCATCACCCAGTGTCGCACCAATTGTATGCTGATGACACCCAAATATACAAGTGTAGCCACCCAACTGAAGTTTATGCTACCATCAGTGGAGTAGAGAAGTGCATTTCTGATGAGAAATCATGGATGACATGCAATGTTCCCTCTAAGCTGCATGCGTGCACATGCGCGCTACTCAGGCATCCCCGCGCAGCTGAATTGTCAATTTTTGCTCAATCCAACGTTAAATTTTGCTCGTCTCCGTAATGCTTGCGCAGTGCAGCGAGCACTGCATGCACACCTACCATTCACTTAGAGGGAACGTTGATGACATGTAACAAGCTGCAGATGAATGATGATAAAACTGAGGCTATTCTAATCACAACACAAAGACTTTATCATTAAATATCAGCAACACCAACATTAAATTCTCACTGTCAGTACGGAACCTAGGCGTTACTCTAGACAGTACTCTCACATTGCACCAACATGTCATGAACATATGCAAGGCTGCATATCTTGAATTGAGATGCATCAGTTCCATTCGTTAATATCTTTCAGTTGATGCCACTAAAACACTTGTGTGTTCATTAATACTTTCAAGACTGGACTATTGTAACTCAATTCTGTCTGGTTTTTCACAATATTTACTCGAGAAACTTCAAAAAGTTCAAAACACAGCTGCACAGATCATCTTTAGAGTACCTTGATCAGAGCAGACCTCACCACTGCTCTGTATCCTACACTGGCTATCGATTAAATACAGAATCAAACACAAAATTTGTTCTCAGTGCTATGTTTCAATGACAGAGTCCAGTCCAACATACCTATCCAGCCTCACCCATGTGTATACACCAGCTAGATCTTTACGCTCTTCTTCTGATATTAGTATACTCGTTGTTCCCAAGGTTAAAACAAAGTCATATGGACAATGTATGTTTGCACACCAGGGCCTGGCGACATGGAACGAATTGCCCATTGAAATTAGAAGACACAAAGACACAGTGGTCCCTTTTAAGAGTGCTCTTAAGACTCACCTGTTTCGACTACAGGGACAAACCTAGCGACCTAATCAGGTTTTGTATCTTATTAGTTTTCAGCATGTTTTTGTGTTTTCCAATTTCATTGTTTTTGTCATTTGTTGTTCTGTAGTGTAGTCATATCATTATTGATGGTGTAAAGCGCTTAGAGCTTCGAAAGATTTGGCGCTATACAAAGTCCTCATTATTATTATTATTATTATTATTATTATTATTATTATTATTATTATTATTATTATTTCTGGAAGGATCAGCTCAGCAGAAATTTAGTTTCTGTTATTTAAGGCAATACTGGTTGTAACCTTGTTTAGACTGGGGCATTCTGCACTGGTGATTCTTAGCTCAAGATCATGGTCCTGATCAGATATACTCCCACCAGGCTTGGTGTTTTTCCTGACCTATTAAGTAGGAGTCATACCCTTCCAGAATTGATTGATGCATTCATCTGTTGGCCATGTAGCAGATTTATGCACTTTTGGGACATCCAATGATAGACCTGTTTGTGAAATCCAAAAAGTGACCACCGCTCTCCAGTCCTAGACCAAAGAAACCATGTCTGTGGATGCACTATCAGTAAGTTCAGAGTGGTTTTGAGGCTCTGCATACCCTCCCACTGTTATGGTACTGATGATAATCTAGAAAAATGAGAGATCAGAACTGCAAAGTGATGTTGATGGCCTCTTTCATGTGGCACTGTCATGGTTGGACATTCTGCTGATCCTAGGAAAATCCTGATGAGGCCCCATTTCATTTCTTCTTATCCCTGTATTGTCATCACTTGTGACAAGAACATGTTATATTGCCTTCATGTTGGGAGAGTGCACAAAGGCAATCCAGCCATTTTTATCCTTGAAGAGTGCCTGTTGTGATTGTTGGATGCTCATGCATTTTCACCTTCAGTTACATTCTCTCATTATGTTAATATGATCAGAGAATGTATTTGATGGAGAAAGTAAATTTGTTGTAAATTAAGTTTCTTTGAGAATATTTACCTGTGTGCATTACTGTTAAGCCCTATTGCACTGTCCAGATGGGAACATCATTATTGTTGTATTGCACGTCTTAAACTGGTAAACAAGCGGTTGATTGATAGCCACCTAGCAATGGTAAGGGAAGGTAATGAAAGGAAAGATGAATTCTTTTGTCTTTCCTGTAGGACTGGATTCAAGAGTTAGTGGAGTTTATTCTTAGCATTAATGTGATCAAGTAAATATTCTTTGAGAAACATTGTATCATCATTTATTTGCATTCGTTCCCCATTTTGTTTGTTTTGTATTTCATTTGAGTTCATTCTACATCCAGTTTTCATTCCTTTTTTGTTTCACTGTAAAATTGCGCATTTTTTTGCACTAATATTGATTTTAATGCATTATTTCAAACCAACATGTTTTGACACATTGTCACTATGCAGATTGATTCACACAAGTTGTAGATTTGTTTTAACATATTCATTTTCAAAATCAAATGACTGCTCAGATAACATGTAAATGATGAAATTAAAACAAATTCTGTCCTCTCTCTTGACACATTGTTTCCGTCAATATACTTTTATTAACATTCTGTATAAAAAATATTGCTGTTGGTTTATTTCGTGAAAGTTCTGTGGAATTTATTTTATTTTCAAAAGTTGATTTCATTCAAAATATCTTTGTAAATTATTTACAATTTCCAGCAATAATAAATATATAAAATGTTAAAACAACTTCATGGCAAATCTCATTGACAGTTTGAAAATCCAAAAGAGAGACTTGTATAACAATGATGTCCTTAGTAAGCAAATCAGTTCAGTTACCAGCCACAATTTCAGTTTGACATGTTTACTACAATTTAACTTTCTTTTTATTTCACTATGAACAGTTTCAGAATTTATTTTGAGTAGTCTTCTACCTTAATATGAACATATGTTGAAATTTACTTTGAAGTCCTGAAAATATTATGGCTGTTTTCGTAAGACATTATGCATCATTTGTTGTGCGTTTTAATAACGTTTTCCCAATTTACATTTCCTCAATATAATGCCAACCATCATATTTCAAAAGTATGAATGCGGTTCCCATTCATTTAGACACTTTTTTTTTCTTCGATTAGACTTGACTTTCAGTTCCTAGCTTTTTACTAGTAAATATCCAGATTTGAATGATTTTCTGTACATCATACCAACTTGTTTTTGCAGAATATCTTATTATCAGGTAATCAGACTTACAATACAATTAACTTTTATGACTTGCTGTGAACAGCATTGTAATGATTCCTTTATTTTCAGGACATTTTACTCATCAAGGCCACCTCATCAGCCACACTGCAATGTTTAGGACACTGTCTCTCAATGTTACAGCAGAAACAGGTATGTACCTGCTTAAAAGTCAAATCCATAAAAGTGACCCTGATCTGCCTATACATAATTTGCAAGTAGATTAGGTCTGTATCATTTATTCTACTGATTACTTCAAACAAACTGTAATTCGCAGATGTGATGGCGCATTGTGGGATGTCAGACCTGGGACTATATGGTTTGCTGTTAGCCTCATAAGCGAGTATATGTGGTATACATTTATGTCCCTAGCATGACTTTTAACAATTAGATTATTTTTTTTATGACCATATGTTGTCTTTGTCTTCCTTTTTGTGTTATTTTTTTACAATTTGCATCTTGTCTAAGTTAGCAATTGGGAAAGGACTTGGACTAAAATTCGCCCTATGTTAGATTTTAATTATATTTTTCCTTCCATACTACACTGATAATTCAGCAGAAAACATCAAATGACAGACATCAACATTATGAGCAATGAGTCCTGTTTATGTACTACAATATGTACATAGATGTGCAGGAAGTTAAGATTCTCTTTTCTGTTCATATTTATCAAAATTGTGATAAATGTATTTCTTATTAATTATATTATTCCTAGAAATTCTTCAATATGGTTAATACTTTCTCAACTGTTAATAGGCTAGTTGCAGCAGGTGCCAGTGGCTCTTATCATTTTGTTGGTAAAATTATTCAATTTATATCAAAGATTTATTTTTGTGATGTAATGCGGAAAGTTTTTCTGTTTGTAGGATAGTTGAAGATATCAAAGTCACTGTTATAGAAAAAAAATAACGTTTCTACACCAGTTATCAGATCTGTTTACTTTAAACACCATATTTCATTTTCATCATTACTATTATTGTTAATTATCAGTTTTAATGGAAAATATGGGCAAATTCTTATATATAAATATAAGCAGTGGGTAGGATTGGTAAGGTTAAATAGTTTCTTTAGCAAAATATTTTTCTCACTTCGCTTGCCATTTTGGGATTTAGTGCCCCTTACTAGGGTCCAGTAGGGCAACTAAAATGTGTATTACATGGAAGCAGTGTGTAAAACTCACCAAAAACTCCAGCAAGATGACATAACCAACTAACCTGAGACTACTACTGGTCCTGTCCATAAGCAACTTGTCCTACATTTCGTCATGCAAGAAAAAGACAAGGATACAGTTTTTAATTAAGGTAGACATGAATACCAGCCCTTAGTAAGGTTATGATAACTTTATTATAAATAGATAAAATGGTCACTGTTTACTGACCAGGACAATAATGCTTTCTGTCTAGCAGCTCCAGATCCATAGCAAACTTTTATAGAGGCTGGCATCGTAATCTAACCAGTGATGAACAGTCAGAATCAGAGTCTGAATAAGAATCTGGATCCTCATCCATTGACGTTCATCGACGATAGTATCAGAACTAGATCCATTCTGCAAAGATAAGTGTGGTATCCAATGTACAGTTGCTCGTGACATTACAATTTTGTGGATTGCTGGAATCGGAACTGGATCAAATACATCCTGTTATGATTCAATAATCTTTGTAAAATTAAACAAATAATTTATTTCCCTAAAATACTGTGTGGAAAATTAAAAACAACAAATGGACAGGCTGTTGACGATAGTCAATAGTCGATAATCCGGCTTTTAGCCACAGCTTTCCTTTTATTGATCCCTCATGCACATGTATTAAAAAAACAATAATCGTTTTTTTTTTTCACCTCAAGCTCAAATAAACACCTCACATAGATATTTAATAAGGCCTAAAAAAAATAAAGCCATCCTTTTTTTGTATTTAAAAGTAAGTCTTTAGAGTAAGAAATCCAACTTGAGACATGGAGTTGTTACTCTGTTCTATCGAATAAAGACTATTCAGTACAACTCAGTCAGGTATTTTTCGTTCATTCCTGGCAGCAGATAATGTTGGTCTCTATATTGCCATTGCACGATCTTTAAATTATCTACAGGAATTATGTAACTTACAACGGTACAAATTTGCATCATTTTGAATATTTTTTAAAAATAGTACTTTTATATCTCGCATCTTTGCACAAGTATACTATGACTACAGGAGCATTTTTGAGGTAGAATCAACATTTCCAGTATGGAATGGAAATCGCTAAAAGCGAAAATTTATTTACAATTTTTTTTATTTAACAGAACTGATATTTTCAGATATCTAAAATTATTCTTGAAACTTGGTATGTCTCTGCTGACATAGTGCGTGATTGAAATATGGTGTAAAATAACACCTAATTTGTTACTATTTCACAACCTGATTACAATTAAATACTCGTATTTCATTTTCAAGTTTGTCTTTGTCTTAGAAATGTATACGTTGCTGTTTTTTCTGTGTTCCTTGAATGATCTTCTGAGGATCAACAAACAGATACCTTTTTTACAAATGTAGATTTAATTTTCTGGCCTACTTATTTCTTTAATGTCATAATTAGTCTTTCCTGACATGGATATATCACTTTTTCATATTTGTAAACTTACAAATAACGTGTAGAACTAACCATTAGGCGAGTTTAATGATTTAGTCTTCCAATAAGAGACTATACAAGTGAAAGAAGAGGACTATATAATGCACTCTGTGAAATTTACCAAATTTGACTGAAACCTTCTTAAATTACCACCACAGATTATTTTAATAACAAAACTTTCAATTTTGCCATTACAGTTAGATAGCAGACAGATGAGCAGTTAGTTCCTTTTGAAATGAAAGTATGAAAAATTGAAATTAAAATAATCCTTAAATGATGGAAATATTGAGGTGCCTGGTTTAAGGTAAATTTTACATTACATAGGGTAAAAGAATAAGCTTATTAGGAAAGAAAATCGATGACAAACTATTCATTACATGTGCACTTTTACATGTTACATGTAAAAATGGTACTAACAGCTGCTTTGCTAGGCGCTAAGCATTAAAAGGTTAGTGTCAGGACTGGTTGGCCTGGTGTCAGGATACTGTGACTGTTTAGCACATCACGTTACATGTCTTTGGCATGATACCCCAGCGCTAGACATGACTTTAAACTGCCACACTGCAGACATCATAGCAATATGACTGGAAATTGTTAAAGCTACATTGAAAATCTAAATCACACGTAGATATGGATGTATTGTGGTAGATGAGGTCTGTTAATTAATTTCAATTGTCCTTGTAAATCAGTGGAAAAAGAGTAATTCTATTTATTATCATGTTTGTGGAGAATAAGTAGATGACAAAGTTTTCCAATTCTAAATGCAGCCAGGAATGGGAGTATTTGAAGTGGGAGGTGTTGTTGTCAGTAGGGTGTGGGTATTTCAGGTAAAATATTTTTGGTGGAAACCATTATTCCAAAATTGCTGATATTTTTGCCTGATAATTATTTTCTGAAAATTGTGTAAAACATTGACTTAATAAATTGAAGGTAATTTACACAGTATCCACTGATTTCCACTTAGGCAATTAATTGTTTGTTTTTATAAGATGTCAACATTCTATTATGTTGTTGCATGGATGATTATGTGGTTAAACCGTGCTTTTCTTATATGCAGGAATCACATAGTTACAAGCATCGCAGTAACAGTCTTGGATCTGTAGAAACATCACATGATATTGTGTAAGTTTATTGTTATATCAGCTACATGTACAGTTAAGTAACACATTCATTAGTTATATTACTGATCGCTCTGTCTACAAATATCACAGTGATGATTATATGCTTGATTCTAGAGATTAGGATGTTGGTACCTATATCTCAAAATTAAATGCTGGTATAATATTTGATCATTGATATTCTATTGTGAAAAAAGCATTTCCTTTTTTAATAGAAAGAAGTGTATATTACATAATGGAAATGATTGGTAGCCATTTGCATATCATAAGGTAGTAGTTGAAAAATGATGCATACAATTAACTTTACTCCAAGACCAGCATTCGTTGTGAATGTAACTGACTTTTATTTCAAATTGTACATGTTTTTTTTTATATACAAGTCATAAGGCATATTAATGTTTTTTGTCCATCTGTGATTGTTACCAAATTCATTTACATTTTTTATGACTGAGTTCTCAACCATCTAAACTTTATGGATGGCTTTCATTTGGAATAAGGAAGAAGCCTATCTGTTTAGAGTTCAAAAGTTCAACATCACAGACCTGGAACAGACTGGTTTACATTTGGGAAAAGGAAGAAATTGATTTATTTTATGGTCAAAAGGTCAATGTTACTGATACTAAAATAAGAAAAATGGTGTGTCACATTTTTTATGCATCATCAGACTTTTTGGATAGTTTGTACTTGGAGTATGGAAGTTTATTGGTTGTTTTAGAGATCAAAAGGTCAAGTACATTAATTCAAATAAAACACTTGTTTGGACACAATAATATTACTTCTACATGACAGACTTGGACCACACTATGTGAACAACTTACACTAAGCGTAAGGAAGAAACCTATCAATTTGGGGATCAAAACATGCTGGTCAATATGACTGATAAAGGAAAATGGTTTCTGCACAAAAAATTCAGTTATCATGCGCTTTAAACAAAGCTTGTGGATGACTTCAACATTGGGTAAGAACAAGGTAACGGTCAAGGTCACCCACTGAAAGAATAATCTTTGCAGATTAAACTTTGCTGTTCAACGATGTACAATGACCAGATCTTGTGGAGAGTTTATACTAAAGGTGGAATAAGTCTGCTAATATTGGGGTCAAATGTTCAAGGTGAAAGGTCATTGCGGCTGGAAGAACAATGGGTTTTGCAGAAAACAATTTGTTCTAGAGTTAGTTCCTTGCCCAAACTTAGTGATTGCCTTGCACAGTAGAGAAGCAAATGTATTCAGGTGCCTGAAAGTAACAAATCATGATCAAAGAAAGCTTATGGGAAAGAGGTTTCAACACAGTAAGTTTTGTTCAACTTGATGTATATTGGCCTAATCCCAGGTTTTTGAGTTCCATTGATCAATTGTCTCCAGTGTTAAGCAAGTCGTATTAGTGTCTACATCGAGGACTGTTTAACACAAATACCTGGACAGATCTGTAGCTTTAAGCCATCTTAAAAAATGTGGAAAAGGAATTTACAAAAAAAATCCTGAAATATTGGTTTTGATTTTAATATAATATGTAAAGAAAAGTAAATTTTTAATAATAAAATTAAGATTTTTTATTTTATATAGTGCACTCTCTTTCTGAGTTTAAAAGGAAAATAAAAAGCACTCTGACTGGAGTTTGTAATTACAACAGATTTTATTTAAATTAACATTGTTCATTTTAGCGGTATTCTTACTTTGATTTTTAATTGTTGTAATTCTTGTTTTGGTTGGTTCTGCCTTGGTCTTCATTGTAGATGGTAACCTTTTAAAATAATGTGTTTGTTTGGTGTTGTTTGCAAGTAAATGTTTTATTGTTATAATTTTGTTTTCTTTTCTTAGGATACCAAGTCTTAGAATAAATAGATCAATTAGCAATGCTGGTAGCATTGCATCCCCGTCAGGAAGTTTTACATCAGCTAGTTCTCTACCCCATGTGATACCTGAACCAAAACATGATGGTGAGTCAAGAATAAAAAGTAATACTGTATGTATTTGATGATAAGCCCATGCTTAATAATACCAACACCCACCCCACTTTTAAAATTTTTTTGAAAATACTGTTTAATTACATTTTCATCTGAAAATAAGCCCACTCATTTTTTTAATATAATTTCTAAAACTTAGTCTTACCATGGGAGAAATGCTTTAAATTACAAACACCATAAATGTCTATGCTGATGTCAAACTTGAGTGTACAATTTAGAAACATTCATTAATGTATTGCACATGACCTCCGATACATAAGTGTGTGTCCGTGATTTTGATTTTTAATGTTAGTAGCTTTAAAAAATTGTAGTCCTGTCTGCACTGGGGCATAATGCCACAGACATGTAGCATGATGTATCACCCAGTCACATTATCCTGACACCAGGCTGACCTGTCTTAACACTAACCTCTTAATGCTGAGCGCCAAGCGAGGCAGCTGTTTGTACCATTTTGTAAATCTTTGGTATGACTCGACAAGGGATTGAACCCACGACCTCCTGCTTCAGCGGCAGATGCTCTAACCACTTGGCCATCGGATTGGTCTAATACATAAGTTATGGACCAAAGACTTAAATGGTACTAGCAGCTGCCTCACTTGGCGCTCAGTATTAAGAGGTTAGTGCTAGGACTGAATGGCCTGATGTCAGGATAATGTGACTGGATGAGACATCATGCAGCATGATGCCTCAGTGCTAGACATCACTATAAACTGCCTCACTGCAGACATCGTAGTGATATGACTGAGAAATTGTTAAAACTATGTTAAAAATCCTAATGAAACAAACAATCGAACATAAGTTAATTAAAACATTAGCATGTAAATTAACAGAGTATACATTCTTAGTTCTTAGAAAGATGTAGCATTTGTTTGCATGATCAAAGATATTTATCCATGTGTTTTGTTAGAATTTGAAGATCTGTCTGGTAGATAAATAGAAATGTTTGTCATGAAAAGGGACTGCTTTAGTATTAAGTTTTTTAATGCATGAATTTGCAAACATGATTGGTAGCTGCTTTCCAGGTTCACTTTGATGTTTCAGATGTGAAATTTCAGCTCTCGTCACATAAAAAAGCAACAGTAATTCTTTGATTATTTTCATATTTATAACTCCCACATTTTTGTTATGTTAATGTTTGGCTTTGATTACTTCATATCTATAATTACAACAATTTTGTGGCGTATATTCTTGACTCCAATTACTTTGCATCTATAGTTTTCACAGTTTTGTGGGTTAAATTGTTGACTTCTAATAAAAAAAATCTCCTTTCATATGGTAGAAATACAGTAGGGAAGTCCACTTAAACCTGCCTACTTAAACCTTTGAAAAGTTGGAGTGGTTTTATAATAAAAAAAGTGATTAGTAATTATTTACAAAAAAAATTTAAGGAAGGGGTTGCACTTATTGTCATGCATATGTCTTGCATCAGATAAGTATCGTATGTTACAAAAACACTCGGTAGAAATGCTATAAACACTCCTATTAATTGAATCCGAAAATTATAAACTTAAATCTTATACAAAGACCATACGTTTACAAAGACAGCCTGTGTATATAGGTCCTGTTCTTTGGGGTCACCATGTATAAAGATCCAGTTCATTATCATTTAAATATAAATCAGTATACGAGTACAATATTTCTTTCATGATAATGCTAGTGAGCCAGACTTATGAGCGGCTGAGTGGTCTAAAGCACTCTCTGTTATGGATCACTGCCATCTCACCTCTGCGTGAGTTTGAGACTAAGATTCGGCTAATGTGGGTATGTGAGAAAGCTTGCCAGTAGCATCTCGTGGGTCGGTGGTTTTGTCCGTGGGTTGTCCCGGGTTCTTCCTCCACCAATAATACTGGCCACCATTAGCCTATCGTGTTCTGAAAAATGGCGTTAAACCCCACAACAACAACAACAACAAACTGTTTCAACAATAATATGTGGGATTATCTTCAGATAACTGTGATTGTTACAACATGCTTGCAGATGCAAGGATAAATCATTGATATAATGAATTCTGATATTGCAGGTCCAATCAATCACGACGAGGAGGTAGAAGATGAGGTGGAATATAAGGACACAGATCTGGAGGCTGTGGAGGAACACAAAAGTATTATACTGCACTTACTCTCACAACTCAAATTAGGAATGGACCTGACCAAGGTGATTTTACCTTTCTGGATATTTAATTTCTTGTATCTTGTCCACATGACTATCTCTCTATACCCTTCCATTGATATATTAATATTGAAGTTTTGATTTGTTTTTATTTTTATGCTTCATTGCATATAGCGTTACCGTGATCTGTCCATCCTTCTGTATGATATTTTGCATTTAGGTCTCCGTGATCACAATTTAGTTGCAAAAGTGGGTTGCTAAATTCCAAAAATACTTCAGCCATTAGTGATAAGAACCAGAATGAAAGATAGCATATTACACTTAGAAGAGTTCAAGGGTCATACCGTTAAATCATTCTGGAAGTGGGAAAATATGATTTGTATAAAAATCTGTCCATCAAATGATTTTTTTATAAAGACCAATTAAATGCACTAAGAAACAAGATATTGTCATGGGTGCTCTTATTTACCTATGTGATGTATTAATGAGTATCACATAGAAATGTAAGGGATTTTTTTCAATCAGCTTGAACTGTATCAGTGACTGCATCTTTGAAAAAAACCATCATCTGATGTTTTTTAATGAGGTACTGCAAGAAGTAGATTAACTCTCTTTATGAAATTACTGGATTTTGTGTCTTATGTTAATTATAGGTGAATATACTTGTTAGTTTTGTTATTTCAGGTAGTATTACCGACATTTATTTTGGAGAAGAGATCACTACTCGAAATGTTCGCTGACTGTATGGCACATCCAGATATATTTTTACGGTAAATTAAATTTTTATTTACTATCACATGCATTGATGCTTATGTCACACTATGAATGAAAATAACATATTTGAATTATTTCTGTACTTTGTGCTTAAAACTCTTTATTTGGATGACTTATAAAGCAAAGCTTATAATAATAAATATACACCAACAGGTCATAAACAGTCACCATTAACCATATATACCTGTATTAGAAGAATTAGCTCCCTTTGTCAGATACATAAAAGAATTATGTTATGATCCTGCCCAATTTTCTGATAAAATTTTTTGTTCCCAAACAATAACAGCAAGAGTTCTTTTCCATCCATTGTTTGCCAAAGTTTGCAGATGGTTTGCACATTTGTTAAGGAAAATATATATCAATTTCAGGGTAAAGGTCAATGTCACTGATTAAAGTAAGAAGAAATGGTTTCTGCATAATAATAAAAATTCAGATCATATTCCTTGATCAACCCTTATTATTGGTTTTCACATGAGGTAAGGAAGAAACCAGTCGATTTTAGGATCAATAGGTCAAAAATTTAGGTCACTTAGACTGGAAGAATAAATTTAGTGTATGCAAAAAACCATTGCTTGCACATTGGGGAAAGATAAATCCTATCAGTTTTCAGGTTAAAGGTCAAATGTCAAGGTCACTGAAAGAAGGGGAGAATAGTTTACACAGAATAATATTAGTTCTGCACCACAGACAAGGACCAAACTTTGGATGACCTACACTTGGGGTAAGAAAGAACCATATTAATTATGGGGATCAGAAGTTTTTTGTGTTTAAATTTTGTTGGAGTTTGTGACACTTTGATCACATAAATGGCTGTATTTTGCAAGATAAATTGTCTTTACCAAGGATGCACCAGAGTAGCTGGGAAAGGCTGGCTTCCTGAAGTCAAAAGGTCAGTCTCATTGTTCTTGTAAGAAGAAAAATGTTTCTTGCACACTGCAATTAATTCTATATCACAGACATGGACCAGATGTTGTGAATTGTTTGTACATTGGTGAAGAAAAATTTATTTTGGGGTCAAACAGTCAATGACTGGGCTCATTGAGGCTGAAAAGAAGAAAAATCGACAAAGCTGGAAAAGACTGGATAGCGTGCACAATTGGTAATGAAAACCTAACATAAGTACTTGCTTTCCAATAAATCTGGTGATTATAATAAAGTCGTAAAAAATATATTTTCATTATGTTGAATATTCTGAATTTGCAAAATTTTAAATGGGATATGATGCCCCATAAATTTTTAATTGAGCCAACATGAAAATAAGTATGTCGTTAATAAGCCAACCAATTTCTACAAGATTTTGCCCTCAAAAGTCAACTTTGAAAAGGTTGCCTAATACATGGAATACATGTTCTCTGTGTGTGTGTGTGTGTGTGAATGATCACAACTGAAATGAAAATTTTGGACTTATAAATCTCTTATTCTTATCATATACATAAATACATTTTAGATACATGTATACAAGTTTCCTTATGTCTGTTTATTTTTCGCTAAAAGAAATATGCTGTTCTCTAAAATAAGAAGACTGATGATTAATATGAAGCATTGTCAGTTTATGAAGTTTTAGGATATTTTGGTAAAAGTAATATGACAATAATTAAACATAAACACCTTTGTATTGTATCCACCAACACTTTAAGTATGGTATAAAATTGTTTTTAATTTTCTTATTTTTCTTAAATCTGCAACTTTATACGAGTTCAAAACATGTCTCTCATATTTTCTAAAACAGCCAGTAAAGGCAACTGTAATAGTACAGCTGGACTAATGCTATGTAATTTCCATTTCATAGGATAGCAGATTTTGATTGTCCCGAGGCAAGAATGTTAGCTGTTTTAGAATGGTACCTTACCTCATTTCATGCTGGCAGACAGGTAAGCATAGACATAACCTTCTTAATCAGAAATAAAAAGTTGTATTTAAATGTCCAACTATGTATGCAGTTGAGGCATCTTGTGTTACTGTTGTCCACTGTACTTAGCATGCTGGACTTGTGAAACATACTGGACTTGGAACTAAGAATGAGTGAGTTCATATCCCAACATTGGGTCATTCTTGGATACTGTGTTATTTCCTTTGGCAAGGCTTATTATGACTGTTACCTTGACACTGTATAACCTATGTAAAACTCAAAAGGCAAACTAAATGCTGTAGTCCATCTGTCCATCCATCAAGTTGAGTTGTACAATTAAGTCCCTTTTTTTCCCAATACTCCTTGACTGTCATTTGTGTTTCATGAACACATTTCTAGTGAATGATGTGTTTATGATGTGTTTACTTCTAATAAAATTTGACATAAACATTTTAATATTCCTTTGCAAACCAGATGCCAGAATTGCAATTGACTCTTTTAACATCAAAATGGATTGTTTCCCTATCTATGAAGGAGTTACTTTTGGAGTTGTTTGATGAAAACATGAACTATTTATTCATTTGTATCTGATAATAGTTATGATTAAAAGAACAAAAAGCATGGTTCTATTTTAAATATACATTTTTTTTTAATTTGAAAACTATTTCTTTACAACCAGTTTAAACTCGTAACATTACTCATTCATTTGTATAGAATATGACTCACTGTACTAATTCATTTCTCAAAGTAAATCTATGAAAGTGCCATGACATTAAAACATCAGTAACTTTAAGTTTCTGAGTGATCATGATCAAACCTATGTTTGTCACTATTGTTACATCTTTGATGACAGCATCCATATTAATGAAACCATACGAGACACCACATTTTCTGATCTACATGTGTTTGAAACATGTGCTTTCAATTCTGCACCATAGTATCAGATGATAATTTCAGTAGAAAGTTCTCCAAAATCATGTCTGTAAAAAACTGAAACTTCATCAGTGAAACAATGTCTTTTTTTTGGCAATTACATTTATGATAAATGCTTTTAAGATTCTTTTTACCTACATCTTACTTTCATTATCAACCAATCCAGGCCATCCAAAGACATTTATACTCTATTTTATGCTCACCCATTTCTAGAATGGTTGCCATTCCTCTCTATATTTAGTATCATGAGTCCTGTAATAGTAAAATACCTACCATGGGCAATCAGTCTTCTGCCAGAAGGAGGCAGTAACTCGAATAATTCACAAATAGGGAGCTGTGCCACTAGCAGTTATCCAGTATCAGAAACCTGCATACTGACTATCAGAAACCTGCATACTGACTGAGTATCAGAAACCTGCATACTGACTGAGCATTGTTTGTTTTAAATTGTACAATTTCTGTTAAGAAAACATCTTTTAATGTGTGGTATTAATTTGCAAATAAGATATCAATTTTGGAATCGGTGAAAGTACCAAATGTATATGACTTGGTAACTTGCTTATAAATGTATGCTACAATACCAAAATGAATTTTTGATTTTAGGTGTTATCTTTTCTTTTAACTTAATGAGATAAATATTTTCAACTTGGCAAATAAAGTTTTAACCAAACGTTTTTAATTGGGTAATTTTTATATTATTAGTATCAAAGACATTGTACTTTTTACTCAGTTCAGTAGGTATATCTTACATTTTGTTTGGCTGCATTGGTTCAAGTCTCGGATTTGGCCAATGTGGGTATGTGAGAAAACTTGCCAGTAGCAAGTCAGTCAGTGGGTGAGTGGTTCTTTCTCGTGGGTCAGTGGTTCTTTGCGGTGTTTCCCCAGGTTCTTCCTCCACCATTAATACTATTTTGTGTTGAAAAATGGCATTAAACCCTACAACAACAACAACAACAACATAATCTTTGGCATGAGCAAGTTTTTCGGTTTTTTTTTTTTGTTCATACAGAGATCTTTCCTTTTCAAGGCTGTAATGACCATGAGGAATCTGTCTTCATTCAACATGCTTACTTTATACTTTACATCATTTAAATCTGTTAGATTCTAATGGGAAAACATTTTCCTCATTATATTTGTTTTTTAAAAATTAGACATGTAGGTCGTTATGTATTGTTTTGCCTTAGCATTAACGCTCTATATTTATGTTTTAATTATGGTATTCTCATATGTTTTGGTTACAATATGCTGTGAATAATTTCTAATGCAATCAGGGAAAAATAATTGCATTAAAAAGCCCATTTCTCTGAAGAAACTGCTGTGGTAGCTTTTTTAGTAGACCATCAGACTCTTAATCTACAGGTTACATGGTACATCCACAGGTTACATGGTAGTGTCAGCCCATTTTGGATGCCCCAGTTCCATCACTCTTAATTCAAAGGTTACATGGTAGCATCTGCCTAGACAAGCCCATTTTGGCTACCCCAGTTCCATCAGACTCTCAATCCAAAGGTTACTTGGTAGCATTTGCTTAGACAGCCCATTTTGGCTGCTCTATTTCCAATAGACTCTTAATTCAGAGGTTGCCTGGTAGTGTCTGCCTAGACCAGCCCATTTTGGCTGCCCATTTTCTACTCATGATGTGTTGAAAAAAAGTGCCATTGAAGAGCAACTAATCAACAACTGAAGAAATTAAAAGGACTATGCCATCCTGGAAGAGAGAGAACATGACAAGATACAGTTCTGCCTTAGTTTGTGGTATATCGATGTTTATAATGGTCTTAGAATCTTCATCTATCACAGGTGTCAGAGACTTGTGGGGTGGAGGTGGGCGAGAGAAAATAAACAACAGAAGAGTACATATACTGCAATGCTGCTGTTTCTCTGCAGATTTCTACTTAATCAGTCAGGATATTAAAACATGCATTGGAGCATTGCAATATTAACAGGCAACATTTTATTTCAGGGGTCTGTAGCAAAGAAGCCATACAATCCCATCATAGGAGAAACATTTCACTGTTCCTGGAAAATTCCTTCAGAAGCATTAGGGTGCACCACTGAGGGACGGTCATCAGAAAAGGAGTGTTTGCTGATATATTGTGCTGAACAGGTGTCACATCACCCACCAGGTAAAATGGTTTTGCTATAATTAAAGTACGTTTTGGCGATAATGCAGCAGTTTTGGATCACAAGTCCATTCAAATAATTTGGGGTTTTTTTTGTAAAAGAAAATAACATATTGGCATTTGTAAAATTAATGCCATGCTTGGACAATTCTTACTTAGGCCTAACATTCTAATGCAAGAAAAAGTTCGTATTTTTTTCCACCAGTGCATACGCTGTATTCCTTCAGATGTTTAAAGAAAGGATAGTATTCTCATCTGGGCCACATGTTCAAGTTATTTGGGGCCGAGTGGTCTAAAGCACTCATCGTTATGGATCACTGCCATTTCACCTATGTCTGCTTGGGTTCGAGTCTCTGGTCAAAAAGCACGCTTATGGCGGTACTAGCATGTAATACATGTAGCACTCAATAATTTCGCTTATTCTGTATGTAACGTTTACGATATTAGCGACTAATAACGTGCTGCATTGATAATTTGTGCTTTATTTATCTTCTTTGACGTTTCAGTAGGCTTCAAAAAAGTCTTTGAACAACCAAGTTGCGACTATTTAATGGCGGACTTCGTGTTGTAGTCACAAGTTCACGCGACACTTAATCATTTCGCTTCCTCCGTTAGTTACGGTTATGGAATAGCGACTTAATAGCGTGCTGAATTGTTAATTTGTGCTTTGTTTATCTCCTTTTCCGTTTCAGTAGACTTCGTCTCTGAATGACCAGTTGCGACTATTTAATGGCAGAATTCGTGTTGTAGTCACGAGTTCACGCGACACTAAATCATTTCGCTTCCTCCGTTAGTTACGGTTATGGTAATAGCGACTTAATAGCGTGCTGAATTGCTAAATGTGCTTTGTTTATCATCTTTTTCGTTTCAGTAGACTTCGTCTTGAACGACCCATTGCAACACGCTCACGGCGATAACTAGTGTGGTCATTAAGAGTTAACATGGCACGGAATAATTTGACTACTCCGTTAGTAACGGTTATAGTATTATCGAATTAATAATATGCTGAATTTTTTAATTTGTGCTTTGTTCTCTTCTTTTGTCGTTTCAGTAGCAAAGTCGACAACGAAGGCATGAATGGCAAAATGGGTGTTGGCAATGTGGAAATGGAGGAAATTATGTTGACATGGTTTAGGCTGCCCAGTGGGTGTAAATTTCACCGCAGGTCCGTGCATGGCTTTCGGGCCTGTAAGTCCGGACGCATGGAGTCTATGCTGGATCAATTGGATCCATTTTATTATGCACTTTCGCCGGCCGTCCAGCCGACACCGTCAGTTCAGCCGGCACTTCAGCAGGCACCAACCGGCACTAGCCGTACATCCGGCACCGTCCGTTCAGTCCAAATGGCACCGGACGGCCAGCCGACCTTCCAGTCGGCATCAACCTGCACCGGCCGTCCATCCAGCAACGACCGTTCAGCCCAAATGGCACCGGTCTTCCAGCCGGCATCAACCTGCACCGGCTGTACATCGGATTTACGGAGATTATAGTGATGTACCCGTCAGTCAATCTGTACTACTGGTTACATATCACTACCATGAGAGAGATGTTATAGATGAATCTCCGTCCAATCAGACCATTCGAGAGGCAGGTGCCGGTCATAGCCGGACCTTCGCCGACATTCTGGCCGACCATATACCAGACAAATCAGTCGGTATTGCCGGTGTACACCTCCTGTCACGTCAGATACGTGACGGTGTGATTTTGAAACAAGGGAGAATTAGTGACATTATCAGAGATGACGGAATTGAGTTATCTATGCCACTTGGTATGCGCTACTCAGATATGGCAGCTTTACCAGAACAGGACTTTCAGGCCGACCATCGCCAGTTCAATCAGCCGTTAGTGCCGGCCATCCATATGTTCACGGCTTCTCCACAAGGGAGATTTAGTGAAAGTGTCAATTATGACAGAATTGCGTCATCTAGGTCACCTGGTATGCTGTACAGATATGCAAGCTGTACCAGAACCAACATTCCCTCTGAGCGAATGGTAGATGGGCGCGCAGTGCTGGCCGCACTACACAAGCATTATGGAGATTTATATTAAAAATGATGACAATTCCGCTGCGAATGGATGCTTGAGTTGACCAGAACACGACTCAGCACACAGTGAGTGTGACGAAACACTTTCAGCTGTCCACAGATCAGGTCATGGACCGGACTGAGCTTAGCGCCACGGCCGCAGAATAAAAGATTTATAGGTTGTTGGGAACTTCAGAATGCCCAAAACCTCCTACTGCCACTCAAGACTACACAATTCAGGCACCTGTAGATCTTAAATGAGGAGGAAGAGACGATGTCCTTCCTGCTTCTTCGCCAGTCGGGGAAGAAAAAAAAAAAAAAAAAAAAAAAAAAATTCAGGAAGCTAACTTCTAGCGACGTTCTAGTGTAGCTGGTATGAAAACTCCATCAGACGCCTTCATTACTGATCTCAAATGCCACGTCAAAGCTAGTCCGAAACGTAGTCGATACGTCTTCATTGTTAGACTTGACTTCACTAGCCATTTTTTATTCCAACTCCCTAGGCAAATCCAGCCATGACCACGCTTGTGAAGTGAAGGCCTGGATTGCTAGAGTTGTTAACAGGGCAGCTCACCATTCTATGACCAATGCGTTGACTGCTTCTGCCAACTTCGACCTGATACGACGTGACGTCTGTAGGTGGTCCACGTCGCGCAGGCCCCATCTTACTTGGATTTTACGGATGTCTCAGTTTGGGACACCTTTACACTTTGGGGGAAAATTGAAAAAGTTTGGAGGCAGGCAGCTCAGGAACTGCCCCTCCAACTCGGCACCCAACTTTCGCAGGCGTTTCGAAACAATCATCCCCTGACACAGCGGAGGGATGATGGGCAGACCGGGGAAAAGGGATCCTTATAATCAAATGTGTAATATAGATCCCAACCCAATGCTGGGAGTCAACAGTCTAATCAAGCTAGACGGCAACCATACAGAGGCGGCAAGAACCAAAGTTTCTCCGCCTTCACGCCTCCTAACTCTAGACGTTGACATACCCTGCCCACCGCCAGCGGACTGCCTACCTGTGGGCAGCCGCCACCTGCAATTTCAGGACCACTGGACCACTTTATTACCTTAAAACATTTGGGTAATTCAGGTCATTTCGGAGGGACTTGGGACTTCATTTATCCATCCCCTCCTCTGTCCTCCTCTCCCCTCTTCATGGATGTATCGTCAGACCGGGAGAAGGATGCCTTTATATATATATATATATTAATATCTTAATAAACCTGCAATAGCTGGGGTTTTATTCATGGCTGTTTCTTATCCAGAGGCCGTTCATCGACCTGAGCCGCCTCAACCACCCTGAAAGTCAATGTGGCGATGGCGTGATCAAACCATCGGATGGGTATGCTGTCAGTCTAGATATGACCGACGCACATTTCACGTCCCAATCCCACGAGCAGCGGACATTTCTCCGTTGTGCTTGTCGGGACTCGGTTTATCAGTTCCAGGTCATACCTTTTGGCCTCAACTTAAGCCCTTGGGCTAGTACCAAGGTTATGGATTACGTCGTCACCCTGTTCCGCTCGACTTCATCTATGGCGTCGGCAGTATATTTGGACGACATCCTCCAGAAACATCTGTCAAGTTCTACTCTGCTCAAAGGCAGAAACGATCTTATATCACTTTACATCATATAGGCTTTCTCGTGAACTGGATAAAGTCTGATCTCTGTCCAATCCAGATTTTTGGTCCATCTGGGTGTGGAGTTTCTCCCGATCTGAATCTGGTAAGGCTTCCTCGAGTTTGCGATCATTCAGATAATTGCACTCGTAGAGTCCGTTTCCAACAGGATGCGCATTTAGCAAGAGAGTTGCAGATCCTCGGATTATTCAATGTGGCAGCAAACTTGATTCCGCTCAGCCGTCCTTTTATGCGCCCTTTACAAAGGACGTTGCTAGCGTAATTTTGCCCTTTTCAAGTCCCTTCGATCCCACAGTCATGCTCACGCCAGAGATACGATCATTCTTGAGTCAGTGGCACAACCCCTGTGGGCTGTCCACAGGGATTACTCTGGAGATACCCCAAGCGGGGATAACAGTATGTTCCGCCACTAGTACCTACGGTTGGGGTGCCCACCTGTTGCCGGACTTCGGTACTGTCAGCGGCACGTGGGTGCCATGGGCGAGCCCTTTCCACATCAACCTTTCAGAAATAACGGCTGTCATCAACGCCTTTCATTTCGGGCAGGATCAACTCTTATTACAAACTGCCCTCATTATGTCAGACAACTTTGTGGTGGTGCCTTGCCTCAAAACATGGGGACACCAATCACCAGACCTGTGCAATCTGAGCTGGCAGTTTCTACATTGGTTCGACAATCTCCACCTCAATGTACAATTCCGACACATTCTTGGCAGACTCAATGTCTTGGCTGACACTATCTAGTCATTCACACAGAATGGTCACTCCATCAATCGGACTTTCTTCCAATTGACACACTTTGGGGACGTCTGATGATTGATCTTTTGCAACAAGGTGGAATCGCAAGTTGTCCACCTTTCATCTCACAGGTTCCAGACCCAGAAGCTTGGGTCGTGGATGCTCGATCAATCAGCTGGGAAGGGTTGTGGTCATTCTCCTACCCTCCCACGGTCTTGGTACTGAAATTAATCCAGAAGTTAAGGGGTCAGAACTGTCAGATGGTTCTGATTGCCCCTCTCAGATGGAACAACTCCTGGGTCTCCGATCTACTCAATCTAGGCGATAGATCTACCCAGGAAGATTACAGTCAGCACAAGTATTCGCAAGCAACCGCGGCCAGGGGTGTTCCACCCCTGTCCGGACCGTCTTTATGTTCAAGCTTGGCTCTTGTCCAGACAGCCTTGCAAGACAAACAGTTTAAATCTTTGATTGTGGAGAGAATCTCGAGAGCAAGAAGGCCCTCTGCTCTGAAGGTTTACGAGGGCAAGTGGCATGTTTTCAGGGACTGGTACCATATCATTCACATTGTTCCTCTGATTGTCACAATCCCTCAACTGGCCAACTTTTCTCTGGCTTTTCGAGGAGAAACAGCTGGCTCCAGTTATTATCAAATGCTACCGCTCCATGATATCAGACACATTCCGCCATTCTGGTACATGTGCTATCAGCCGTGACAAAGATTTGTCAGATCTTTTAGACACTTTAAAAATTCAATCGACTTATATCCCTCACCCTGTTTCTAAATGGAATCTGTCCTGGGTTTTAACATGACTCAATTCAGACAGTATTGAGTCTTTAACCCACGATTAGTTAAAGCTACTATCATACAAATTGGGTTTCTTGATAGTCTTAGCTTCAGCATGCAGGGTGAGCGAGTTACATGTCCTTTCTAGTGACCCGAACTCTCTTCCGTTATGATCAGAGGGTTTGATGGTCCTCTTGACGCAGCCAGGCTTCGTAGTCCAAAATAGATTACCATACATTGGCGATCAACGAGTCGTCATTAGCTCGCTTTCTTTATAGATAAGTCAGGATCAACATCCATGTAAGATCCTGTTTGTGCACTCTAGCACCATTTCAATGCATAGAGGTGAGTCAGGTCACATACAAGCACCTCTTTCTTCTGGTGATAGCTGGGACATGAGATTTCACCATTCAAGCCCTTGCTTCATGGCTGAAGTGGGTTATACGCTCGGCGTACTCTGAGGATTCGAAAATCAGTCACCTTATAGAAGCTGTTGGCTGACATGCAGAGTCAACCTTCTACAGTTTTATCTTCAAGTTTGTCCTCGCAGAGGCAAACATTGATTCTAGTAGGTCCTGTGTTGGCAGCCCAGACGCCCACCAGACCCATGTGCAACAATCAGCACAGCCTATTAGCTTCGCTGGATTCGCCAGATAAATTTTCGTAGGTAAGAAGATTTCAATAACTATCTTCTTGACCGTATAAAGGGGTCACATATCACGTGACCCTGGGCTGTGTTGCTGATTGAAAATTAGGAGACCGGGTTATCATTCACATGGGGAATCCAGCCATCATTCCTTAGAGGATACCTTAATGGAGGTCGGATGCTCCGCATTCCTTCCTCCTATTACTTATTCTCCTAAAGTAATGTGATCGGGGAACGTATTCAAAGGAGAAAGCAAATTTTTTAGTAAATTATGTTTCTCCGAGAATACTTACCCGATCACATTACTAAGAAACCCTCCCAACCACCCCGCCATGCGAGCATCCTCGTGTTTTATATACCGCTCAGCTTAAAAACTAAAGAAGCGACACCTAGCGGGTAGTAAGGGGAGGTAAGGGGCAAGAGTTATTGCCCTTTGTCTATATGACATAGACAGGAAAGACGAATTTTCGTCTTTTGGTAGGGTTGGATTCGCGAGGTAGCAGGCTAATATCCCTAAAGTAATGTGATCGGGTAAGTATTCTCGGAGAAACATAATTTACTAAAAAAATTTGCTTTCTTAATATTGTAAATAGGAACATGTACAAAGACTACATAGGATTGTTTCTTTTTTTTCTTTTGAATACAAAATACATTGAACATTGGATTATGACATAAATTACTACATGAAGTGAAGGTGTCCAAGCCCAGGTAAATTTGAAATGTACATATTAAAAATATTTGTTGTTAACTTATTTGTTTTTTTTCACTGATACATGTCATTCTTTATATTCATTAATTTGACAATGCAAGATCGGGTGGTCCTTGCGTTTTGTGAAATGGCACTGGAACAGTTTTGGAAAAAACATGGAATTTGTTTTTGTTAAATCTGCTCAAACTCTGTATGTAGTTCATGAATAAGCACTTGATTACATCCCTGAAGCTTCAGTATGAGTAGTTCTGTGATAGGGAGCATTTGACGACCTCACTGTTGACAGCAGGACATGTAGTTGTGTGAATGGAAACACGTGATAATGTTACTCTAGCTGCATCACAAGTAGTGGTGTGATTGGGATCACTTGATCACCTCACTCTTGCTGTATAATGAGTATTACCATGAATGGGACCACTTGATCACCTCACTCTTGCTGTATAATGAGTATTACTTTGAATGGGACCACTTGATCACCTCACTCTTGCTGTATAATGAGTATTACCATGAATGGGACCACTTGATCACCTCACTCTTGCTGTATAATGAGTATTACTTTGAATGGGACCACTTGATCACCTCACACATTCTGTAGAATGAGTATTACTGTGATTGGGACCACTTTGATCACCTCACTCGTGCTGCAGATTGTAAAGTTGTCTGAATGCGAGTTCTTAATAACCTCACTTTAGCTGCTGCCTGAGTAGCTTTGCTAGTGTGAGAACTTGATCAAGTCACTCCATTTGTAGCATGAGTGAATGAGAGCTGCATGAGCAGTTGTGTATGAGAGTTCTTGATTATCTCAGTCCAGCTGTAGGTCAAACAGTTGTGTGAATGGGAGCATTTGATCACCAGACTCTAGCTACAGCATAAGTAGTCATGTCATTGAAAGCACTTGTTCACCTCTAGCTGCATCATGATTAATTGTGAATGAAAGATGTTGATCATCTCTATCTAGCTGCATCATTTGTAGTATGACAGATCATATCGTAGAATCTCATAGGATCTCATCGATTCATAGACAAACCATTAATTTACCATGTACATGAAAATCTAATGCTGGTTCTTCCATCCTGCCCTTTATCATTGTCTTATTTTTGTTTAGGACAGTTTTTCATGAACTATTAACAGCTTTGTAAATGCTTCTTCATGAGCTCAATAACGCCCTTCCACCAGAGAAAGGGTGTCGTTGTTGTTGTTGTAGGGTTTAACGTCATTTTTCAGCACACGATATGCTATACATGGCGGCCAATATTAATGGTGGAGGAAGAACCCAAGGAAACCCCCCGGAAAGAACCACCAACCCATGAGAAGCTACTGGCAAGTTTTCTCACTTTGGCCGAATCCGAGACTCGAACCGAAGCAGACAGAGGTGGGATGGCAGTGATCTGTTAACAGAGAGCTTTTAGGCCACTCGGGGCACCCAACGGGTGTGATATGGTTAGGTTGACTTTTATATTTTAGTTTAAATATTATTCTTTCTCAATAATTATGTGGAATACAAAGTTGATTGATTTTCTCTTTAATTAAATGTTTCAGTGTCAGCCTTCTATTTTGAATGTCCAGAAAAGAATGTTTGTGTAAATGCTTCAATATGGACCAAATCCAAATTCATGGGCATGTCAATTGGAGTAGTTATGATTGGAAAAGGTAAGTGTTGTTAATGAAATTAAGGTAATAAGAAGTATTAATTAAGACTGAATATACATGTGTACTGAAAGAGACGGATGCACAACTGCAAACATAAAAATAAAAATAAAAATGTTATATGCAAATGGCATTAGGGTCTACCACATGAAATAGAGTGAAACTGCAGTACGCCTTCTGTGCTAGTAGACTTTTTGTTTCACAGACAGCTCAATCGATATATTTCTTTTATATGAAAGGTATGAAACTAGTCTAGCATTACAAAAGGTCAACATGGTGGCGTTAAAGCATAACCACTTAGCGGATGGACTAGCAAACTTAAACGTTGTGAAATCAATATGAAAATTATTTATTTTCTCAGAAATTCTGAGTATTAAAATTGTTATGACTTTAATCTGCTGAAAGACTATAAAACTAATTCGTTGATGATTTTCGAGATTGTATTAGGATTTTTAATTTCTAGTCGCACAAGCACAGAGAATCTGAGAATTTTTCAATATTGTAGAAAAAAGATATTGAATGAAAATCATATACTGGTTGTAATAAAAATACAAAAATCAAAAGAGCTCAATATTCTCTAAATTTATTCCGAGAACAACTTTGAAATTTTGTTGTATTACAGGACAACCATGTTCACATGTGCTCTCTCATGCATGTAGCATACGAAGTAAGAAACCAGACTACTCTGCTTGATGAGTCAGACTGGCCAAGTTTCTTGTAGTTGTTCTCGAAATAAATATGTTGAGAATTATGTTCTTTTTAGTTTTTACAAAAGGTTTCAAGCTTTCTTTTAATATAGTTTAAATTTTTTATAATAACATTAAAAATGAGTTTGTTGTTGTTGTTTGAAATTTGTGAAGTCATGTGACTATTAACGCGAATGACGAGTACCTGATCAGGTTTCATCTATGCCAAGTTTCGTCTTTTTTGTCAGCAGATTAAAGACATGACAATTATAATACTTGCCATTTTGAGAAAACAAATAATTTTCCTATCGATTTCACACAGGTATAAGTTAATATAACATTGTTTAAATTTGCCTGGCTTACTGTTAAGCTTAACTTACGGTGGTGGCAGATTCCAATTTTTTTATATTTAATTGCTCTGAACCCACACTCCATCCTAAATGTCCAAATGTGAAAAATGGGATTGGAATATTCAGAGGACTCCTGGATTAAAAACATTTTGAATCACTGACCTGAACTTTGGTGCGAAGTTATTACACAGTGACCTGTAGCTTGAAGCATTGGTTTCAGATCTTAAATAGAATGCAGGTGAAATGGGAAATTGTCATCCCTTTTATTATATATTAAAAAACCCGATAAGAGCCCATGTATCAATCAGGTTTAGGGACTGGTTATTGAACTACAAGAAGGTAAGTTGAAAATTCAGTCCTTGTTTATACAACAACATATAATTTTGAAGGTCTTTGTCAAAATTTAAATCAACCCCTTTGTAAACGTTTTTAAATGATGGAATTTTAAACGATATCGTCATAAGGAGTTTAAGTTGGTTGAAAAACCTTTTTTAAGATTTTATCGGCACACATAAATTCAGGGTTAAACATTTTGTTTTCGTTAGAATATAAGATTCTAATAGTTTGCATTTATTGGGGTTTTTTTCATGCTATAATAGGAATTATTTGCTTTGTTAAACATGCACATATGTTGCTCTAGAATTCTTTAGAATTAAAGGTTTGAAAGGAAACAAAATAATGTATGCTCATTATGTTGTTTCCACATAGCAACATATTGCAGGTGAGCAAAGTAAAGTTAGATTTTGTATTCTATACATTGAAATGGCTTTAAATGCAGTAAGAAATTTCAGCAGAGTGGGAACTTTGTTGAGGACACTGGATGGGTGTTAGGTATGCCTGTTTTAGTATGAAGAAGATGACATTACTGGTTGCCATGGCAGCCAATTTCTGCTTAGAATGTATAATAATCTTGACAAAAGTATATATTTTTCATTATTCGTTTATAATGTTCTACTTTCTTGACAAATCAGTCATGCTTTGAAAGTTCATAATTTGTGATTGAGAAACAAAGATTATGTAATTATTTGGCTTAAGTTGGGTTATAAATATGCATAACTTGTGTTTTTTTCAGTCACATGAAGGTTGACCAATTAAAAGTAACACATATTCTATGTAAACTTTTGTATACTCACATGGTCTTAAACCATAGCTCCCTTTTTTTCTGTATTTGTCTTGTATTTTGGACTTGAATACAGGTGTACATTTTGTGGGCAAAAATACTTTTTGTAATTTAAATTTCCTTGCCAGTTTTAGTTTAGAAGAGATTCTTGGTTAAATTCTGATAGAAATGTTTCTGATTGTGTGTTGCACTCTTGCACCTGTTAAATGGGCACCCAAATTGAATAGGGTGCTCATTTAGACGGTGCAAGAGTGAAAGACATTCATCTTTGACATGAAATAATTAAGGAAGGTACTGTCCTACTTTACTGATAATTGTAGATGTTGTAAATAGGTACTTATGCATAAAAATTTTAAAAATCAGTATTTATTCCTCAAAATCAATATTTCTGTCATAAACAGGCAGTTTTTTTTTATAATTTTGGGTTGGTAGCTATGTCTTAAACTTTTCAAATATAAATGTGTATTTTGGTCTATCATTGAATTTGTTAAAATTTATACCAGATAGCTTGGTGACCATAGAAACAGTCAATATTAAGACAGTAATAGCTGATTTTATAACCTATAACTTGAATTCATATGACTGCCTATGCTCAAGTTCAAAAGAAATTTAAAGAAAACGGAGGAATGACAAACAATTACTAAAAGGAATAATGGTGAAAAAATTGTACAGTATTTGCTCGCATATATAAGTCCATTTGCATATAAGCTGACCCCCCAAACTGAACTGGTGTAAACACTAAAAAGTGCATGATCCGCGTATAAGCCGACCAGCCCACAACTCTTGAGATATCTCAAGATGCACAAGGTCAGTCCTAAATGCATTCATTTAGACAAAAATATATTTTAAAAAAATACTTATATACTTATCTCAAGGTTGGCAAGCATGATTATTAAAAATTATAATTTAATTAAAAAATTTATTTAATTTTCTGTTTTCTGATTGCTTTTGCCTAATTTAGATTTGTATATAATTTGATCGAAAAATGACAAGAATTTGGCAATCGCGAGTTGCTATAACACTACCTCTCCCTTTTGACTCTATTATCTTTTGTTTATGCATTATTGCATTGGACATTTTATATCAGCATACCGGTAATTACGTTCTTATTTTGCTTTGAAATTGTAAATACCTAACTCATGAAAATGTAATCCCCATATAACACAATGACACAATCTGGTTCGATAACATGTTGAATTAAGTACATCCCTTGGAGCTGAATAATGGTCACCATTGGAAAGAATTCGCTTCTTCAATAAATAGAATGTTAAGTTTAAAGATTATTCATGTAAATGGATAATTTTTCTTAACCTCTACAACAGCACAAAAATAATAAGTAAACCACAAAAGAAATTAAACCACAACAACAAAATTGTCCACATCTAATTTCAATCCTAAGAATAATCATTACAAATGCAGTAACTCCATACGCTATAGCACCATTCCCACGAAAGAAACTTACAGGAGCGAACAGCTGACATTTTTATATCGTATATACCAATGTTGATTGGCATCATTAAATTAAAAGGAATGAAAATACATAACATGCAGCAAATGTGTCCTCAAAAACTAATTCAGAATACATGTTTTATAGTAGACAATAAAAAATACTTTGCGAGTTAACAATAAGGGAATAAGGATGGATATACAACGAGGGGAAAAATAGCTGCCACATGTACGTTATCTTGAGGTTGTCTATTTAGGTACCTTTAGAAAAACAACAAAACTGGGAATCCGTTATTTGCCAATAGGTGCTGGTGTTTGCATAATACACAATATTGTAGAACATGATTTCTATGAATTACAATGGAGGGCCTGTCGCTTTCTTAAAATACATGCATCGATAAGGATTAACGTTTAATTAGTTGCGCTGGTGTTCTTGCTTGCTTGTTTAAGACTAATCTTTAGCTATTGTGCAATTTGTCAAAAGCTGTCCAGAATAAGAAAATAGAGCATGGCCTGGGGGAAAGTAGGGCACGTCACAAGGAGAAATGTGAATTTTTGTGAATTTCACTCATATTAGACCAGAAAGATTGATCAATATTTAGTAATAACAAGGCTTTATAAATGCCACGAAAGATTGATCAATATTTAGTAATAACAAGGCTTTATAAATGTCACGAAAGATTGATCAATATTTAGTAATAACAAGGCTTTATAAATGCCACGAAAGATTGATCAATATTTAGTAATAACAAGGCTTTATAAATGCCACGAAAGATTGATCAATATTTAGTAATAACAAGGCTTTATAAATGGCACGAAAGATGGATCAATATTTAGTAATAACAAGGCTTTATAAATGCCACGTAAGATTGATCAATACTTAGTAATAACAAGGCTGTATAAATGCCACGAAAGATTGATCAATATTTAGTAATAACAAGGCTTTATAAATGCCACGAAAGATTGATCAATACTTAGTAATAACAAGGCTTTATAAATGCCACGAAAGATTGATCAATACTTAGTAATAACAAGGCTTTATAAATGCCACGAAAGATTGATCAGTATTTAGTAATAACAAGGCTTTATAAATGCCACGAAAGATTGATCAGTATTTAGTAATAACAAGGCTTTATAAATGCCACGAAAGATTGATCAGTATTTAGTAATAACAAGGCTTTATAAATGCCACAAAAGATTGATCAGTATTTAGTAATAACAAGGCTTTATAAATGCCACGAAAGATTGATCAATATTTAGTAATAACAAGGCTTTATAAATGCCACGAAAAATTGATCAGTATTTAGTAATAACAAGGCTTTATAAATGCCACGAAAGATTGATCAGTATTTAGTAATAACAAGGCTTTATAAATGCCACGAAAGATTGATCAATATTTAGTAATAACAAGGCTTTATAAATGACACGAAAGATTGATCAATATTTAGTAATAACAAGGCTTTATAAATGACACGAAAGATTGATCAATATTTAGTAATAACAAGGCTTTATAAATGCCACGAAAGATTGATCAATATTTAGAATAACAAGGCTTTATAAATGCCTTGAAAAACCTCCCTTTAGGTCCAATCTTTATTTTCTTTTATTTAGTCTCCCTACTTAACTTTTGAAAAGTTTATAGGTATGCCTTACACCCCTGTTTTACAAAACTACAGTAATCGTGCTAATATTATGGAATAAAAAGGCAATTAAGCATCAGTGTACAGGTATAGTTGATGGTCAAAATTCCCTCTTGACACAAGTTTCAGGGTTTTAATGATTAACTGTCCTGTACTGCTGTCACAAAATGAAAGACGACTTCACTGACTATCAACATATGAGACGTTGAAACATCAAGCTTTCCATTGTGTGGTGTCATTATACAGTAAAAGGGTTGGTGTTAAAAGGCATCATTATGCAGTTAAAGGGGTTGGTGTTAAAAGGCATCATTATGCAGTTAAAGGAGTTGGTGTTAAAAGGCATCATTATGCAGTTAAAGAGGTTGGTGTTAAAAGGCATCATTATGCAGTTAAAGGGGTTGGTGTTAAAAGGCATCATTATGCAGTTAAAGGGGTTGGTGTTAAAAGGCATCATTATGCAGTTAAAGGGGTTGGTGTTAAAAGGCATCATTATGCAGTTAAAGGAGTTGGTGTTAAAAAGCATCATTATGCAGTTAAAGGAGTTGGTGTTAAAAGGCATCATTATGCAGTTAAAGGAGTTGGTGTTAAAAGGCATCATTATGTAGTTAAAGGAGTTGGTGTTAAAAGGCATCATTATGCAGTTAAAGGGGTTGGTGTTAAAAGGCATCATTATGCAGTTAAAGGGGTTGGTGTTAAAAGGCATCATTATGCAGTTAAATGGGTTGGTGTTAAAAGGCATCATTATGCTGATAAATGTTATGAGGAAAAGGTATTCTGTCACTTTTTTTCAGACGCTTTTTACGTGTGCACACATATTGCTTATAGTTCCCATGCTTTTAAAATAAAAGTAATAGATACACCTTTTGTTTCTGTTTTGTCTGTCCATTCATCCTTATATTAGTCTGTCATTGGATTAATTCTTCTCCTAATAAAATGCTTTATGAAAAGTCGGTAAACTGGATAGCCATCTCCCTCTCCATTTATATAACAAACTTTGACCATTTATATTTCCTTAGATATTTTATTTTTCCATTTTATTTTTCCTTAGATATTTTATTTTTCCTTAGATATTTTATTTTCTTGATAATTTGTTTAGAATTTAAAGATATTGAATTTTTTAAAATCGTATAATGTAATGTTCAATGTTTGCATTATTTGGGAGTTTTAATCTTCCTAAGGTTTACTTTCAATTTGTATCGTAATGGCATAATTATACCTGCATACATCCTCTTCCCCTTGTGATTCTGGGGCCATGTTAGATGAACAAGTGGTCAAGTTAACTTGAATTTCAATTTCACAGATTAAATCAGTGCAGTCTAAACCAGAAAACATACCAACTATACTTGCATGTAAGTTGAATCTAGTTACACAGACCCCGATGTTTCATTGCATTATTTTCCAGCAGATCTAGGTCTCTGCAATTTCTTATGAGTAATCAGTAGAACAAATGACATAGACCCTTATCTGCCAGTTAATTATGTCACAGCAGATCAGGGTCTGTGTTGATTTTAGTATATGTATTTGTAATAGATGTAGGTTGAGACTCTTGGGTGACAGTCCATCATGGTTGAGATTAGGGGAATTATAGGTCCATGGTATATTGTATGTTAGGGGAATTAGAGGTCCATTATATCCTGTATGTTAAGGGAATTAGAGATCCAAGGTATCCTGTATGTTAAGGGAATTAGAGGTCCATGGTATCCTGTATGTTAGGGGAATTAGAGGTCCAAGGTATCCTGTATGTTAAGGGAATTAGAGGTCCATGGTATCTTGTATGTTAGGGGAATTAGAGGTCCATGGTATCCTGTATGTTAGGGGAATTAGAGGTCCATGATATCGTGTGTGTAAAGTATATGTATTGTTACGTATATTTGATTTAAGTCATTTATTTTTGTTTTAATTGTTTGTTTGTCAGTATATGTATTGTTATGTATAATTGATTTCAGTCATTTATTTTTGTTTTAATTGTTTGTTTGTCAGATTCAAATTTGACATTTTAAGTTTAAGATTCATTCATAGGGAGATATTTTTTTTAAAAAGTGGGATGACATGTACTTTACAAATAAACAACAGATGTTGACCTCATTTCTGACCTAGCTTCAGAGTTGTAAACAAGCTTTTAAAATGATTGGTTGATTCCAAGGACATTATGGAGCTTTGTTATAAACATCTTTCTATTTTTAGTTCTTGAGAGTAAAAATAACTGATTCTCATCAGGGTCATACGGTGTGCACGAGATTTTTTGAATGTAAATTTGTTCTAAAGATTCTAAAAGATCATGTGACCCCTTCCTTGTTTACATAAAGCAGGTATATAAATTATGTTTTGGAGCGAACTATTTAGTAGAAGTTGAGCTGTTAGAATATTAAGTTAAGTTGTTTTGAGTTATTTTAAATTACCTTGTACTGGAAATTATTTCAATTCGTTTGGATCAAGAGGATTTATTTTGTTATTTATCTGGAAAACAATTGTGCTCATTGAATTAAATTATCAAGAACTGACTTCATCACATGACATCATCTTCCATCTTGGATGCTTCACTAAGATTCGAACTTGAATTAATAGGACATTTTATTACCAGGACTTTTGCAATTTCACTAGTGGATTATATTTTGAATTATTTTTGGATTAATCTTGGAATTGATTCTTAAAACCGTAAGTTTATTTTTCTTTTCTGGAAAATATTTGTGCTCAATAAATTGTTTATTAAGTTTTTACAAGCTTGTTATTTTCACTCTTTCTATGTTACTGTTTATTCGAGCCTTAGCACATAATAGTATTTGTAATAGATTTAGGTTGAGACTTTTGGGTGAGTCCATTATGATTGGGGTTACGGGAATTAGAGGTCCATTGTATCATGTGTGTAAAGTATATGTATTTGTAATAGATTTAGGTTGCGACTCATGGGTAACAATCCATCATGGTTGGGGTTAGGGGAATTAGATGTCCAAGGTATCCTGTATGTTAGGGGAATTAGAGGTCCATTATATCCTGTATGTTTAGGGAATTAGAGATCCAAGGTATCCTGTATGTTAAAGGAATTAGAGGTCCATGGTATCCTGTATGTTAGGGGAATTAGAGGTCTAAGATATCTTGTATGTTAGGGGAATTAGAAGTCCATGATATCTTGTATGTTAGGGGAATATAGAGGTCCAATGTATCCTGTATGTTAGCTGAATTAGAGGTCCATGGTATCCTGTATGGTAAGGGAATTAGAGGTCTAAGATATCTTGTATGTTAGGGGAATTAGAAGTCCATGATATCTTGTATGTTAGGGGAATATAGAGGTCCAATGTATCCTGTATGTTAGCTGAATTAGAGGTCCATGGTATCCTGTATGTTAGGGGAATTAGAGGTCTAATATATCCTGTATGTTAGAGGAATTGGAAGTCTAAGAAATCCTATATGTTTGGGGAATTAGAGGTCCATGGTATCTTGCATGTTAGGGGAATTAGAGGTCCATGGTATCTTGTATGTTAGGGGAATTAGAGGTCTAATATATCCTGTATGTTAGAGGAATTGGAAGTCTAAGAAATCCTATATGTTTGGGGAATTAGAGGTCCATGGTATCTTGCATGTTAGGGGAATTAGAGGTCTAAGGTATCCTGTATGTTAGGGGAATTAGAGGTCTAAGATATCCTATATGTTAGGGGAATTAGAGGTCTAAGGTATCCTGGATGTTAGGGGAATTAGAGGTCTAAGGTATCCTGGATGTTAGGGGAATTCGAAGTCCATGGTATCCTGTATGTATGGAAAATTAGAGGTCTATGCTATCCTGTAGTGTGGAGATTTCTGGTATCAGGTCATCAAAGTTGCTCCAATTCATATTTTACAATTTTTAAATTATGATCATTGTTTTGAATTTTTTTTTATAAAGAAGGCTGCATTATACTGTATGTTCAAGGAAGCTGAAAACTGTGGCTTTGTGAATTTTGATGAATCAATCTTAGATTTACAGTTCATCGATACATACATGTATATTTTTTTCATTTTTTTCTCCAGTACATTTAAAATTGCTGAATCATGATGAGGAGTACATATTCAGTTTACCTAGTGCATATGCAAGATCCATTCTTACAACTCCATGGGTGGAGCTTGGGGATAAAGTTCAAATTACCTGCCAAAAAACAAATTACACAGCTGCAGTTACATTCCATACAAAGGTAAGTATTTACCTTAAAATATCTTTTGTTTCATTCAGAAGGAAGTTTTCATTATCCATTATCTTTCAATGGACATTGAATGTGTTTCATTGAGTAAATGTTTCTTGGACTATACAATTTAACGTTGTTGTTGTTGTAGGGTTTAACGCCATTTTTCAGCACACGATGGGCTATACATGGCGGCCAGTATTATTGGTGGAGAAAGAACTTGGGGAAAAACCCCGGAGACCCACGAGAAGCTACTGGCAAGCTTACCCACGAGAAGCTACTGGCAAGCTTTCTCACATAACTACATTAGCCAAATCTTAGACTCAAACCCAAGCAGACAGAAGTGAGATGGCAGTGATCCATAACAGAAAGCGCTTTAGGCCACTCGGGGCTCCAATTTAATGTAGCTAACTATGTTATGAACCATATTTACCATGTGTGTTGGGACAATTGAATTATTTTTAAAACAATTCTTGAATGCAGTTTAAATTGCAGTTCCAAAGTTTCCTAAGTTGTTTTAATAACAAATGTTTTGGACAAATGGACTTCTCCATGTGCTTTTGTTTCTGTAACTAGCATGACTAGTTAATTCCAATTATGGCACCAAATCACTAATGAGATTAACTCATTCATGTCCATAAAGATTCTTTTCATTCTCACCTGAAATAGGGCTGGAATTACTTCTGAATGCATCCAGATACATCAACTTCAGAGAAGATTGTTTAGTCAAAAGCTGAGGTGTTTAAAAGACATTGTTGTTGATTGGCTATTTCCCCCATGTTCATGCAGAAGGGTGAATATTTGCCTTTATTTTTTGGGGGGGGTTGGGGTGCATACTTTACCCACAACTTATTTGTGCTGGCACTTTTTGTATTAAAGTCTGAAACTTGTCCTACCTTTCGCAAATTTTCATCTATGTGTTGTTCAGACTAGTCTACAATCCATCTAATGTCCAAGAAACTAAAATCTTACACAAACTCCAATTCTGAAAATGCATTTTTTGAAGAAAGGAAAAAATGTTTCTTGAAATTTTTTAGTTTTTTTACTGCATTTTTTAATGCAAATAGAAGGCCAACATTATCTGGTATCATTGCAGAACTGTCTTTCTCCTTTCCTGTAATACTACCCGCATTGGCATATCTTAAATGATGTTGACATTACAGAACTCAGAGGTTGAGTGCAACTTGATGATTGTGATAGAGATTTTGGTATATGGTATTTGCAATAAGTTCTGAAATTGGTCTTTTGGAAATTTAAGAAATTGAAAGGACTAATACAAGAATTACAGTCAATATGGTAATCAAGTACAACACAGATTTATTTAGTTATTTCAAAGGATTTTAGTACAGAATTGCTTTGGATTCAGTTGTTGAACTGCACTCCTCTGTGTATTTTCTAACTTGTTTATTAATCAAGCCAAGAACGTACAACTTCTTCCAGCACATGGGCTAGGGATATGTGATTTAAAAGCCACACCCAATCATGTAAATAAATAGAAGAGCAACCCCGTTGATGGGCTGTAGTTTGCAATTGCCTGTTATAAGCCATATTGAGAATGTAACTACTTAAGATCCCTATAATTGGTTAGAAATATAGACAATTACTCCAAAAAAAATTAACTCTGGTGTTTTAAAATGATACATGGAGGGCACATCTTTCTTTAAATATAATCATTAATCACAAAATATATGTTTGCCATGTTCAGTTTGATATCTGCAGCACCTATTTTCCATAAAAATTATGTTTTGCAAAGATTTAATGAAAATCTGTATTTGCAGTTAAAATGAAATTCTTTTTAAAAATGGGGTCAACCTATATGTCAAATTCCTCTTATTAAAGTGGTCAACCTATATGTCTAATTCCTCTTAGTAAAAGGGTCAACATATTTGTCAAATTCCTCTTATAAAAGGGATCAACCTATGTCAAATTCCTCTTATTAAAGGGATTAACCTATATGTAAAATTCCTCTTATTAAAGGGGTCAGCCAATATGTCTAATTCCTCTTATAAATTGGGTCAACCTATTTGTTAAATTCCTCTTATAAATGGGGTCAACCTATATGTCAAATTCCTCTTATAAATGGGGTCAACCTATTTGTTAAATTCCTCTTATTAAAGGGGTCAACCTATATGTCAAATCTTTTTCACTCTCAGTCTCCCGTTGATTTTTTCCCCATTATTGCCAAGTGACATGTCTAAAACCATTTTCACATTGTTGAGAACTTTTTTTAATGGATTTCTAATATACTTTGTGGTGGTGGTGGTGGTGGTGAAAACTCAGCATGATTTGTAGTACCTTTTGAGACAACTTGTCATTATACTTCTTAATGTAATCAATAATTTCAGATTTGTCTTTTTTTAATTTTATTAGACTGTACATTAGCACACTTCTACATTTGTGGCTGGTTAGCTTGTTTTGGTATAACATCATACACAACAGTAAAACAAGCCATATATTTGGACAGTTGAACTCTTCAAATCAATTTTAATGGTATGTTAACTCGGGTATATTTACCACAGAAACATGGTTTTTTTTTAGCTCTGCTGGAGAAAGACCTGATTAGCATTTGGGATGGTCATTTGTCCATTGTCTGTCATCGATCCATCCTTTAAATTAATGCAAGTTTGGTATCGCTACTCCTCCCAAAGAATTTGCAGGATTGCCATGAAACTTAACACAAACATTCATCCTTTTGTTTGATCGATCCTGAATGAAAATGATACTGCTTGGACATCCAGTATGGCGTCTTGTCAGCCCTCTTGTTGTTGTAAGGTTTAACGCCATTTTTCAGTACACGATAGGCTTTCCATGATGGCCAGTATTAATGGTTGAGGAAGAACCCGGGAATCTCCCCGAAAATAACCACTCACCCACGAGAAACTACTGGCAAACTTTCTCACATATCTACATTCAATTTGGCCGAAGCTGACACTCAAACCCTTGCAGAGAACAGGTGAGATGATAGTGATTCGTAATGGAGAGCACATTAGACCACTAAGATGCTCACAGCCCCCTAGCAGTCTTAAAAATCTTATCATATGGTCTCCTAGATGGACGGTCCTATCGTCATGGGCTTTTCTATTAAAGACTTTTTATGAATTCTTGTTGGTTCTGAATAAAATACTACTGATCTGACATCTGATATGGCCACAAGGGTTGCCAGCTTGAATATCCTGTTGCTGATGTGGCCATATAATGGTTGCCATCTTGAATATCCAGTTGTTGATGTGGCCACAATGGTTGCCATCTTGACTATCCTTTTGCTGATGTGGGCATAATGGTTGCCATCTTGAATATCCTGTTGCTGATGTGGCCACAATGGTTGCCATCTTGAATATCCAGTTGCTGATGTGGCCACAATGGTTGCCATCTTGAATATCCTGTTGCTGATGTGGCCACAATGGTTGCCATCTTGAATATCCTGTTGCTGCAGCTCCTCCTGAACAGAAATTCATTTTCACCAAAATACTAACTATGATGTTCAGTCAGTCCTAAACAAAAATGGTACTGATCTTTCATCCATTGTGTTGCTATAGTAACCATCTTGAAAATGTTGATTTTGCTATTCATCGTAAATGGAAAGTAATATTGATGGGGTTTTCACCAAAAATCTTTATAATTTTACTGCCAGTGGCCAGCTTGCAACTTTTATTACCACTGCATGTTTTGTTGATCCTAAATTGAAAATCATGTTTCACTACTTTAAAATTGGAAAGTCATTTAAGATGTCCAGTTGGTCCTAAATTAAAATGACTAACCCTCAGCATGGTAACCATGGTGACTGTCGTGAAAATATTGTCATCTCTGCCTCTGCCAAATGGAGGGGGGATATATTGAATTGAGGTTTTCACCATTAGAGTTCCTGTTTATGTTTAGTTATATTTTTTTATATAAAGAAAATACAAATTAGAAATGTGTTGTGAAGATTATTGAGACCATTTAAGTAGTAAAAAGGATTGCAAATAGCAATATCTCATCTTGTGATAATTAAATTTAATTATCTTCCATATACACATTTCCATCTTGCTTATGAACTGGCAGGTAAAATGGTATGTAATCATTTTTCTCATTTTTCTTTGTTGGTGGAAATTCATGCTTCTTTTTAAGTTTCGTCAAATGATATCTTCTGCCAATCATCATCTGACCACCTTGGTGTGTGATGAATTTGTAATTGCCCCAGATTTGATGAGATCCGTGTTTATGGTAACATTTCAAAATCAGCATCATATGATCAAATTGTCCATTAGAAATTTTGACATGTGAAACCTTTCTTTTTACCTTTCTTTTTTGGGGCAACTGTATAATATGTTTTCCACTGATGGTTTGTACAATTTTGAAAAATCATTGAATGTGAAGGATTTCCTGGAATATTACTTAGGTTTTAAAAACAAATGTATTTTTTCTTTGAAAAGTCTTTGCATTTTTTGAAAGACTCCTTTTACTCTTTGAACCCAACAGGCCGGTTGTAGCGGTGTATATACCTGAAAGGCCGGTATACCGGCCTAGCTATCTACCGTCATAACCCGAAAGGCTGGTATACTGGCCTGTGTTATGTTATTCGCTAGATGGTCAGTGAAATATAGAAAAAATATGAAAAATATGAAATATGAAGAAATTTTGAGACAGTTTGTTACATAGTCATAGTAATAAAAAGCATTTTTATAAGCATGTTTGAAAAGAGACAGTTTGATGTTTGCTGCTATATCATAGTGGATTATCATTCTAAGGCATAATATTACTTTTATTTTGCAAATTTTACTTTTTATTAACTTGTCAAAAATTGCTGGGGAGGCTCGGGTTATTGTGCCGAAATATGGGGGAGATTAGGGTTCAAATGGTTAATTTTGCCTAATACTCCACAAATTATCATTAGGGAATGCAGAAAAATAAAACAGAATAAGATAGATCATTTAAAAAAATAAAAGATTTCATTATTTTCCATAAATCATAAATAAATAAAATTTTGATTTTTTTGGGGTAGTTGTACCAAAAGGACTAGAGTCCCTTTATTGTAAGATCCTGCTAATCAGATTTGCAAACGGATAACGTGTTCAGTTGCTACAAGAAAGAATACTCCTTGAATACGTTTGTGCATACTTGAAAATTCCTTGAAAAAAAAAGAAAATTAGGCTGTATGAAACATATTCCATCATTATTATGCAGACTTGAATTTTCATTGGATTATTTATAAATGATGATATTTTTGTATCTTTATGTACAAAATTTACTTTCTAGCCTTTCTATGGAGGAAAGCTTCATCGTTTGACAGCAGAGGTGAAGAATGGAAACACGGGTAGCATTGTTTGTAAAGTTCAGGGAGAGTGGAACAGCCAATTGGAAATTTCTTATGCAGATGTAAGAAAACATGCATATAATATCCGAAAACCCAACTTTTAAAGAATATATTTGTTTATTACCTGCTGTGCAGTACCTTGTATAAAGTAGTTGGATTGGTGTCAGATATTTTGATGACACTTTGCTTTAAATATTTTTTCATTTTGAGAAGCATGTAATATATAGGAGAATTTTCTTTGTCCATGTACCCTTGTATCTGTGTGCATCCATCCATCCTTCTTCTGTCCGAACTTTTACATGTTACACTTATTATTAACAAAATTCCAGTGTGGTTGCATCGTTTGATGAAGGTGTGAAGCACACCAATACCTTTTTATGTCGTTTTTTGTGACTCTCTTTACTAGATATATTCAACATAAAATCTACCTGATGCCACCAAAGGTCTTATCATGGGTACATCTTGGAATGAATGCATGATGCAGTAAAACTGGATTACTGTGACCTCGATTTCCAGGGCTATAAATTAAATATTGCTTTGAAATTCATGCTATAGAGGAAAGGATGCCTTCTAAGCTGCATCTTTAGCGAACTCCTGAATGCAGCGATGTATATGGGACCCTTTTTCTGATAACACTTCCCATGGTCATTTATTAAATGATTGCATACGTCATTCACAGTTTATTAAATGATCACATTGGTCATTCAAAGTTTATTAAATGATCACATAAGTCATTCACAGTTACAGTTTATTAAATGATCACATAGGTCATTCACAGTTTATTAAATGATCGAATAAGTCATTCACAGTTTATTAAATGATCACATAGGTCATTCACAGTTTATTAAATGATCACATAGGTCATTCTCAGTTTATTAAATGATCACATAAGTCATTCACAGTTTATTAAATGATAACATAGGTCATTCACAGTTTATTAAATGATCACATAGGTCATTCACAATTTATTAAATGATCACATAGGTCATTCACAGTTTATTAAATGATCACATAAGTCATTCACAGTTTATTAAATGATTGCATAAGTCATTCACAGTTTATTAAATGATCGCACAAGTCATTCACAGTTTATTAAACGATCACATACGTTGTTATAGGTTATTCAGTTTATTAAGGGATCATATTTGTGAGAAAGAGAGAGATACAATATTTGAATGCTTTTTTTAAAGGAGGATATCTCATTACACTTTTATGTTAGCAAAGTTTGATTTTGTATATAAATTTAGAAGTAGATCATGAACTATAAAATAAAATTGCATGTATTCATTTTAAATAAATAATTTGCCATTGTATTTTTATTTTTTTAACACAGGGTGAAACAAAAGTGGTAGATGTGAATAAATTTAAAATTTGGCATAAGCGTGTTCGTCCATTGGAAAAACAAGGAGAGTTCGAGTCAAGAAAGCTTTGGCAGCATGTGACCAATGCATTAAAACTGGGTGATGTCAATACAGCCACAGAACACAAACGTTTTGTAAGTACTTGATATAATAACTTGGAAATGAGCTGAGTCATTATTTGTCATGGCATTGTTAGCTTGGTTAGCTTGGAAATTCCTCTGTCATGTGTTATCTGTCTAAAACAGCTATTACATTTGACATACCTTTTCCCTACTTACATTAGTTTGACAAAGTAACAAAGCAAACTTTTTTGTTATTATTAAATCAAAATTTCTTTAATATGGACACTTTTGCTTTTTTTTCTTCTAAATACAAACAAGATCTGAATTCATATAAAGTTAACAGACTTCTCCAGTTATTTATGTCCAGAAATTGAAGCTTGTATTGTGGCATGTACTTGAAAATGAGAGGGGAAGGGCATTAAACTAGTTTTCTCACCAAAGACCTAATTTGTAAATACGAGCCTCCCAATTAAATTTTACGTAGGAATCCATGGTATTTTGCCCTCCCTCAATGAGATTTCTAACATTTGATCTATTTAATTTATACTCTGAAGAATAGTTTAAATAGACTTTTGAATGTGAATATTCAGACATCTCAGAAGATAAAATCCACCTCGTGACTATTTCACCTCTTGAAATTAGAGCAATATTAATAACTTTCGAATGGAATGTATCAATCTGTGATATTGTAGAGACTGTTGGCTGGATTTAGCTTCACAGTGACAAAATCTGCATCTGGTGGGTGCTGCGGCTGTGGCCCAAATGACCACTAGACCTAAATAAATCAACACATCAGATTGGATTATTGCATCAATTTTATTCACTACACAAAGAACGGTACCAATTGCTCCACCCACCTGGACTTGCGCAATTGGTACCGTAATACCTATAGCAAACCTTAATTTTTCCAATCATCTGTGAAATAGCTCAGGACTGTATAAGTAACACATCTACTTGGTCTCGCTTGTCAAAAACAATTTTATGAAGTACTAAGCTATGTTCTATATGATTGCGTATAGAAATGTTATTGAGCTGTTTTGAACTCTTGTTTTCATACTTTTGTTTCACTATCAAACTCATCTTTTGAAATAAAATGAATTCTTTTAACTATGAGTTGTTTCTTATTCATATTAGCACTTATCTAACTTCACTTTGGTGATATGGGATAAATCACATTATGTCATATTGTGTAATAGTAAGGTCAAAGGTCAATGCACTAGTTAGCATGTACAAGTTCTACACTTAAAGAGACATTTTGATCTAAAATAAAGGACTTATATTTGTTTCATAAACACAGAAAGTAACAACAGGGACAGGTGGACATGACCCAATCTAATTATTAAGTATAAGCTTTGAACACTTTACACTGTCTGCATATACATGAAGTCACTAACTCCCAGTCCTCACACAAAGGTCAAGCTACCCAGCCTCTTTGTCATGCAAATAGAAAGCTTCCCTCCTTTGTGTAGTGAATACAATTGATGCAATAAGCCAATATGACACCAAATAAAGTAGTTAACAGCTTTCTAAGTGGTTATGTTGGATTTGGGGGTGAAAACTGGGGACTAAAATACAGAAAAAGGTCAAAGTTTAACAATGAGTATAGCGAGTCCAATGGATTTAAAAACAGGAGGAAAGTGTTTATCTAAATGGGAAATGTAGCTTATGATAAAGGAATTAAAAGAGACAAAAGCAGCAATGAGAAAAATGAGAAGTGAGAGCTTGATGACATTATCTTGGACAATATAGCAATGCAGTGGACCATAGGTGCAAGGACAGTTCAAAGGCACCTGTGATATAACATCCCTTACAGAGACCAAAATTTCAGGTGAAATGGCATTCATTCCTAGCTAATGTAAAAGGGTGAATAATGTAGATAATACAGATGCATATAATTTATATTTCTTCTACATAAGAAATTAACAATAATGGGCTTCAGTTAGGTAGAAAAATGCCTAAACCAAACAAAACATACTTGATCAGTTTCTAAACTTGTAAACTTTACTGGGAGAAATTATTAAAGAACTTCTAGTTAAATTTGCATTGAGACGGAGGGCTAAGATAATACTTCACAAATCTTTTCTTTAATTTCATAAAAAAAAAGAATCACATAAATGCTGCCCACATGTATGCGTTTCTATGGATACAATGCGAGTCTCTACTTTCCTATAGGTATCACGGTACCAATTGTTTTTCCATTGACCTCAATGCAAATGTTTTGTGACATAAATATACTTTCTCTCCTACTTCAGCATCCACCAATCATATCTAGTGTTGTTGTTTATTTCTGAATGCAATGTTCCCTTCACCTTAAGCTCCACCCACCTGGACTTGCGCAGTTGGTACCATTATACCCATGGAAGCAAAGCTTAAAAACTGGCAATACCTAGTGGTGGCAAAGGGACATAATGGCCAGAAAGTTATTGCCCTTTGTATGCTTTTGATAGAAAAGACAATTTTTTTTGGCCATTTAGTATTGCTAGATACAGGAGGTAGCATGCTTATATTCCTAATGTTAATGTGATCGGAAAACTGTTTTCAAAGAAAAATTGTTTACTATAACATTTGCTTTATTTATTGGTTAACAATTTGTGTGGTTTTGCAAACAATATTCATATCAGCACTTACATTTATATACTTGGGGAAAGGGAACTATTCTTTAGACAGAAAGAGAATTCATTAATTCTTTAAAATCATGGTTTGTAGTAACAATGAAGTCCATACAAATTTCTTACCCCACAAAACAGTATGAATAATGGCATTATTATACTGAAATTAATGGGTTTACAAAAATACATGTTTCCTGATTAGTTTTTTTTATTTTAAATATGACTTACTTTAGGAAACAAAATCTACATCCTGCCTGATTCATATTAGATTTTTGTAATTCATGTTGGTCAGTCAGTAGGCTATGATCACATTAAGTAATTAATAAGAAGCTATAAATGCCAAACAAATATATCGTGTTTCATACACAATTTATTTGATTTTTGCAAGCTATTATTTTCTTTCAACCACAAATTTGTTTAAGTAGTATGTTCTTTTTATTGATGCTTAAAGCCAGCATAAAGTGGTTATTGATTGACAAGTCTACTTCTACTATTCTGAATCACTTTGGTAAATAATAGAAGTTTCCAGATTCTAAGGGAAACCAAGACATTACAGTAAAATGAATCTGGATTAATCGGGCTTTAATCTATTCGTCTAAAACCTGTTCCTGCTTTGTAAATTATTATTATGAAGTATTATTAAATTAAAAATTGCTTTTTTATGTCTCTTTATGTGTTGAATTCACAAAATGGAATTAAATATGGGTGATGAGGAAAGACCAATATATTCAAGGTTATTTATGTTCATCAGCTCAAATGAACTTCGATAGGTTGTACTAGTGCCTTCCAAGCCCTTAAACATTTATTGTTGAGCCCATGTTAGTGGAAAAGTGAGACGCAGCAATCACTTTTTCACCCGTGTTGCCATTGATGTCTGCATCAGCAGTTTTTGTTTTGGTTACATATATATTTTTGCATATATTTCCATTTCTATTTATATATTTCTGGTGTATAGGGGGCACTGGATAGAGGTAGTACCAGACCTGCCAACTCTTACGATTTTGCCGTAAGTCTTACGAGAAAAACACTAACATTACGGACTTACAAAACGGTATCAAAAAGTACGGAAATATGAACGTTTTTTCTGTTCCGGATATTTTTTGTACTGGTTCGTTCCAGATCTGGATTTTTGTATTAGACTCCGTGTTCAGATTCGGAGTTTTATCTTAGACTGAGTGGATTTTGGTTGGGATCCCGACTAACTATACAGTGGTACCTCAGATGCTTTAAACCAGCGCACATCTGATTTAGACTTAATTTTTCCTTTTGTCATCCGGTCATCTGAAACTGTTTTCCAAATGAAAATGCGCCAAACGTGGAGAGGACAACCAGCCTTATAAAAAGCTGAAACAGTGTTTGCAAAAGTATAAAACAGATTACTCAGATATCTGGTCATGCTTAGAAAAAAGTGAAAAAAGGTGTCCATCACATTTATTGCACGTTATGTCGTGTTGACTTTAACATTTCCCATGGTGGGCAAGATGACTGTCGCCGCCACGTGAATTCTAAAAAACATAGAGAATACGTTGCAATGAAATCAAGTTGGAAGCCACCGACTTCTATGGGATTTGAATCTGCAGTGTCAGAAACTGAATTGGAGGTCATTAAGACTGAAGTATATTTTACAAACTTTTTGGTTGAGCATAATGTTGCAATTGCTGCATCTGACATACTTCTAAACTATTCAAGTGCATGTTTCCTAAATCGTCAGTAGCAAATAGTTATCACTGTGGCAGAACGAAAACTACTGCTATTGTATTACAACAGACATTGTTAACAGTATTTCATCTGAACCTTTGAGTATAGCAACTGATGGTAGCAATGATTCTGAGAAGCTGTACCCAGTTGTTGTTAAATATTATGATGACACAGACGGGGTTGTAACTAAAGCACTTTTGTCAGTTCCAACATGTGATGGAGCCTCTACTGGGGAAAATATTTTCACATTATTGGATGATGATTTGAAAAAGGGAAGCATAGGTTGGAATAACTGTATTGCCTTTAAATCAGATAATGCTTCAGTGATGACAAGTTGCAATAAAGGTGTATTTGGACATATAACTAAGGTGAATTCCTCAGTGTATCTGAGTGGATGTTCATGCCATTTAGTACATTTAGCAGCAAAAAAGGGGCTGTTATTAGTGGGCATAGTCAATACAGGAAGACATTGTTAACAATATTTCATCCCAACCTTTCAGTATAGCAACTGATGGTAGCAATGATTCTGAGAAGCTGTACACAGTTGCTGTTAGATATTTTGATAACACAGACGGGGTTTTAACTGAAGTACTTTTGTCAGTTCCAACATGTGACGGAGCCTCTACTGGGGAAAATATTTTAACATTATTGGATGATGACTTGAAAAAGAGAAACATAAGCTGAATAACTGTATTGCCTTTGAATCGGATAATGCTTCAGTGATGACAGGTTGCAATAAATGTGTATTTGAACATATAACTTAGGTGAATTCCTCAGTGTATCTGAGTGGATATTCATGCCATTTGGTACATTTAGCAGCTAAAAATTGGGCTGATTTGCTGCCTATTAGTTTTGATGACTTATTAGTGGACATGTATTATTTGGATAAAAGTGAATAGACAAATGGAACTGAAAGATCTTCAGACTCTTTGTGGGTAAGAACAGAGAATAATATTGAAGCATCAGTAGCTATTTATTTTAAGTTACAACATATAAACTGTAATGGTTATTACAATTTTATTTGTTGCCAGAACATGAGTTTTCATACCTTACTGATAATTGGTCTAACTTACAGAAAATTTTGGGTGACTTACTGAAAATGTCACTTTAGGGTTGGCAGGTCTGTAGTACCTTTGTTGTCTGGCGGCTGCATTCACTGGGTGGATGGATGCACAGGCTGTTGTTGTTGTTATAGGGTTTAATGCCATTTTTCAGCACAAGATAGGCTATACATGGCATTCAGTATTAATCGTGGAGGAAAAACCCGGCAAACCCCTGGAAAGAACCACCAACCCACAAGAAACTACTGGCAAGCTTTCTCATATACCCACATTGGCTGAGCCCGAGACTCGAACCCACACAGACAGGTGAGATGGCAGTGATCCGTAACAGTGAGTGCTTTAGACCACTCGGCCACTCAGGGCCCTTCGATGGATGCACTGGTTCTCATCCATCTCCCAAATCTCACACGTCTGCCTCCAAGAAGGAATTATTCCTGGCATATCCCGGTACAGTTTCAGCTGGCAGACCAAACAACATTGAGGGTGTGATGTCAACACTGCATCACTAGGCATATGAAGTTCTACCAGGGAGTCACCAGCTAGGACAGAAGGTCTCTACAGATCAACGATCGAGTGTTCGGGACCAGGGCACACCATATGTACTAGTGGATGTGGCGGTGGTCAACCAGCTATGGTTTGAAATAACAGGAAAGGCAGATCTCTTCAGTCATGATTGGCCATCTGCCTAGGAGAGGGAAACTCTGATATTAAACCTACGGCCTGCAGACCTCGCAGTCATCATCCTGGCTTGCTGGGCCATAGCAGATGAACTCCAGATTTAAAGTGTAGTACCAGTTTGCACTCCACCTAAAAGCTCCATTGCTCAGGCTTGAAGGAACTGTCTACTGTTTGCATTGGACTCTGTCAAGCCCTGCAGTGATGGGAAAGGGGTGTAAACGTTAGGTGGAAGCCACAGTCCCAATTCTACATGCAAACGACTCAGGCTTTTTGCTGTCTCTTGTTGATTCAGAGACGACACAATCACCTGGTAGCAGCATGAGTGACCAAGTAGCCTTATCTAGCGACAGTACTGCTTGCTCCACATGGAGAGGGGGCTAGAAAAGGTAACCTAAACAAAAGTTTGCTCTTTACACCCCCCAGTTGGCCTATTGCAGCCAACGGCATCTTCCAATGCGGTCAAAACATAACAGAAAAAAAGGCATTTCCCACCTGCCTCACATTGAGGTAAAAGACTAAAACTAGCTTGTTAGAACATCAGAACAATGCTAGACTCAACAGACAACAACAGAGCAGAACAATGCTCTGCATTAATCGCACACAATCTCTCACCTTGGTATTGACATTGCTGCACTTTGTGAAGTCTGCCTTTCAGAGGAGGGAAGCCTAAGAGACTCGGCGCTGGATACACTCTGTACTAGTCAGGAAAACCAAAGACTGAAAAACAACTTTCAGGAGTAGGTTTTATGATCAACGACTCAATCGCAGCCAAGTTAACAAACCTGATTGGTCACACTGACCGCATCATGTCCATGCGTCTCCAGTTAGGGAACCAACAACATGCCACACTCTTCAGTGTATATGCTCCAACACTCCAGGCAGATCTTTGGAAAAGGATAAATTCTACTCTGATCTGCACAGACTTCTCAAGAGTGTCCTTGAGTGAGACAAAAGAATCGTCATCCAAGATTTCAATGCTAGAGTGGGCAAACACTCAGAAGCCTGGAAAGCCGTTCTTGAGAAACATGGTGTGGGTGTCTGCAATGACAATGGGTGCATGCTTCTTGAATTTTGTGCAGAATTACAGCTCACCATCACAAACACTGTATTCCAGCAAATGGATAGCCTGAAAACGGCCTGGATGTACCCTAGATCAAAACACTGGCACCTAATAGGTTATATCATAGTATACCAGAGGGACTTAGACGATATCCTTCATACCAGAGTGATGCCTAGTGCAGAGTGCCACACAGATCATTGTCTTGTCAGATGCAAACTCAACTTCCACTTCAAGCCCAGGCCCAAACAAGAAGGAGGTATCATGAGAAGGAAACTCCAGATCAAAAACCTTTTGTGTGCTGGCATCAAGGCAGATTTTCAATATTCTAGACTTGAATAACCTAATTTTCCATCAGAAATAGACAACAGACTGGCCAGGCCAAACAGCACCTTTGGCAGACTCTATAAATGAGTATGGTACAATTCCAGTCTCGAGAGGTACAAAGATCAGCATCTACAGAGCTGTCATATTAATCACCCTCCTATATGGCGCCAAGTCCTGGGTCACCTGCAGCCACCACCTCTGCCTCGAATACTTCCATCGGCACTGCCTCCACATCATCCTCAACATTCACTGGAGTGACTTTGTCACCAACACTGATGTCCTCAAACAAGCAGGGATCACCAACGTAGGCAATGCTAATGAAGATACAGCTACACTGGGCCGGGCACTTGTCCAGGATTGAGGATCATAGCCTGCCAAAGCACGCACTGTATGGTGAGCTGTCCACTGGCCACCGTGATAGAGTGGCACCTCGTAAGAGATATTTAGACTCCTTGAAAAAGACCCTCACCATATTTGGCAACGATCACTGCCAATAGGCATCACAAGCTTTTGACCATGATAGCTGGCGAAGTACATTTCACTGGGCAACTGCCACTTTTAAACAAATTAGACAGGCTAGCTAATAATGGCGAAGAAAAAAAACGTCAATCATTGGCAGCACCCACCACAAGCCAGACATTCCCCTGCAGCCTCTGTGAAAGGACATGCATGTCACATATTTGGTTTATCAGCCACCATCGCACATGCAATAGACACGGACATCCCCTTCCAAATCTTCACATGTGAAGTCAAGCCAACACAATTTCCAAAACAACTTGATAGATTATTATGATAATTTGTATGAATCATAATAAAGCTAAGAAAATTCATTCTGCAAACATGCTTGCTTGCATATTTTACCTTGGGTTCAGAGTCAGTCTTAGAAAATTTGTATTCCAGCTTTTGGTTAAAGATTTGCTTTTATTTGCTCAGCCCTATGGTGTGTATTGTTTATAGTTAGGATGAACCATTATGAAGCCTGGCCAATACATATTGTGACATGCTTACCAATTTGAGGTCTGGATTAGTGTCACCATGAAAATGTGCAGTAAAGTTTGGTTAAGATTTTGTCATGTGCTACATTTCCTAAAGCTCTTGATGGATTTTGCTCCTGTCTGGGTTAAATCTAAGATATATAATTCTGTAACATGCTAGCAGGTCTCCTTTGCATCATTATTAAGATCATAGTCACAAAATTTGCATTACGGTTTTGGTTAGAATTTTTCATTTGCTTTGTGTTTCCAAAACACGATGATGAATTGGGATGGATCATTATGGAGCATAGGCAGTGGGTTCTGTGACACACTTGTTCACTTCTTTGACTTTTACATCACAGCCATAGAAAATTTTGTATCAAGGTTTTCGTTACAACTTTCCTTGGTTTGCTCACATTTTTTAAACCCTTTTACTGATGAAACTTATTGATTGATACGAACTCTTATAATGGTGGCCAGGTACTAAACTGGGTCAAGGAAAGGGAATGTTAGGTCAGTCGTAATAATTACCGGAGTAATACAAATTTCTTTCAACACATGCAGCTTTCATTGTAACATCACAGCATGTGACAATAATCTAGACTGTAATGGATCACACCTTTACACCTCTCAGCCAGAAATGCCCACAACCTTTAACATTGATTTTTGACTTGTTTCTCAGTGCATGTAAAAAAAATCACCTTCCAAAAGAATATGGATATATAATGATCCCAGTAAAGTGAAGGATCGCTGTGTAAAGATACATTTTGTCATATTCAGAAAAATTACGACCAATACTGAAGTTGTCAATACAGAATGCCTACATGACCTGCATGACTTGTATCAAAATAGCAGTCAACTGTTCTGTAAGCCTAATGTGTAGACTGGGGGATGTGTGTGTGTGAAGTTTCTGTTTTGATCAAAAAGCATAGTTTTGGGTGTTGTTACCTGTATACATGTTTAGAAAGCTTTGTAAACATTTCAGCCTTACTTAACACCATGCTAGCCAGAACCATATTGAACTTGAATTAGGTTTGTCATATTTGATGTAAGTTGTTTGTAATTATAAGTCATCAAACTGCAAACATGAGAGATTCTGATCTGCCACACCATAAAGCACCTGAAGATGAAGGTCAGTGTTTATTCTACCGAGTACTCCTAATAAAATTCACAGACTTCTAGTGCATTATGTGACAACAGATCTGGGTCTTTGCAATTTATTGTTCTTGTCATTTTATTAGCAAGTATATATGGTAACATTAAATAAGCTCGTAATATGGTTAAAATCAATGTCTTATTTTTACACAGAAATACAAGATTTTTGATTTACAAATTCTGTTTTGAAATTAACAGTTGGAGGAAAGACAGAGGGAAGGAGAGAAACACAGGAGAGAAACAAACACATCATTCCCAACACAGGTAATATACTATGAACCCAAACCTAAACATTGACATTCTTACCATATCTATTTTTCTGTTAAATTATATCCCAAGATAACATTTAGCTTTGATCCCTATTATAGCCAACTGTACAAGTGGCTTTGGTCTCTGATAGCTATCTATGCAAGGTTGCTTTGATCTCAGTGATAGCTATTTGTACAAGGTAGTTTTGATCTCAATGATAGCCATCTGTACAAGGTAGCTTTAATCTGTGATAGCCATCTGTACATTGAAGCTTTGATCTATGTGATAGCCATCTGTACAAGGTAGCTTTGATCTTTGTTATAGCCATCTGTACAAGGTAGCTTTAATCTTTGTAGTAGCCATCTGTACAAGGTTGCTTTGATCTTTGTAGTAGCCATCTGTACAAGGTTGCTTCGATCTGTATGGTAGCCATCTGTACAAGGTAGCTTTGATCTGTGTGGTAGCCATCTGTACAAGATTGTTTTGATCTTTGTGGTAGCCATCTGTACAAGGTAGTTTTGATCTTTGTGGTAGCCATCTGTACAGGGTTGCTTTGATATTTGTGGTAGCCATCTGTACAGGGTAGTTTTGATCTCTGTGATAGCCATCTGTATAAGGTTGCATTGATTTCTATGATAGTCATCTGTAGGAGGTTGCTTTGATCTCTGTGATAGCCATCTGTACAAGGTAGATTTGATCTCTGTGATAGCCATCTGCACAAAAGTAGTTTTGATCTTTGTGATGGCCTTCTGTACAAGGTAGCTTTGATCTCTATGATAGCGATCTATATAGAGTGGCTTTGACGTCAGTGATAGCCATCAGTACAAGGTAGCTTTGATCTTTGTGGTAGCCATCTGTACAAGTTTGCTTTGATCTCTATGATAGTCATCTGTAGGAGGTTGCTTTGATCTCTATTATAGCCATCTGTATAAGGTAGCTTTGATCTCAGTGCACAAAGTAGTTTTGATAAATAGCTGTTATTTATTTTCAAACCAAAGGAGTAACTCAAGGTCTGTTAGCATGTGACTTTGTTACTCTACACAAAGTCAAAAGGACAGCTGGACACATTTTCTATAGCTTTTACAGAGTCAGGATCAATTACTGTTTGGCTGACACGATTAGAGACTGCAAATCAAAAATCATTTGTTCTAAGTGGACTAATTACTCCACCTCTGAAGAAATACACCTGTATAATGTTGTCCCATCCCTTGGCCAGGGTTATGCTGTGTTTGTTAAGAGGTGAATTTTACACTATCAATCCTTCCTTCAGTCCAGCACTTATGAGTACAACCAGTTTGTTAATGATTGCCAAGATACTTATATGGTCATCACATCAAAATGGATGCTTATAACCAACAGATTTCTTTGCTTTGTCAATTTTCATTTGAGTATTGCGTTTTTTTTCCAAATGCATTGTAAGACATGATCTTGTGTTTGTGACAAAATGCCATGAAAACTTTGTATAATAGCATCAGCTGAAGATTTGCATATCGACAAATCATTTTGCTCCTGCAGTTTCTTGTTATCCTTTTTGTCTTGTAATGTAATGCAGTGTATGATTCATTTATGTCAACAATGCGAATCCAACAGTTCATCTTGTAGTGTAATACAGTGTACAACAAAGTCATGTCAACAAAGCTAGTCACACATTTTGTGTTATTGTGTAATGGAGTGTACAACACAATCATGTCAACAAGTTTAGTACCACAGTTTGTCTGGCAGTTTTCTTTATGCATTGATGTGAAACTTGGCACATATTACAAGTGTTGGTTTAAATCTTTGTTTTAAAGTTTAATACCAATTTTGTTTAACCAAAGTTTATTCATTCCTAATTAATTATTGAATGCTCTGTACCTTAATTGTCATCAAGAATCTTCAAGATGAAAATTATTGATTGCTGTGGACTTTATTAGTGGTAGTCAGGTCCTAAACTGGGTCAAGAAAAGAGTACATAGAGTCTAATCACAATATAGTATTGTATGAATATGTTTATGAACATCCGTCGATTGTAGTGAGATGTCACAGTGCATGACATTCAATTGGGATTGTACTGGATCACACCTGTAGGATGATCTCATCTGAAAATATCCATGCCTTTAACATTGATTTTGTTTTTGGTACATCACATGGTGTTTAGTTAATAACCTTCCAAAGGAATATGGATGTATGAGGATCCAAGTAAAGTTAACAATTGTCTTTTAAAAGTATGCACAGTCAAATTCTAACCAATGACATCCATTACTAAAGTAACCAATGTTGAATGTATATGTGACATGTATGCCATTTACTATAGGAATCTGCATACACAGTTGTTCATTATAGCCTGTTCAGAATTAGATTTTGTACATTTCATAAGAAATATGACTTCACTACCATATATACTTGTGTGTAAGTCAAGTCTACCTGCAAAGATTGATAATTATGTGACAGAAAGTCTTGGTCTATGCCGTTTTTACTTGGATTTGACTTACAAGTGACTGTATATGGTACTTACAAAGAAAAATTAAGTTATCAGCGAATAATATAGAAACTTTTCTCACTTGTTTTCCAGTATTTTCGTAAAGAAGAGGATGCCTGGGTATTCAAGAATATGCTAGGAAAGAGAGGAGAGAACCACAGTCACTCATCTTGATGTGAACTTGAGTCCCATAGACAATTATAGACAATGTTCATATCTCATGCCCATCCCTAGCTGTATCAGCCCCACCCTAGCTTTATCAGCCCCACCATCAATCAACATGTTTACTCTGTTCTTCACGATATGTGTTTAGTGTGCAAACATACTCTGCAGCATACTTAATTACAAATCTTAACATCTTTACTCATAAACACATATTAGTAAACTTTATATAAGATGAAGTCCAGGGGACATGAAAAGTTGGCTTGTCAGATTCTACTTTTCTTATATATAGAATGTGGGTAAGATGTTTCAGTTTGGCAGGAAATTAATAAAATGCTCTTACATTATCTTTTCTTGCATTATAAGCTTTTGTTTATATGTTTTGGTTTTCATAATGATTTTCAATTAAAGCCAGATTTACCTCAAGTTAATCTAATTCTTGCATGACGCCTGTTATACGAGGGTCTGTGTCATTGACCATTGTTGTGATAGAAGTTGTTTCCATCAGACATTATGAAAGAGAGCTTCAGGTTATTCTTTTGGTGTCTCAGTACATCTTTACCACGCCCACCTTAGTGGAAGTCGTATGGAGTCGTGCATGAGATTTGCTTGACTGAGACTAAACTTTCACTGGACAAGGTGTCTGCCATCTTTTGGATCATCCTTCTGTAGCATTAGTATTGTAACCTGCTAAATGTTATTAACCCTGACTCTGTACCCTAATATAAGGGACTTTTTTCCCAAACAAAGCCAAGAACCTAACACTCAAGCTGTTAAAGTTATTTCAGCCAAACTTTATAATATTTAAACGAGTTTCATACTGAATATATTTTTGGTTTACTGTGGAAACATTGCGTATTATAAGTAGTATATGAGTTGAGAGTACTTTACCATATTGTGTTAGATGAAATATAAAAATTGGAGTCACTGGACCATATCTATACAACTCTTATGAGGTCAGTTGAAGGAAATAGAATTAATCTGCAATATATTGTTGGTTATTTAAATAAAAAAGATTCTGCTGTTTGGTTATGGCACAATAAATACATCAAGCATTTGTTTTTTGGAAAAATTTCTTCCATTTGTTATAGGGGCCCTGAGTGATCTGAAGCACTATCCATTGTGGATCAATGCCATCTCACCTATGTCTGTGGGTTAGGGTCTCGAATTCGGCCAACATGGATATGTGAGAAAGCTTGCCAGTAACTTCTTGTGGGTCAGTGATTCTTTCTGGGGGTTTTCCTAGGTTGTTCCTCTACCATTAATACTGGCTGCCATGTATTGCCTATCGTGTGCTGAAAAATGGCGTTAAACCTTACAGCAACCAACGAAGCAACCATTTGTTATGAAAGGATGATAAAATAAAATGGCAGAAAATACTTTCCCCGTTGGATATATTATCTGATCATGTTTGCTTCCAGTCTTTGTTTTGCAGGTGGAAACCACTGAGAAAAACTTGGTCCTCCATCCAGCAGAAATATCTGAAAGGCAGGGAGAATGCATAAAATCTAATTCTATGCTTCAAAGATCTTTAGTCTTCACATCAACAACACTGAGATACACCTCTGGATCTTTCTCCCTTCCACGATTCGCCAGATCTTGATGTTCTGGTTAAATGGATGAGGAAAAATGGTGGACTTTGAGATACTAATATTTTGGCCACCTGCAGATGAAAAGTCTTATCTCAAAAACCACATCACAGATGCTTACCTCGTTGATTTACAGAACAGAGCCAGCCCCTCCAACCCTCGGATGACTAGAGAGGCCCTCGTTGAATCGATGGATGAACAACAACATGCTGTCCATCAAACTCACAGCTCCTGACCACTCTGTTCAGAAGAGTATCCAGCCGTCCAGTTATGATAATGATCAGAGGTCATTGGCTAATGAGTAGGTCCACAAATTTGCTTGCCTTTTCCTCATCCATGTTTTATTATGGAGACTGTCTGATCATTGTTTTCATAGTCATCCCAATGTTGGACTGGTGAGCTACTTCATTGATTCAAGCCACGTCAGTTTCACACGCACACACATTCTAAATGTGTTTCACTTCTTTTGATGGAGGGTGATGTTGAGTGTAGTACAGTGATCTATGCCAGTGAAATCTCATGTCTCTAGCTGTACTTTCCACACTAGGTGTAATCCACTCTACTCAAAAAGTGGATTTTTTTCTCACCATTTTATGGATTATCACATGTGCTGTTGTTCCAGTCACTGGAAATGTAAAAATTGTAAATTTGCAAGACAGCCTGTTTCCACAATTCAAAAGCAGCAAAACTTTCTCATATTGAGATTGCCAAAAGAAGATCAAACACTTGTGTGTCATAAGAACAATCAGTGCTTTTGTTGTCATTTTTGCCTATAGTTTTGATAAATGCTTCGGACATATGAAAATGCTAAAATAGCAATCATTCTGTTACATTTGACACTTAGATTTTTAACTAAGCTCACATTGATTTAATTTGTCAGGTTTTGTAAGCTGATAGCAAAGTTTGCATTAAGGATAATATAAAGACTCCTTTGGGAAAGTCTTATAAGTCCGAATGCATCCCTTTGGACTTGTTGTAGAAGTTGTATATAAAATGAACTTATGTAGATTCTTTTTCAACATATTGACTGACATATTGTCTGGGTGTGCATTTTACATGTCTGTTCATACAGTACAATGTGCACTACCACCTGTGTATCACCTGGTGTAAATATCACTCGGTTACACGTTGAGAGTGGCTTCTACATGGCCAGTTTGCGGCTTACCTCTGCGTTTCTAAAAGACTTAATGGATGTGGTAACATCATGGGTGATACGCCAATCGATGATTTCCTGTAAATCTGAGGGGCTCGAGTGTCTGAGTACTCTAATGCACTCACATATATGGATCAATGCTATCTCACCTCTGTCTGCAACAGTTCAAGTCTCAGATTTGGCTAATGTGGGTATGTGAGAAAGCTTGCCAGTAGCTTCTCGTGAGTTGTTCTTTCCAGGGGTTTTCTCGGGTTCTTCGTGCACCAATATACTGGCCTCCATGTATACCCTATCTTGTGCTGAAAAATGGTGATAAACCCTACAACAACCTGTAAATCTGAGATTTCACTGTGTAGTGGGGTGTACTTATATGAACACTACACAAATATGAGTATAAAATGGTCAGTACACCTTGTGAGGACTGTTTAGTTACATTAAAGTTTTTGAGATCGTACTTTTTTTTCTTTTTTTTTTTTGAAGAAATTTAAATTTATAAATGTGTCTTTTGAGACTGAACCGGTATCTTGCCAAATTGTATCATGAAGATATTTCACTTGAGTAAGTTCTTTATGGATAATTTTTATATAGATAATTTGTTTGCATGCAGTATATTATGCAGACTTTTGTATACACATAATCTAGAATGAAATATGAAATTTCATGCTTGTATACAGTTTTGATTTACAAGATGTCAATTTCGTTTGCCTTTGTATCACGTTCAAGTAAGAATTTATGTGTATCATCAAACGGTTTGTATGGAAAGTTGAGTTCATATTGGTTATATTTTGTTTATGTGTGAGAATCCATATGTATCAAGTCCAAATTCTGTACATACATGAATTTCACACATCGAAACCTGCTGCTTAAATGACCTGTATATTCATTCACAGTTGTCTTCACTGGTTTTTAGCGCAGACTTTTCATGTCATTTAATATGTATGAGGTAACTGCAAGGGATTAGTTGTTAGTGTGTGAGAATATGAGGCAATGGTTCTGGGTTAGAATCCTGTCAAAATCAGTCAGTTGATGTGGTGTGTTTCTGGGCATGATGCTTTACTCCTACAAAATCATTCAGTTGACGTAGTGTGTCTCTGGTAAGATGCTTTACTCCCATGGCCTCAGCACAATTTAGCCTTAAACATGATAATGTGCCGTTAAACACCAACAACCAACAAAACTTAAAATATGTTCATTTGCATAAGGTAAGTCTTCATTGACAACAAAATTGCAAACATGGTCAAAGTAATTTTCACTTTTTAAAGTGCAATAATATTACTGTAAAGCTATAAGTAGTAGAATTATAGTCACAAAACAATTTTGTGGTTGAAGTCATAAACGTTATCGTACGCAAATAAATGCATCAGTGATTGATATATTGATGATGTTTAATCAGGGTGGTTATTTTGGTATCGTGTAGTATATTTCACATTCGGTAGCTGTGTTCCTCTCAGTTGATTAGTATGTTTAGATACTTTTTAATGGAAATAAGCCAATCACAAAGAACTTTATATCTATAAAGTCACATTTGATTGGATGCAAAATGTTGGCAGTTGAGTGAAAAATGCAGATAAATACGAAAATGAACTGAAATTATCTTTTTAATGCACACATACCTACTTAAAAACACGAGTTACATATATATAGACCAATACAAGTGATATATCTGTTCCTCTAGGTTGATCAGTAGATTTAGCTGTTTCTCAAGAGAATTGAGCCAGACACAAAGAGCTTTGTGTCTGTAATGTTGCATTTGATTGGTAGAAAATTTTGGCAGTTGAGTGTACAATATAAATCGGGTACTGACTAGATGCCAATTCTCACTTGTTTTTCCTTATCTGTATTATTTCATACATGTGCAACTGAAAGTATTCAGGAATCTACTGTAAAATCGTTGTTAAAGTTATAATCAAGACATTTCTAGGTGCTTTCCCAATAATCAAGACATTTCTAGGTGCTTTCCCATTATTTCAGTCTTGTTGGGCATTACATTTCCGCTGTGATTTTAGAATACAGTCAGAATATCAACTTTGTGCTCACTCATGCCAAATAAAGAACACTATAAGGCTTGACATTTGATCCACTCGGACAAATATAGTTGTTATTCGGACTTTGTAATAATAACATAAAAAATTGGATGATGTCAAGCAAAGTGTTTTATGTTTAACGGCATGAATTATTTTAACGATGCCTTCTGTACTGCGATTAAGTTCAATCTCCTTAGTCTATAATTATATCACTGAAATGTGTAATATTTCTGTATGATGGTTATATTTCAAGTTTAGAGTTATTTGGTTTGAAATGAATATAAAGGAGATCATGACAACGACCTTCTCATCATATGTTCCTTTTGTATGCAATCACATGCAAAGTAATATACTGTAAATTAATTTTTTGGTGGGGTATAATATTTTTGTGGTTGTAAGAAAATATATATATGTTCATGGATACTCGAGTTGGAGGATTATGGATTATGGATGTGGTCCTTTTCTTTCCACAAAACGTACTTTGTTGTTTTTTTTAAGTTGCAGTTTGAAGCAATTATAAAGATTGGTATCCCACAAAAATAATGCTCAGTATATGTAAAAAGCACAGTTATGTGATATGTGTGTGTCCTTGTAAGATTCAACTTGCATTCATAGTTTGGCAGTCAACAGAATAAAAATATCTGTGATAGGATTATATTTTGGTATTTCAATTTCCTTCAGTTTTAACTGACCCAACTGAAAGGCTGTGTGAGCTTACTGAATGGCCCTGCATCTTTTGTACCTTGTTGAATTGCTATCTCCAACTTTTTAAAATCCACTGGACCAGTTTCGGTCACAATTGGCAGGAAACATGATGACATTTCAACTGTGTTCAGTGCTGTTGATCAGCCATCAAATATAACTGCTCTTACCAAAAATAGTACCACTCTAGTGGCCAAGTGGTTTGGGTGTCCACCTCGGATGAGGGATGTTACAGATGTGAACCATTCGAGTCATTCCAGAGTCTTATAATATGGTACCAACAGCTGCCTCGATTTCTCTCGGCATTAAGAGGTTAGTGTTAGGGCTAGTTGGCTGGTGTCAGGATAATGTGACTGGGTTGTACATCAAGCTACATGTCTGAAGCATGATGCCCCAGTGCTTGAAATTATTGAAAACTGCCACACTGCAGACATCATAGTGATATGACTGAAAAATGTTTAAAGCTAATTTAGAAAACCCAAGGCACTCACATGTAGACTTTTGGCAGTAGTTTAGAACATGCAACACTTATGAAAATAATGCTGATTATTTGCTGATCATATGAGAGAAAAGCAGTGTATAAGAAGGGTAAGACCATGGACACTTTAATAAATGTCCTCAGCTTATAAAGATGTTGGGTGCAGAGAAAAGGTGTTTGTTATTGTAGGGTTTAACATCACTTTTCATCACAAGATCGGTAATACATGGTGGCCAGTATTAATGGTAGAGTGAGAACCTGGAAAATCCCCAGAAAGAACCACCGACCCATGTGAAGTTACTGGCATGCTTTCTCACATATCCACAGATACAGACAGAGGTGAGATGACAATGATCTGTAACTGTGAGCGCTTTAGGCCACTTGTGACCTTAGACTGTTTTTAGTGCACATTTTGATAGTACTAGTGCATAATTAAGTTTTTTAATAAATACACAGAGAAATTTTTTAAACTCGTGTTCCAGTAATATAAAAATGTGTATGTCTATTTGTGCAATATAATTTCACACATTGGAATACAAGAATATTAAAAATCAAATTACAGTTACTAACAGTCGGACTAAAATACAGGTAATATAAAATGTCATCTTCTAGAAATGTTAATAGTAAGCAAAGTTATGTGCATAGGTTTAGGCATGAAGTATAAAAGTGCTGTGGTGCAAAACTCTGCAAAAGTGAAAAAGTATTGTACATTATAAAATCGGGGAACTGCATCATTAGGGCTGTACAAGATATATGGGAAATGCATAATTTAAGTCCAGGTAAGATATGTCAGATGGGAAATGCATCAATTAAGTCCACATAAGATGTCAGATGTGAAATGCATCATTTAAGTCCACATAAGATATGTCACATGGGAAATGCATCATTAAAGTCCACGTAAGATGTATCACATGGGAAATGCATCATTCAAGTCCATGTAAGATATGTCAGACGGAAATGCAATATTAAGTATGCGCAATTAGCTGTTTGGTTCTGTGAATGTTCATTGAGACTTCTAGCAATGAAACGTATTAGAAGTCTGAGTCCAAAAAGGTGGACAAATTAAATGTACAAAGTTGCATTTCAGATCTAAATGTACTAACATTGAACAAAAATGATATGAATAATGTATGTTATAAAACATTACTTTTTTTAATTTACATCATACCATATTTGGACTGAAAATAAGTGAAACTAAGATAAACGTCTGGCATGAGAGAACATAATAACAGTGCACATAGATGGGTATAACGTGTTTCAAAGGAGATAAGCAGAAATGTATGATGTTGGACATGTGGGAAGAGAATAACATTGCACATAGGTATAAACCTGTTCAGAGAATAATAAGCAAAATTGTTAGACTGATGTCGGACATGAGAGAACAGAATAACATTGCACATAGGTATAACCCATTCAGAGGAAAATGAGCAAAAATGTGACAGACGTCCGGCATGAGAGAACAGAATAACATGTTTCAGAGGAGATTAAGCATAAATGTAAGAGATGTCGGACATGAGAGAACAGAATAACATTGCACATAGGCATTACCTATTCAGAAGAAAAAAAGCAGAATTGTAAGACGTTTGACATGAGAGAACAGAATAACATTGCAAATAGATATTAACCTGTTCAGAGGAAAATAAGCCAGTGTGTAAGACAGACGTCGGGCATGTGAGAATAGGTATAACCTGTTCGGAAGACAAAAAGCAAACATTGTATGACATGTGTCTGGCATGAGAGAACAGAATAACATTGCACATGGGTATAAAGTCTTCAGAAAAGATTAAGCAAGAATGTAAGACATGTCTGGCATGAGATAACACAATACTATTGCAAATAGGTATAAACTGTGCACGGGAAAATGATCCCAAAAAAACGTACGACAGATATCTGACACGAGATAATCGAATGGGTATAACTTGTTCACAGGAAAGCAACACCACCCGCAAAACAAACGAAAACGTTATCAACACCACCTGTCAGCTAATGGCGACCACGATGCTTTCTAACAATCTTTAGGACGAGAAAGCACCTGTGAATTATCAGGAATGGTGGATGCCATCCTACGTGTCGCCATATGTGGCCAAAGGACAAGAGCACGTCAGCGCAAAAACTTGGATGAAAACATGGAAGTCATGATACCAAAAGATGCATCACAGACCGTAAACGAACACCCTCTTTGGAAATTATGTTGAGGAAGGGACATCGAAGTGGCGCCCCAGCGATATCATCATTCAAAGGACAAATGCAACTGGATTAAAAATATAAAAGGAAACCGACAAGTCTGCTAAGTACAAATTATAGATTTCTCTTGGTTGAATATTTTTTAAGCTTTGGTCAAAAGTAAAATACTTTATTGTCAACATCTTTGACAATAATTGTTTTTTTTTTAAATAACTGATTTGCACGTGCCTTTGGAAAACTTGTTTCCATTTCCGCAACGATCTAAATGCATATGTCGAGATTATTGGTATGTAGCTAGTGCATTGTCCCTGTTCATTAATGAGAATATACATGACTATATTTAATATGACCGTTCGCTCCGGTGGCCTTCAAAATCCAGATACTCACACTCGCTCACTCTTTTTAATCTGTATGTGACCAATGATTTTGGTCTTGCTCTCTTTTCACATTGATATTACTTTTGAGTTTAGTACCATTGCTCATCCTCGTGTGTTCACACTTTGTCTATAGACTTGGAGAATAAGCTATTGACACAAAATTCTAATTCATCTTGGATGACTAAACACTTTTGCGGCACAGTTTACAATATTGATCTAAAACTTAACCCATCCATTCCATCGCATTTCCTTTCAAGCTGGCGTTTTTTATGGTCATTAGCAATGGGAGAGGAAAGAGCTTAATTTCAAGCCAGTTCTTGAGTTGCTGTAGACACGGAATAGTTGGGCCACAAAATTCTTAATCAGACACAAAACTCCAAAATAAATTATAACAATTTTGTAATTCTGATCTCACTTTTTTCAAAGTTATAGAATTTTATAATAATAAAAAAAAGGTTTTAAATTTAGTTTTGTTCGCCGACAAATTTGGTGAATGTCGAGCTTGGCTTTCAGTTAGAAGTCGATATGTCGAGAATAGTAAATTGAATTAGTATTTTTTTTTTTCTTTCTTAAATAGCAGGTCAATCGAACGAAAGATTTTCAACGACACTTCGGAAATATATATGAAATAATATTCCCCCAGCACTGGCCTTAGCAAAAGCAGAACCCAATTTTTTTCATTATGGCATCCCCTTCCCCCTTCAATTTTTCTTCCACCGCTTTAAAATTGCTTTCTCAATAGATATATTTTTTAATTACTGACTCGCGGACACCCTGTGCGCATTCATAATCACATTCAGACAAACCGTAATGTAATATTGATGTAATTATCACCAAATTTGCCAAGAAAATTATATTGGGCCGCCATGAAAAAATCAGCCTGATGAACCACGCTTTCAGCAGTCGACTCTTTTACTTTTAGTGATGTTTTAAGAAAGGTTGATTTTTCCTTTACAAATATAAAATGCTCTACCAATTGTTTTTTTTTAAACCCAAACCCTTGTATCATGATCTAATTATACAGCTTAAGGCTAAACATCCTCGTCATATTTTTGAGGTAGAGGTTGTTTTAAGTAGAAACGAAGTCTTCTCATTTGATTCTCTCACATCCTCGTCATATTTTTGAGGTAGAGGTTGTTTTAAGTAGAAACGAAGTCTTCTCATTTGATTATCTCACATCCTCGTCATATTTTTGAGGTAGAGGTTGTTTTAAGTAGAAACGAAGTCTTCTCATTTGATTCTCTCACATCCTCGTCATATTTTTGAGGTAGAGGTTGTTTTAAGTAGAAACGAAGTCTTCTCATTTGATTCTCTCACATCCTCGTCATATTTTTGAGGTAGAGGTTGTTTTAAGTAGAAACGAAGTCTTCTCATTTGATTCTCTCACATCCTCGTCATATTTTTGAGGTAGAGGTTGTTTTAAGTAGAAACGAAGTCTTCTCATTTGATTCTCTCACATCCTCGTCATATTTTTGAGGTAGAGGTTGTTTTAAGTAGAAACGAAGTCTTCTCATTTGATTCTCTCACATCCTCGTCATATTTTTGAGGTAGAGGTTGTTTTAAGTAGAAACGAAGTCTTCTCATTTGATTCTCTCACATCCTCGTCATATTTTTGAGGTAGAGGTTGTTTTAAGTAGAAACGAAGTCTTCTCATTTGATTCTCTCACATCCTCGTCATATTTTTGAGGTAGAGGTTGTTTTAAGTAGAAACGAAGTCTTCTCATTTGATTCTCTCACATGTTGCAATAAGTTTATTTTTCTTGACGTAATAAGCTTTTGTTTTTTTTTTCCTTTCGTAGAGCGCCTCGTTCTATGCGTCGAAAGAATGACTGACGTCCCATGATTTTGACTTTTATTAAAGTCACTATACATAACTATCAACTTCCCCAAGTCTGTTGAAATATTTGTAAAAAATGAACATTCAGAAAATTTTTTAAGTGTTTAATGCACTGCTACAAAATTAGGTTATAAATGTATGCCCAGATGAAAGATAAAGACGGCATTTAACACCTCAACCTAATGAGGGTTTAGTAAATATTGCTATGACGTAAAATCTGTATTGGTTCTAACATAAATAAATATATTATAAATTACCTTGTGGCATTACAAATAGGTAGAAATATTTAATAAAATGTTACTAGAACAAAGACTGTATTGTATTTAGTCCTAAGCATTTACAATCATTTCTGAATTGACCCTTCTTGCTGATTTTGAAATCATACGGCTAAAATAATATTGATTAATGACTAAATGGGGTCAGTAGTCAATATATTTATACAAGGACATGAACTGCAGACAATTAACTATGAGGATGGTGTGGGATCTTATTGGATCAAATCTTACCAATGTTTGGTTTTACGTCCAAACGTTTAGCATACTTAGATTCTTTATTGCTATAAAGCGACCAACATTTATTCAGCTTTTATTATTTCTCCTTGATTTTAATCATGGGAAGCTGAAGGCTAGGTATATATAGAAAGATACGCTATGCTATTTCGGTGACGTGTGAATACACGTTGTAACGAATCATTTAATATTTTAATCAAATCTACCGGGATCAAACCTCAGCAGTGTTATTGGGTATGTTGCCTCCTTGATAAAAACGCATTGAATGTATAGCGTGACTGTAAGTCTGTGTAACAAAGAATATTTCTTAAAGGTTAGGCAGTTTTACTTTAAAGGGACGCACATTTATGAGTTATTCAAGAAGAATTTCGATTAGTTAGCAATTGAATTCTAGACAATTATATTTACATCATTATCGTGCCAATCTTTACTAAACCTTTAATATTTTTGCAAATAATATATATATATATATATATATATATATATATATATATATATATATATATATATATATATATATATATATATATATATATAGTTGTAGTTTATATTGTGTAACTGCGAGTAAATATTGCAGAAATGCATTTTTTGCAGTAATGTTACTTGCACAATAGGCCCGTTAAACGAACATAATACATACGGTTTATATCCAACAGTATCAAGTGTCGCGTCCCTTTCAGCAATGTTGTAAGACGGGAAACCGTGGTCTGCTGAGAATACAGTGTTGGGACTTAAAAGGAGACTTTTTCTATGTGTATTGCACGCTGTACTGTCGAGATACGGTATGATATATATATATATATATATATATATATATATATATATATATATATATATATATATATATATATATATAACCGCATTCTTCTTTTTACGGTTTAAAAATACTAAATACTATGTTCACAATAAATCTACAGAGCCATTCAGCCGCAAACTAATTTGAATAATGTAATAATTTGCACAAACAGAATTATGTTTATGCGGGATAAATCGGCGCCTTGTGGAAAGCTCGGCAATCATTCATTTGGAAGTCTATAAATAGTGACTCCCCAGAGGTAAATATCTTATTACAAATATTATGGGGAATATTTTTCAGGCGAGATTGGCACCCTGGTTGGTCGATCTCTTCAAACCATAGTCATTCCGTCATCACAACAAATTGAGTGATTTATCCAAAGTTAATCCCATATCATTAGAGAATAAAGACTCGTGCAATTATTTTACTCTTGTCTTTATCTAGTCAAGACAAGTAGCTCGGAATTATAATAAATATACACAAATTGCATTCCCGGTGACAATTTTTAGAATTGTTTTAAAGTAAGTTTTGTACTTACAGTTATTGCGTGGGGACAATTAAAATATACTACGGATTGGGTCAGTGAGGTTAGCGTTGTGTGCGGAAATATGTAATAAAAAGCACTGCTCAAGTTTCACGTGGCAGTCATAAAATATTGATTATTGTTTCATTTTTGCTGCCCCCTTCCATCAACTCTGCATTGTTCTATCAATCAAAACTCTCCCTCAACGACCATTCACGTAACTTCGATAAACACATATCTCTCTTTTCTATCAAGTTGTATAAAATTTGCTGTGGAAATGTCATGATATCGTTCTTTTTGTGGGCTGGAGTGTAAGACGTGTTTGTGCATGTGCGTGCGCGTGTGTGTGCGTGTCTTGTTTGCAATAGTGAACTTATCTGCAATTATTACCTAAAAGCGGAACTATCTAGAATGGCACTTTGTAAATCGATTTTTCTTCCTGGGTCGTTAGTGTTATTTCGTAATTGCTTATGCCAAAATGTATAGAAATGTGTATTGATCACCACAAACTTTGCTTTTGTGACCAGGACGGTGATAGTTTAAAATATACCTATTTCCAATGAGAAAACGGGGGACCTTGTCTTCTCGTTCACATAAGTAAAAAAAAAACCAACAAAATATGAATCAGAATTAACATGTATTTATACTAAAGTGATACAATTAGGACCATACAAAATTTCGAAGTGAGTAGTTTATCGAGATTAACGATTATACTGATAATTACTTTCAAGAATCATCCCCCAAATGTAGTCTCCCACCATGTTCTCGTTATACTGTCCTTAGTAGCGGCGTTCAAAGTGTATTATATCCTGGTGGAAGCGCTCACCTTGCTCCTCTGAGTACGTTTCCATGTTCTCCATACATTTATCAAGATGAACGTCAATTATATATAGTTTGAGGAACATCCTGCAGCCCATCGTGTAGTAGTTTTTTGTCAGAGTCTCAACCAGCTCCACATAATTTTCAGCTTTGTGATTGCCCATGAAGCCACGAACAACTGCTACAAAACTGTTCCAATCCACTTTCTCCTTCCTAGTGAGCTTTTTGGGAATTCATTGCACATTAAAATCTTCTTTATCTGTGGTCCGACGAAGACACCGGCTCTGACCTTTGCCTCAGACAGCTTAGGGAAGCAAATTTGAAGGTACGTAATAGCTGCCGACTCTTTATCTAGAGCTCAGACAAATTGTTTCAGGCCCAGTTTGATGTCTTGTCTTGACATCTGTCTGTCTACGTGAGACAATGGCGTAGATCCAGATTCAGCTGTTCATTCTTTTTGGCTCTCTTTTTAGCGTGCTTTCTATTCCTGTCATCCTCAGCTTTGTTAACTCTCTGCCTGATAACTAGGTGCCAGGTGGGACTGTCGTTAGCAAAGCTCTCCCAGTTGTTGACATCGATGTTAGCCGTCTTTATGTCCCTCTTGCAAACATCTTTGAAGCGCAGGTGTGGACGTCCAGTCAGTTGTGCACCTTCTGCTAGCTCCACATATAACAGGTCCTTAGGAATGCGGCCTGGGTCAATTCTCTTGACATGGACGAGCCAGCGAAGGCGCCTCTCGCTGAGAATGGAGCACATGATGTTGATGTTGGTGCGTTCTAGAACCTCTGTGCTGGGTACTTTGTCCTTCCACTTGATGTGCATCAGACATCTCAGGTCGAAGCTGTTGAGTTTTCTCTCGGGTCTTGCATAGATGGTCCATGATTCTCTGCTGTAAGGAGTGAGCTGAACACTCAGGCTTGGTAGACACGTAGTTTGGTCTTCTGGGTGAGGTTGGGCTTGTTCCATACCCTCTGGTTAAGTCTGGCCATCACTGCAGTTTCCTTAGCAATCTTGCCATTCACCCCATAATCGATTGAGAGTGAGCTGGAGATGTTGGACCCGAGATATGTGAAGTTCTCGACAACTTCCAAGTTGTACCCATCGATGGTGATAAAGGGAGGGGAGTCTACATCTTGCGGCATGACATTCATTTTCTTGAAGCTGATGGTCAGTCTAAATTCCTTGCGAGCATTGGAGAGGCGACATACCAGCTGCTGCAGTCCTTCTTCTGTGTGGGATGTCAAGGCTGCATCGTCGGCGAAACGCATTGCACGGATGAGTACCTTTGTGACTTTAGTCTTAGCACGGAGACGGGCAATATTAAACAGCTTTCCGTCAGCCCTGGTATGGATGCACACTTCATTGCTGCAGTCCTTGAAGGCGTACTGGACAAGCATCGAGAAGAATTAGACGAAGAGCGTTTGCGCAAGCACACAGCCTTGTTTGACTCCGCTGATTACTGGGACGACCTCTGATGTTGCGCCATTGAAGCACTCTCTGATGAGCATGTTCTCTTGGAACGACACGAAGACAGCAAGTAGGCGTGGGGGCAGCCAATCTTCTGCAGGAGTCTGAAAAGTCCACTCCGACTGACCAGGTCAAATGCATTCGTCAGGTCTATGAAGTTAATGTAGAGGAGAATCTGCTGCTCATGACACTTTTCCTGTAGCTGCCGTAGTGAGAAGATCATGTCTACAGTTGACCTGCCGGCTCGAAATCCACACTGGGACTCTGGGTAGACGCGGGTGGCTAGGATCTGCAAGCGCACCAAGGCAACACGGGCGAAAGAATTTCCGACGACGCTGATGAGGCAGATGCCCCGGTAGTTGCTGCAGTCGCTAAGGTCTCCCTTGTTCTTGTACAAAGTGACAATGTTGGCGTCACGTATGTCCAGGAGCCTTCCCACAGGCAATGCAGTCTATGGCTTTTCTGAGCTTTTCCAAAGCGGGCTGCGTGTCTAGCTCCTCCATGACAGGCAGGTCTGTACTAGCATCTAGGGCAGTTTTAGTGACGTTGTTTTGGGTTGTATATTGCTCGAGATAGTGCTCAACCCATTGCTGCAGTTGTTTCACCTGGTCTTTCATATCTTCGCCTGTCTTGGACTTGAGATGTGCGGTCTTTAATGGAAGGGGGTGGGGGCTGTCGCCTTCTTGATGCCCTCATATATTCCGCCTGTATTCCCGGTGACGACATCTGTCTGTATACTGTTGCAAAGGTTAAGCTAGTAGATGTTAGTACAGTGGCGGGTGGTCTTCTGGGCGCTGTTCCTTGCATTCATGAGGGCTTGCAATGTTCTTGGGCTAGGTAAAGCCTTGTATGCCAGGAGGGCTTTCCTTTTGGCCTCAGTCACGGGTTCCTTCTCCTCCCAGTGTTTGCTTCATACCAGTCGGCATTTGTTTGTTCCCTCTTCCCGTAAGCTATGAGTTGTACACAGAGTCAATGGTGTCATCAAGTGTCACTTTGGTGAAAGCTTCCTGCACTTTGCTGATGAACTGCTGTGCTTTCTCTGGGTTGCTTGCACAGCAGGTGTTGATGCGAGGGTGATCTTTCTTTTTGGCATGGTGCAGATTCTTGGATAACATTCACACCTTACTGACCACCAGGGAATGGTCCGTGTCGCAGTCGGCACTGTTGGTCTAGCTGGTGCCAGTGGAGTGATCGTGGGTGTCTCCATGACACTTGGTGGATCTCTTTGCACTGAAAGAAAGTGTTGGTCACGCAAAGGCTGTGGAAGCAGCACATCTCTAGCAGTCGCTGACCATTCTCGTTGATGTGTAGTGGTGGCATCAACACAATCCGGGGTTCCACCAGTGGCTCCCATTTGAAGTTGTTCCTCCCCTTAGGGGACTCGGTCCGCTGTCGCCAGTCCCACCTGTGTTAGTGCGCCGTGGTGTATCTGCTGTCCCAAAGGGAAGGAGAGCAGGGAAAACGTGGTAAAATCGCCTTATAGACCCATCAGGAATGCCGCCATTTTTAAGTCTCCGATAACCTCCAAGCTGTACTTATCATACTTCAAGTCGTTCAACAAGGTCTTGATGCTGTTATAATCCTCTCTGAGTGAGCCATGGTAAGATACGAGTACTTGTTCGCATTACGGTGCATCACGGCATTGAAGCTCTGGATGAGCTGTCAATGAAGAGGCGTCTTTCATTATGGTTCCTCGAACAGACTGGTCATATTGTGGCAGAAGCTAAGCCCGTCTTGACAGGCGAAGAACATGAAAAAGCTTGATGACGATTCCTCTAATCTGCGACTTGCACACTTGCATCCAACAAGTTCCACTGCTTGAGCCTAGACGTCAAAAGTCCGACATTAGACATGGTCAGACCAAGATCTATGATCAAGTCTTTCAGGTGCTTCTAGTTGGGGTAGAAAGAGTTTCGGTCCTCAGCTCCACCTCTGAAATTGTCATCTATATCTACAAAGACTTTCTCGCTCTCTGACTTGCTGAACTCGTCTAAAGATGGCTGCTCTCTCCGTAGGAGTTGGCACGGGGAATTCAGAGTAGTGTGGCACCGGAGCGATGTATGAAGGAAGGTCAGACAAGTGATAGTAGGTGCATTCTTGTCAGTCCTTATGCTTGGAAGGGTTCACCATGCAGAAATAGCATTTGCTCGAGAGGTCAGTGGGTTCCGTCAAATTTTTGAGATAGCAAACATCATGACTCTCGTTTCCCCTCTGTACAAAATCACATGTATTTCAACTACGAGTAATGTGTAAAAGATTTTTTCAATTTTAAAAATATTAACAACTCTTATAACATAAAATTCCGAGCAACAATTGTTATCTTACCTTCCAGAGTTTGTTTTGCGGTGCACGCAGGTGACATGAGATGCTCAAGGTTTTGTCTTGACCCCCGACAGACAAGCCGAATTATGCCTTGTAGGCGTCACACATCTTAGCAGAACCTTCCACATAGTACATTTTCTCTCGTATCTTGATAACTTGGCCGCAGACATAGCAACATGCGTCTGCGGATGCTTGCAGCCTCTTGATACTATTTCAGAAAAATGCAGATATGTTTACATATAGCCAGCTGAAACTAAACTGAACTGATGGGCTTAAGACCCCTGTATTTATATTACTATTTATATTACTGGAAAGTTCTAAAAGTTAATCCAAGTTTACTCAGCACTGAATCTGGAATGTTCTAGAAAATAGGCATATTTCACAATTTCGCTGTCCTTCTCACAAAGGCAACGTTTGTGAGGAATAAAAGCCATTTCTGTAGTTTTGAGGCATGCCCAATTAGAAATAACACTTACAATCCAGGAACAAATAAAATGTTACACGGGGCAAGGAAACAAGGACACTTCATGGGAAATTTCGTTGCAGCTTTATGGCCCTTGTGAAATTCGTATTCCATAATTCTAGTGATGTAACGAAACTATATTTTTGAATATCCCTTTTATCTTCTGCAAAGAAAGCTGTATTGGAAGTAACTATCATTTTCTGATAAAATATAAACCAATCCATATGCTTGGTACAGAGCAAAACTTGCTGCTACATTAATATCAAGAAATAAGAAATTGTTCGATTCCATCCAATTCCTCTTCTAGCCTGCATGTTGAAAAATAAAACTTCGCTAAAATTACCAGTTGTTTTCAAAGGGGCAGTGGTGCAGAAAAAATAAATTTGTAAACCATTTTCAAATTGAGATTTCAAAAGAGCGAAATTTGGTTATTTAAAGGAATATTTTGTTAGTCATTTATATATATATATATATATATATATATATATATATATATATATATATATATATATATATATATATATATATATATATATATTTATTTATTTATTTATTTATTTATTTATTCGGGTAATTGTTCAGCGCTTGAGTTATATATAGAACGTTTGACAGATACTAGTAAAGTCTCAACAAAACACGTTGTTCTTTGTTCACGAACATGAAATCTGTCGCTATTACAATAGACGATTTTGTTATAAAAACATAAATTTGCCATCTTCCTAAGTATCTTGAAGACTTCCTTTATGTTGTTCCCGAAGACATCGTAAACTCTCTCTTCATGCTTGTTCTCGGAGACATCTTAAAAACTGTCTTTATGCTTGTTCCCGAAGATATCATGAAACTGGCTCCATACTTGTTCCAAAAGACAACAATCGGACACTTCTCATTATAAGAAATATAAGTTTTTGTTAAGTGCTGAGATCTGCGCAGACAGTAAAAGTTGAAACTATCCGTATAATATTGTGGAATTACCCGAACATTTCAATAAACAAATGACTAATAAAATATTCCTTTCAATAACCAAATAGATAGGTTTTGTCTTTGTCCAAATATTGCTTTTCTTTTTAATTAAGTGTACTAACAGACAATACCTATCTTGGAGCTTTCCAAAGTTGAATCATTCGTTATAGGGTTTTTCTGCTGCAATGTAGATAGAATAAAAACAGAATAACTCTCTTGAAATTAGGGCACTAAAAGAATGCTATTTCTGACAGATGGTAAGCTCGTGTTCTCCTGCTGCTTGAAAGGACTGATGTCATAATCCCACACAAGGAGAGGTGAATCACATAAAGTGAGTCATCGACAAGTGATACGTCAGAGCGCCAGCAAGAGAATTCTCCCCTACCTTTGTCTATAATATGCCTACCCGACATATCTTTGTTTGTTCTTTGTTATTTTGTTTCAAACAATGTACCTTGTTTTATGTAGGAGGGGGGTGGGGTAAGAGTAGCGCATTATTTCTTGAAATTCCGTCTGATGTTGGAAATTAATTTATATTGTTATGGTTTGATATCAACATGAAAGGACGTCTTTTCTATTTAATTATATTGTCAAAGAATAACTACAATATTTAATTTTAAAAAGTGAATACAGTTAAAAAAAATCTAAACTCAGGAACATGAAAACACGGGATTATATATAGCAAATAGACATTTTTCATGCACAGGATTGAAAAGGTAGATCTTATTCAGCAACACAAGACGAGTCTTGTTTCTTAGTAAGATAATACAATTTTATGCACAGGTTTAAAAAGGTAGATCTTATTGAACAACTCAATTATTTTCTTCCAAGTAAGCACATTAAGTTAAATTATTGTATTAGTTACCACTCACAATACCAACTGCCCCAAAATGAACCTTTTAATATGTCAACCAGTTATGTATATTAAAATGGCATCTAAAGATAATACATTCATGCATAATGACGTTTATTACATCCCCATTTAATCTTAAGCTTGTTCAGTCTGTATTGTCGTATCACACACACACACACACACATCGGAACTATTTAGATGTCTTCTCTGACGTCCGCGCGTAAACATTTGTCGGTGTTGTGAATTGAATTTATAAATGCCAAATTGTTTTGAATTAAATTTATATTGCTTAGATGTAAATATTTCGAATGCATAAAATAGGGGAAATATGTTTTTTCAACCTATTCAGTATAACAGGCGTACGTAGTTTATGTATATTTAGAATACTGTAATGTTGGACAAAATATCAGAAGCTGCATGACCCGTTTTTCGCTACATTAACATATTGCTGTCTCAGTAAAAAATGTTAGGTATATTTACATCGTAACATTCTATTACGATGCGGAGTCATGGGTTTACTTTTTATGGGTTCTGAAAATTTCCATTGTATTAGATCCACTTTCAATCGGTTTTAAACAAACGGCTCGTAGTGAACCTGTGATATTTGCTCCGATGTCATCAAAGTTGGCATCTAGGTTAATGATGTACATACCGAGAAAGACGTGCTATTTTATATGCTATGCAATGATTAGGCCCTATAATAGCAAGAAAGACGTGATATGTTATATGTTATCCAATGATTAGGCCTATTATACCGAGAAAGACGTGATATGTTATATGTTATCCAATTATTAGGCCCTATAATACCGAGAAAGACGTGATATGTTATATGTTATCCAATGATTAGGCCCTATTATACCGAGAAAGACGTGATATGTTATATGCTATGTAATGATTAGGCCATATAATACAGAGAAAGACGTGATATGTTATATGTTATCCAATGATTAGGCCCTAAAATACCGAGAAAGACGTGATATGTTATATGCTATGTAATGATTAGGCCATATAATACAGAGAAAGACGTGATATGTTATCTGTTATCCAATGATTAGGCCCTATTATACCGAGAAAGACGTGATATGTTATATGTTATACAATGATTAGGCCCTATAACACCGAGAAAGACGTGATATGTTATATTATATGTAATGATTAGGCCCTATTATACCGAGAAAGACGTGATATGTTATATGTTATCCAATGATTAGGCCATATAATACAGAGAAAGACGTGATATGTTATATGTTATCCAATGATTAGGCCCTATCATACCAAGAAAGATGTGATATGTTATATGCTATGTAATGATTAGGCCATATAATACCGAGAAAGACGTGATATGTTATATTATATGCAATGATTAGGCCCTATTATACCGAGAAAGACGTGATATGTTATATGTTATCCAATGATTAGGCCATATAATACCGAGAAAGACGTGATATGTTATATGTTATCCAATGATTAGGCCATATAATACAGAGAAAGACGTGATATGTTATATGTTATCCAATGATTAGGCCCTATCATACCAAGAAAGATGTGATATGTTATATGCTATGTAATGATTAGGCCATATAATACCGAGAAAGACGTGATATGTTATATTATATGCAATGATTAGGCCCTATTATACCGAGAAAGACGTGATATGTTATATGTTATCCAATGATTAGGCCATATAATACCGAGAAAGACGTGATATGTTATATGTTATCCAATGATTAGGCCATATAATACCGAGAAAGACGTGATATGTTATATGTTATCCAATGATTAGGCCCTAAAATACCGAGAAAGACGTACATTATTATATGCTTTAATACTCATTTAAAAGCTCAGGAAACACTCAATAAGTTGTTTGGTTGTGCTGTGTTGTTTTCTGTCAAATTCAGTAAAGAGTCTGGGCCCGGTTTCAGAGCAGTTCCCACCGTACACCTACCCCACCATTTTTCTTTGTAGAAAAAATACTCTAAAACAACTAAAAGTTAAATCGTCATCCCGCACAGACACCGCCGTTTTTCTCTTGAGAAAACTACCCAAGAACCGTTGGTCTCTTGGATGAATATTAGTCTAACTCCATTTTCACCCTATGTATTAAAACATAGATCTAACATTTATTTATAAAAAAAATTAAAACTCAAACCGAAAACCTTCATCCTGGAGCTCTGACGTTGCCCCCTATACCGGAGATTAAATTAATTTGTTTTCTGGGCAAAACCCACACTGCATTATATTTTTCTCGTTGGAAATATCGCTTTGCGATTATGTTTGCTTTAAAATCCATTTTTTTTCTCCATGGAAGCTTTATGTAACCACTGTCACATAACTACATAAACGAATAACCATCAACCAGTCTGGTGTGTCAACTGAAAGAAGAAAGTAAAACACGGAGTGAAGATAAAAATACGAAATGATGGCATTTATTGTGTTTTAATAAATATTTGGCCATATTCAAAGGTAAGATCAACTGATTGCCAATACATATAATGTTTTCATTGGAAAGATGTAATACGAAAGAAAACACACACACGCACGTACGCACACATACACACACTCAGAGCAAGAGAGAGAGAGAGAGAGAGAGAGAGAGAGAGAGAGAGAGAGAGAGAGAGAGAGAGAGAGAGAGAGAGAGAGAGAGAGAGGGGGGGGGGCAGAGTGCGACAAGAAGAATGAAAAAGAAATATGTAGACTTCTTCAGAAACCAATGTCAGCGTTCCCCATCTGCCATAAAATGAGTGTGGCCCATGTTACAATCTTTGAAACAAAGACCATTCATTTCACGAAAGGAAACGACGAGTTTTCCCTGGCAAGTGGTGTTTTATTTACTACTGTATCTGTCTCTATGTCTCACGTTGCGATTGCAATTTTTCATGAATTGAAAAGTAAAAAAACTAACTATCTAACCTTTTTAAAGAGTTTGGAATGAGACGAAAATACCTAATCAATGTTCATCACGAATCTGCATTTTCTCTTTGCTGAAAATGTCACAATTTTGTGTTAAGAAACCGTCTGAATATTCATTATGAATCTAATTTATTTTAAGACATCATCATCATCTTGCTGTTAACATACTACTACTACTACTACTACTACTACTACTACTACTACTACTACTACTACTACAACTACTACAACCAATAATAATAATAATAATAATAATAATAATAATTGCGAGTTGTTCAACACCGGTCATTCTATGACGAAAAGCCGTCCTTCACTTCACACGGTTATTCATCAAATCTTTTATGAATGTCCACATGTCTGATGGCCGTACCGAAGAGGAACTGCAGTCCGTAATGTCATTCTTTGATTGTGTAAATGGTACGCGCTGGCCCACCAGCAGTAGCGTCTCTTTGTTACCCTGAAAGAATTGTCACCTGGCCCGCGTCATGGTCGTTCTCAAACATACAAAACAAAGACCTCATTCATCCCTGACTGGTTGATTTCTCCCACAACAATTAGTAAATTTCCTCAGTGGTCAGTGTATACCACAACAATTTAGTAACACCCTGATTGGTTAATGTATACAACAACAATGTACGATTAACCGTATCAACATCTTTCTTATTATTAGTGAAGAGAAATATTTCTCACCACAATTGAACGCTTTGCATGTAAAACAGATATAATAACGACAGTCGACTTTATTAAATATTTTCTTCGAAAACCAAATTATTATTTTCATGTTTTGATAATTATTTCACATCTTAAACATTGTATTCATCCCTTAATTGTTGTGGTGTTTATTATTGTTATCTCATCTTTCACTATAAGTGCTGATCATGTCATGTATGGTCATGCCACTTCAAAGACGGCATTCAAGGCTCTAGTTTCCCAAAGCTATTGGCAAACATGACTTTTTAATCTTGTTTACATTTTCACTTTGTACAAGTTTGTTTTTGCCAATAAGACATTGGTGTCCTTGATCTCCCCTTCTTTCTTTCTTTCTTTCTTTTTCTTTCTTTCTTTCTTTCTTTCTTTCTTTCTTCTTCTTCTTCTTCTTCTTCTTCTTCTTCTTCTTCTTCTTATTATTATTATTATTATTATTATTATTATTATTATTATTATTAATACTAATACTACTACTACTACTACTACTACTACTACTACTACTACTACTACTACTACACAAAGACACAGTGGTCCCTTTTAAGAGTGCTCTTAAGACTCACCTGTTTCGACTGCAGTGACAAACTTAGCGACCTAATCATGTTTTGTATCTTATATGTTTTCAGCATGTTTTTATGTTTTCCAATTTCGTTGTTTTTGTCATTTGTTGTTCTGTAGTGTAGTCATATCATTATTGATGGTGTAAAGCGCTTAGAGCTTCGAAAGATTAGGCGCTATACAAAGTCCTCATCATCATTATTATTATTATTATTATTATTATTATTATTATTATTATTATTATTATTATTATTATTACAAGGAACTCTTTAAAATGACGCTCTTCAAAACGGAATATTTGGGTTCTGACCTAAATTCATTGGACAAAAAGGTGTTCAGTGTTTAATGTTTAGCGTATTTCTATTCATTAGTGTTCTTTACAACAATATTTTAATTTCTTTCGGATTTTCCTTTTATCTGAAATGTGTCAGAAGATAGCATCTAAACATTATTTATAGAAAGAACAAACATATTTAAATGAAGAAAAACTCGTTTAATGTTGAAACAAAAAACTAATAGTAGATACAAAATGAATTTTTTTTTTATTTCTGATCCATTTTTCTAGTTTCTAGAGAACAATATGACACGGACGGCATCTCGTCTAAATGAAACGCTTGATTAAAAATAAAACAACAATGTCGTTGCTGCGACAAAATGGCTGGAAGCAATTTGGGGATTGTAACGAGAGCTACCGGATGATGATGATGATGATGATGATGATGATGATGATGATGATGATGATGGCATCTAGCTTTAAATTATTAATAACTTTTAAATCTCTGTTGCATGATTTCCTGTAAAATGCCAGGTCTGTTTTTTATTTTGTCTAGTTGAATCAAGTTCTAATTTAATATTAGTTTAGCTGAGAACCTCCAAATATGATTGTGATAATTCTGTTTTTTAAATCTATCCTACTATACTCAACATTGTCTCTATGACCAATGTTACATTCACTTGAGAGAATATACTGATATCGTTAATTTTCAATCTATACCTTAATGGTAAAATGATCGGATGAAATATTATGTTTACCCAGTTGAAAAGATTCAACATCAGACATTAAATATTTTCTCGTAAATATATAATTGAATGTTTTCTTTTCCTATTGGCAAACGTGATTATTCAGAATACGTTTACAACATCAATTAACGCATAGTCTTCAATAATTTGGCAAAGCTGTGCTACATTAAGCACGTACAAACTCGTTATCAAATATAGAAATAGACAGTAACGGTACGTGAACGCTCGAGTACATTTTTAGCTGGGTCATCCCGTGCCGCGGCATTGAGGTCACCACTCACCAAATGATAATTATTGCATGTTCCAGAGTTTTCTAATGTAAGAATACGTATATATAGTTTATTTAGGAGATGCCATCCTATTGATTCCTATCCACTTGAGTTTTTGGAAATTAGATAAATGTTTATGAATTGCCGAAATAACTAAAGAATATATCATTATTCTAGCTTTCAATGGGTCCAGGACGAACTTTTTTGTCGGGTCGTTCCAGGAAATGTTGATTCAACATTATATAATGCCTGACGAAATGGTGACATCTGACACTAGGAAGTTAAACAGTAGGGTCATAAGCTATATTGAAGTCAGGACTGAAGAGTTTAAATTGATTGTTTGCCATATGAAACAGGTACTAGGAAATACACAATACGGTTAGATAAAACAAATAGAATCAATATAATACATAGCTGAAAAATAGATTTTATGCAAAAGGAAGAAATTAAGAGAGATCTTTGCATTATTGTACAGCCAACACAGTGTTTATTATAATAACGAAGTAAGTGAGCAGGAAGTTGAAGGATAGACACTAAAGCAAAATCATTTGTTCTTTGTTTTATACATTTTTCCTTTATAAATGGAAAGCTATGGATAATTTAATCAGGAAATCTGTTTTTTATTTCTGCGTCATACATATTAAATGCAGGACATATAGTCTGATGTTGTTTATTACGACATTTCAAAAGAACTAACGACCTAGGCCACATCACAGATACTGCTTTGTGTGATAGAGTTACTGTTTAGTTAATAGAGCTTCCATGTCAAAGCCTAACATCCATTTTGTGATAGGTTTACCGGATTCATTTTAAAATATGGCGTCTAAACTCTAGAATCTGAAACAAGTTAATTATATATAGTGCTTTTACTAGAAATGATTTGAAACACTTGCTAAAGTTTAAATTGTCTGCCTTTATGGTTACATACTATTTTTTTTAAAACCGGCTATTTCCTTTATGAACAATGAACAGTACTAGTGATTGAATAATGACTTATCAGTCTGATTATTTAATTTTATGTAAACAGCTAATACGTAGCTAAATTATTCCCCGTGTGTATGGACTTTATATCAGTATATGTATTAATAGATAAATAAGTAAATATATTTATTTCTGTCAGGGTTTTGGACTTTCCCATGTGAATTTTACAGGTTATGTTTTGATTTTGTAAAACATCAAGACCATTCCAGAAGGTTTCTTTTCATTAGGTAATGTTTTTCAATAGAAAATACTAATTGCGACCTGATGTCAAGAAGAGAACTACATAAGCTTGTTGTGGGGTTTGCAAAGGTTGGGGTGGGGTACTTCCAATATATTAATTAAAATATTATGGAGGTTCCACCTGGCTCGTGAATTTATAAAGTTAAATTAAAGACGAAATAGATGTACAGCTCTGAGCCCCCAGGCAGCACTACCGACGGTTAAATTATATATATATATATATATATATATATATATATATATATATATATATATATATATATATATATATATATATATATATATATATATATATATATATATATATATATAACACGAAGATTAAATTCAAATAAAACAATTTAATAAAGGTGATAATTTTAAATGGTAAACTAAACTCAATCACTCGTCATCCCAGTGATAGCCTACTTCATCTCGTGATTTTCAGTGTGAGTTCGATTTTCCCCTTGCCTTAGGTTCTACTCATCTCTTATTCGATCCTCCCACTCCTCCTGGCCTTCACCTCTCCCGACTTCTCTCCTTCCTTCTCCTTTCTTCTGTCTCTCTATCAGAGACTATTGGGATCACTTTCCCTGGTCTGTCCCTCGAAGCTTCCTCTCCAGATTTCCCTCTTACCTTCTCTTTCTTCCGTCTCTATCGGAGACACTTGGACCACTATCACTAGTCTGTCCCTCGAAGCTTCCTGTGAAAACCACAAGGCGTTAGCATCTGGTTTATCGAATCTCACCTCACACTAAATCATCAATTAACCATCATATAAGGCTATTACTTTTTAGGTCACGCATACATACACATCGAAATTCCCACACACTCTTAAAGGGAAACAATGGTGTAATCACACGGTATCATACATACATCAATACATTGTATCACATCAGTATATCCAAATATATATTTAATTTCATTGTACTTACAATATTACAACAACCAGACGCATGTCTGTACACTACACTCCAACAAGCGTACACAAATATTCATATTACTAATTTCTCACAGTGCAACCATTTCAAGATACCATTCAATTCAGCAATAGCAAAATCTATATTGCATGGAAAAATGTACTAGTCGACTATAAAATAACCACATAGCGAATTATAATAATATTACCTCCTGCGACGGCTAGCAAGCAATATGATTTTTACAAATGTGAACTCATTCTTCAAAATATACAAACATGTTAACATCACAAAATAATTATTCCTACTACGATTCTAGTAATAATAATAAGTATATCTACGATCTACAATTAAATGCAGTCGCATTCAGCAAAGATCGAACAACTAGCTCACTGGCCTTTTGGAAGCTACACTTAGAATCCTATTCTAAGGTTTTTCCCTCCAATAACGTGTGGCTGACCGGAGTCGCTATCTTCTGGCAATCTCTCTAAAGAACTATAGCGCACTAAAGCTTGCTGGCAGGTCTAAGGATATCATACTTAGCCCAAATCAGGGCCCCGCCCCTATCTCGATTCTGATTGGGTAGCGCTGGGGCCCTGTCCAATCGACTAATTCAACCTGGCTATCAGGAAGATAAGGCACGTCCACTCCTTCTGGCAACTTCTTTGATCTACATAAGCGCGTTCCACCCAAGGTGAAATTACACTTCTGACGGCCTTGGTCGGGCTTTCCATCCTAGCCAGGCAAACTTACGTAAGGGATAGTGTTAGCCTGCGGTCATGTTTAACAATAAACAGTGTCTTGTCCGAATTACTAAGATTATACATGTTTCTAATTTAATTTTGGGTCGGGCAAAACGCCACACTTGTAATTGGGGGGGGGGGGGGGTACGTGGTCATTCGTGCTTTAACACCTAACACTTTCAAGTTGTATAGTATATGTTGTGACCCGTAGTATTGGGCTGGAGTCTTTTTGTTCACAATTATTGCTTTTAAGTGATTTTTTTTCTCTGGAAATACAAAAGTAGTATGATTAAAATCTTGGATAGAAACATTCACTGGAATTTATTCTGAATTCAAAACTGGAATTATGTTAAAGTGATTTAACAAAAAAATGTTGACACATCAACACTCTATAAGTTAAAACTGACGCGTAATCGCTTTCAGGTTTAGATTTCTTAAGGGCTTTTACTGAATTTAATTCAGGACTTTAAATTACTATGACTTGTGTCTGTAATTCTTTGATAATTCTGGGATTTAATTCGCAATATCATAAGTTCTTTTTCTCATTTTCACTTTTTATTCAAGGAAATAAATTATTTATTAAATTTTACAATGCTTCATGTCTTTCACTATTTTCTGTTACTTATTATAAACCATAGACTCGTAACATGGATGATTTCATGTATCTATGTGTGTGAATTTATTATCTATGGGTCATTCGATGTTTATTCCTTGCATATTTAAAGTGACATAGTTCAGTTGTGTCCTGTATTTATTGCACATATCATGTTAGTTTATCAATGGGAAAGTTGTAAGGCTTTTCTCTGTATAAAACATATCTCTCTCTCTCTCTCTCTCTCTCTCTCTCTCTCTCTCTCTCTCTCTCTCTCTCTATATATATATATATATATATATATATATATATATATATATATATATATATATATATTACTCATTACTCAGAACTACGCTACTAGTTATGCGTATATATGCTATATATATATAGACGCTACAGGAGAGACACGTATCCGGCCAACAAAAGAATCCTGAAATGTACGGTGCGAATTTCCTACTGATAGTCACGTTACGTGTGAAGCTTACCGTATTGTAGATGATTAAATATTAGCTCTTTCCGATCGTGAAGACAGAAAGATTGAATTCACAGCTTGTGATTAGTCAACATAACAAAAGGAGTATTTATCCTGTTTCACGCTGTGTAATTTGAGGTGGATTCACAATTAAATTTAGCTTATTAATATCGCACTGTGTGAACAAACAAGAGTGAGTACGTCAATTATGTTTGGTTGCAAGACAAACGAACCGTTAAACGTTAATGTATTGTGCCAATCAAATGACGCTAAAGTTGAAATATTTACAAAGGCATTTTATTAATAAATGGTCAAATCGTAAGACCTGTAGTATATATTCTACGTAAATGTGTGTATTAATTCCGCGTGGATAAGAAGATTTGATTATGTTACAGGATTGAAGATACATGCATACATGTGTGTGTGTGTGTGTGTGTGTGTGTGTGTGTGTGTGTGTGTGTGTGTTTTACGTTTTCGCAGATACTGCTGAAGTAAAAAGCGGTATTTCAAATGCCGATAAACTATGTAAACAATTCAGAACAGGACGTAAAGACCTGTAGTATATATTCTACTTAACAGTACGTAAAGACCTGTAGTATATATTCTACTTAACTGTACGTAAAGACCTGTAGTCTATATTATACGTAACAGTACGTGAATAACTTGTTGATTACAAGTGAAAGACACAAAATGTATAACAAAATTTTTAATAGTTAAATGTTTTTGATAAGGATACCATGTCTGTAACTTATGCTAAACACTGAACCTTAGAAACTAAAAATTACTATATCTGTAGATATGATAGAAACGGTAGATATACATTTCTATCGACAGTCGTTTCAGGCATCCATCTAATGGTACTTTTGTACAATCTTAAGACCTGATTTTTTTCCATATTTTGTTTTCTGTAAACTTTCTGTAGACGTGTAGCTGCGATCTTTTTCAGTAGTTTCCTGCTGTTCTTACAATTCAGATTATTGTGAGGATTGTTTTTCTTTGCTGCTGTCCCTTCTAGCTCTTTGAAATTGTCGCTGTAATCGTTTGTTATAATCTCTGCTTCTCCTACCTGTTCAGCAGATGTTACATTCGTGTCGATTTTCGCATATCTATTTCCTATGCATTTAAATAGAACAAAATAAATACATTGTGTTACTGTTGTTTTTTTTTTGTTGTTGACGAAATTGTGTTCTTACAATAGCTGCCATATTTCAAGTATGCGATGAAAATCTAAACTAGATTAAACAATACCGTTCAGTGATGACGTTAGCCATCTTCAACGATTCAATAGTTTTCTTTTAATATTTAGTTCTTTTCTTTTAAGAAATGTTTGAATTTGCAGACCTGTCTTTACTGGCTATCATGTATCTAGAATTTGTAATGTTGAAAATTTTTCTGTGGATCACAGGATTAGACAAATAAATATAAGAAAAAAATAAACATTTGGAATAACGTAGTCTATGTATTAATTATCAATAGAGACATGTTTGGTAATATTTGACCATCTTCAATAGATGTAGAGTGATGTAACACATCTTATCTGTACTGTATTGCATGATGTTATGATGTATAATCTTATGAAATTCTACTTCTAGAATTTCATCCTTGTGACATCTTTGTCTCATGGCATTAGTTATATCCACCTCTGACCTTTCACTCCATTTTCAGATTGTTTTCTGTAGTAATCATTCTGGCAAGATTTGTTTTAAGCGTTACTTTTATAAACGTGTTTTGTGGGGTTGTATTTTTTTAACTTGTTTTCCTCTTCCCCACATTTTAAACATATTTTAAAATCCATTTACTCCTTGCCAAATTACTTTTCAAATTACTTCTCACTACTTGTATGTAATCTTTCCTTACTGAATCTTTTTTGCCTTTCCAACACAATGGAGGCTAGTATAATATTGTGACTCTAAACCAGTACAAAACGACTAAATGGTAGCTTCAAACAAAGGAAGCAAAAATCCACTGATTTGAACTTATATGACAACATGGAAAATGTTCACAGGAATGTCAAAATGTTACAGCTGAACCTTGAAGCAAGAACAGGAAGAGTCCAACACGTAGATGACAATTCAAATCACACCATAAGGTGACGAAATTATATCCTGTGAACGAAACGAAACATGCTTAAACGACACATTATTTGATACATGATTGCCGTCGGTATCTTGTTTATTTGGTTAAATAGTCACACCACAAATTATTATAAACTGATGAGATAACAATGTCTTTACAAAGCTGGTTGTTAATAACCACATAAATGAAAGCAACTAATGGACAAATTAATATCCCTCCAGACAGTAGAATAAAACACTTTGTACTGCATATTATCCATTACCATCGATGTTTTAGGCGACGTTAAGTCACGAGACATAGTTGCCTAAAGTTTATAGATTGAAAAACAATATGTTGTCGCATAAAACTTAAGACATTATCAACACAACTTATTTAGCAACAATGTACTGTTTTCTTACAGTGTGATTTGGGACAACACACCATTCTTTTAAATGATTATATGGATTACAAATATTGCATAAAGGAAATCAACTTATACAAACTTATAATAAATACACTGGTTTTAATTGAATACAGGAATGTATGGATTTGGGTTCAGCGACAATTTGTAGTTTTAGGTAGTTCTGTAGCTGGATCGTGTTTATCTGGAATAGCTATTAATATACATGATTCAATGTCTTTCACCAGATTGAACGTAGCATACACAGGAACTGTTTAAAAAAACATTGAAAAATTAAATCTTTCAAAGAGTTATAAAATATGATGATAGTATGGCATTTTTTATCAAAGCGTTCACGAAAGATTACAAAACGTTATCAGGGACAAAATGATTACGGAAAAAAGTAGTAAGAAAATGTTTGCAGAAACTTATTGGAATACGATTGGGGGAAACGTGTAATGGCTGTAATATGTCTATTCGGTACAACTCTTACATCAAATGAAACACGGACTACTTCAGAATTTCTGATGAATAGCACAACCTCGAAATGTAAAACGCGATGTCCAAGAGATGTAATTACTGAAAATAGTAACAGTGTAGAAAATATATTTATTTATAATGTTTGTACCAAAACTCAAACCTCGAAACCACTCTGTTTACCAAAACAGAAATGATAAATTCCCCAGATTCACTCGACAAGTACATATATGGATCGGCCAGATTCGATGTCCGCATGGGTTCGAGTCTCAAAATCGGCCAGTGTGGATATGTGAGAAAGCTTGTCAGTTGCTTCTTGTGGGTCGGTCTTTCTTTCGGGGGGGGGGGGGGGGGGGTGGGGTGTTCCGGGCTATTCCTCCTCAACAGTTACTGAGAAAACTGAATAAAACAAATCAACAAAATTGAAAGGTACTGACATATTTTATTACATTAAGTACCAACCCAAATAATAGAAGAACAGAAGAAGAAGAATACGAATACAACATCTAAATTGCAGAAAAAGAACTATTAAACGGTAACAAAGAGTGAAAACAACACGCGTTTTAAAATTAAATGAATAAAATAAATTTGTTTTTCTCGGAAAAGATTTAAACAATGGGGAAAAACCTTCCAATTTTAAGAAATAATTCCAAAATAAAAATCCAAGAATAATCAACGAATTAAATTACAAATGTCGTATTAATGAAATGTTACAATAGATTCAAGTTCGAGTTCTGTTGGAAAATCCAGGGTGGAAGACGATTCCGTATTTCGAGTCATGTTGGAAAATCCAAAATGGAAGAAGATGACGTATATTGATGTATGCTTTATCTTTATCTATAGTTCCTTCTAGAATCAGAAGATTTAACACTCCGGTGTTGGAAATCCGAATAAGATCTTGATAAACTGTCTTTGTCCAAGAATTATGTATGAGCACATCAAATATTTCCCGAGATATAAATTAATCCTATAAAATTCATCTGAACTTAAGAATAGTTAACATGGATTCAATACCTAGGCTAGAACAAAAGAAAATGACTTAACGTCATTTGTAAAAGCCCAGAACTAACGATATTTCACAAAAACAAGCACTATATTGTATTCTAATATGCAGTGTCGAAAAAATCCCCAAATTGCGAACTCACAAAGGGGGAGGTGGGTGTGTGTGTGTGTGTCACGTATTCGTTTTTATCACGTACTCCGTGATGAGAACCAATCGTTTTTACTATAAGAATAAAAATATGTTTACTTCTTCACTAGTACCATCTTGACCTTGACAACAACCAATCATCTTAAAATTAAAATAAAACTTGTTTACGTATTGACACTAACCTTTAAACAAGTTTAGTATCTAGGTAAACATTACTTGTTTACCAAAGAAACATCTGGTCAACCGATTTTCTCAGAGAAAAACATTATCTCTATTGAATCAATTTGAATCACAATAGCATGCAATTAAAAATAAATAAATAAATATATATATATATATATATATATATATATATATATATATATATAATGAGATATACGCAGCAACATAAACAGAGAACTAGTATAAAAAATATTAGCGGGGTCCTAAGAATTACGTGTTTTATATCTAGAAGATAATAATATTTTTGCTAATTATTCCGAAACTCTTAAAAGGAACAGACCAGTCAGGATTTAGAATATAAACTGACTGCAGTCACAAAATTGGTTTCTCTAAAATAGAACACAATACACGATGGTCACAACACCGGTTATAATTAGAGGTGTAATAGTTAACATTTCAGCAATTTTGTGTTCAGTCTATGTTAACCTAATTGATCTCAAGAACAAATGATTAGGCACGGGAAAATAAATAATATTCAATGGCAACAAAGCAAAGACAGTTGAAAATATGAATTAAAGATTCAGAAAACAATGCTTAGTGACTCAGTACTTTAGAAACCTGGACAATGCTCGTTTGTCTAAATATATCATCTTAAAATTCATCTTTTTTATCACTGTCTTTCCTTTTCAGCCTTTTGTAATGTGTTTTGTACACGGACCACTTTCTTGGCTATACCACCGTAACTTTATCCTAGATCAGTTCGGTTTACTTGATCGTTATGTTTCTCAGACAGAATGCCATCAGGTCTTCAATTAATTTATATCGCACTGGCATCTGCAACTTTATTTAACGAGTGTTTCGATTGGATTTAGTAGGATTGACTGCAATTTAAACGAAATACAGTGCCTATGTGTGTAATCTAAGGCAGTTTTTATTTAGTGTGAAAATGGTCGAATCGATTCAGTGCATAACTCCATGATGTTCAAATATGTCATCCTACCATAAAACTCCTTTACAGGTGGAAACCTCGTCAAACTGGTCACTCGTAGGCGACAACAAACCCTCTAAAACAACAGATAACATGACTTAATGGGTTTACTATGGGGGATCCGAAATCGCTGATCTAATTGGTCAAAACGAGAAACATGGTGGGTTTAGTCTTATCAATGTTTGCCTTAAATCTCTGGTTTGTGTCCACACCTTTAAAACCACCATATCCTTTAATTCCATATCATACACCTGCTTCTCGTCCGAAATTAGGTTTCCAAACCAAACCCCATGTTTTAGGTTCTTCTAAATCATGGAAACACAACAATGACTAGGAAGTGAAGATTTAAATAGGAATATATGCCATATTTAATTCCGGGGTGGAAGCCTCGTTAGCCTGTTAAATGTACGAATCACACAATTATGTGACGTAGATCTGGTGTAACATATTACATATAAATATATCAAAACAATAATATTACTTTATAATACCTTCCACGTCACGTGTGGTATATATATATATATATATATATATATATATATATATATATATATATATATATATATATATATATATATATATATATATATATATATATATATATCCATTAGCAGTGTACAATAATGCCACAGCTTTATTAAAAATGGGATATTCTGAAGAATAAAACAAACAATAAAACAAATTCTGCACATAATTTAAATAAATTTGATAGGGAACATCTCCGCAATATGACATTTTACAAACGTAAAATGTATTTGTCATTCCGCCATCTAACAGGGTATCAGTGACTAAAGAAATAGAAACCCATATATGTTTTATTTTAAGGTGTCATGCACACTTTAGGTGTCTTAAAAAAGTAATAAACTACTGTAATAAACATCATGAGGTCGAGAGCTACCATATCCTTTTAAACCCATCGGAAGAGTTTTCCTTGATTTCTTTTTTTTTCTTGAGAGTCTCCATTATTATGTGAGCTACTTTTAGCTCTATAACATATTAAGCCAGCAGAAGATCACCTGGATATTGATAGACTTTGAAAAATGATAAATACGTTTGAAGAAGTTAGTACATAGCTTGTATTCATGGAAAAAAAATGAATCGTTATTTTTATCATTATGAAGATTACTCAAAATGACAAACAGCAAATAATAATAATAATAATAATAATAATAATAATAATAATAATAATAATAATAATAATAATAATAATAAGAAGAAGAAGAAGAAGAAGAAGAAGAAGAAGAAGAAGAAGAAGAAGAAAAATACTACTACTACTACTACTACTACTACTACTACTACTACTACTACTACTAATAATAATAATAATAATAATAACAATAATAATAATAATAATATAAATCATTAATTATAACGACAACGAAAAAGAATTATCAGTTATAATTTGGTTTCCTTATAGCTGGTCTCTTCCATAGATTTATATAATTGTTAAAAATTAACTCCGAAATTTCCTGGAAACCTGAATACGTAACCGAAATTTTGCTTTATAAACCCCACAATCATTGTTATGTTCAACTCACTAGAAAACAAAACAAAACTTTTCCCAAAGATGGCTTTGTCAATCATCAGTCATTAAAAGCGATATGAAAAACGTGTTCGAGAACAAATTGTGCAAATAGTAGTCTTCGAAACTAACTTTGCATAACGTACATGTATTTATGAAACATAATTTAAAATTTACAGCTATTATTTGAATATGAGCACCTGTTTCCAAATGTTCGAACAAAATCTACTATGATGTTTGTTACGGCTATTGGATTTAATTTTATTTATTTTTAATTATTAAATCCAAAATTGTCATTTAGGATTTATTATTCATTAAATGGGAAATTTTTCTAGAAAATTCAGTTGACTTGTACTTTACTGATAAACAGGCTGACCTTGGCTTGTTTGACCTAAATCCTGACCTTGCTTTAGACATTGTCAACAAGCCTCTAAATCTATTGGTCAGTTTCAAGGACAACACTTTTATTGAGGGTGGGAAGTGAATGATTTCCTTCTAGAACATTTCATTATTACGTGACTAGGTGAAGGTAAACACCTCCTCTGACCTTCTATCAATTTCTAGAAAAGCGCGTGATCACTTGTTTACTTCAGAAAAGCAGTTATATATAGCTGTGTTTTGGAAGCTAAAATCAGTAGAATATAATTTGGGCTTATTTTAAAGAAGTTGTGTATTTTCTGTTAGAGTTTAATATCTTGTTCTGGACTGTGTCAATTCGTTGGAAAAGAAGAATTATTCTATTTATCTGGAAAAGGACATATGTTTCATAATTTCATCTGGATGATTTAAAAACAAGAACTGCATCACGTGACATTGTCAGCCATTTTGGATTATTACATCGTCAAGATTCGAACCTGGAACTATTAGAACATTTATTTATCAGGACTTGAAATTCCATTAGTGGATTATTTTGTGAATTCTGTATTTGTTGGATTTGATTCTCTAAAACCGTAAGTTTAATTATTTTATGAAAATAATTGTATTTAATAAATTCATTGTTAAGGTTATACAAGCTTGTTAGTTTTCACTCTTTCTGTGTTGCTGCTTATTCGAGCCTAAGCACGTAACACGTTGAAATTGTAGAATCCACTCCTGTGAAAAAGCATTAGGATGACCGCACTCGGACAAAAGAAATTATTATTCTCTGGAGAATGATTTTATAAAACAAAGTAAAAGTGACCGGAGTTGACCTAGAAGTAGCGAATGCTGTCAATACAAATTTAACATAACATCAACAGTCCTTACAGTTACTTCTATTTAAAGCTTTATCCAATCATTTGTGTCATATAATGAACCGCCATCAGAAAGGATTTGAAAACAAAACTATTGACATAAAAATAGATGATACATACACGTAATGTTTGTTTATTCCTACAACATTTTTCAACCAAATGATACAAATATGTACAGTTATCGAGGCAATCCTTTTCACTTTAAGATGAAAGGAAAGAAACTAAGAAAGATAAAATGGTGAATAGAGAGAGAAAATGGTGAATAGAACAAGAATTTGCTTACATTTGTTTCAAAGAAATCACGTCATTTTATATAGAAACTATTATAAATTCATAAAACAAAAATGAGAGTTTGTTTTCGTCAATACTCATACATACATGCATGCATACATACATACATGCATGCATGCATGCATGCATGCATGCATGCATGCATGCATACATACATACATACATACATACATACATACATACATACATACATACATACATACATACATACATACATACATACATACATACATACATATACACAAATTTCCCATAACATAGTTTATGACTTAACTAACTGTACAATATCCAGCTATTATGAAATCTCTTTCCATTAGCAGTTTCCATTAGCAGTTTCTATACGCGCTGAATTTTCTATATGAAAATTAAAAGCATCAACCCTTTTGAAAAGAGGCACACTTGGACTGTTTCTACTAAATCCGCATTTATAAATATGTTGTTTTGCAAATAGACTTATTAAATTAATTATATCAGCAGCCTGAATTTTGCATTTAATTCCAAATATAACATGTATGCTTGTGAATTCTAAATAATATAATCTATAAAAAAAATCTAAATGTTATGTGAAATTGTCGCTGTCTAACATACAAAACATATAAGAGCTTGTTTGGAATAATTATATTCCTTTAAGAAACGCAAATATTATATGTAATATTTTCAAATGCAATAATATAACATTTGGACATGTTAAAATTTATGTAGTGGCAATAAAATGTTTCTGTCAGTCATCTTCTAAAGTTACCAAATTCGAAATTTCATTTTCGTCTAAAGGTTAGTACTTCGTTGTTGCAATAAGTTTTTCAAGTTAAAATTTCTTAAAAATGGCATACCTAGCAAAATTAACAAGAGGCTGATTGGAGACCTGCTTGACACTAAATTTATTTATGACTTTTTAGATGGAAGTTTTTTCTGAAAATCTATGAAATTATTGCAAATAGAAATTGATTCAAAATAGTATCTGTAATTATAAAATTATTTACACATTTATGAAACCGCACAATGATTAAGCTCAATACACGTTCAACTGTGCCTATTTTAAAGATCTTGTTAGCTCTTGATATGCATCAAAACGTCTAACCAAGAATGAATCAAGATAAAAAAATATTTACTGAATGAAGAAAATATGTTCTTGATAATAAATAAATAAATCTCTGAAAATTGTAAGAAACTTTTCCACTTCGATTTACTTTTCTTCTAAGCCGAATAATTTCTAACGCAATCGAAAACTTAAATATAGCAACCATATTTAATCTCCACTCATGGTAATCCTTCGCGGAAATATTTGTTTGATTTCGTAAATAGACTCGTACGAGACAAACGTATACAAGTTGTTACGTATATTTGATTTAAGTCATTTATTTTTATTGTTTGTTTGTCAGATTCAAATTTTACATTTTTAGTTTAAGATTCATTCATTGGGAGATATTTTTTTAGAAAGTGGGATAACATGTACTCTTAAGAATAAACACCAGGTGTTGACCTCATTTCTGACCTGACTTCAGAGTTGTAAACAAGCTTTTAAAATGATTGGTTGATTCCAAGGACATTATGGAGCTTTGTTATAAACATCTTTCTATTTTTAGTTGTGTCATAAGTTGCGTACGAGATTTTTTTTGGAACGTAATTTTGTTCTAAAAGATTCTAGAAGATCATGCGACCCCTTTTTTGTTTACGTAAAAATAGGTATATAAATTATGTTTTGGAGCCAACTATTTAGTAGAACTTGGGCTGTTAGAATATTAAGTTGTGTCGTTTTGAGTTATTTTAAATTACCTTGTATTGAAAATTATTTCAATTCGTTTGGATCAAGAGGATTTATTTTGTTATTTATCTGGGAAAAAAATTGTGCTCATTGAATTTCATTATTAAGAACTGACTTCATCACTTAACATCGTCTTCTCTCTTGGATACTTCACTAAGATTCGAACTTGGAATTATTTGGACATTTTCTTACCAGAACTTTTGCAATTTCTCTAGTGGATTATATTTTGAATTAATTTTGGATTAATTTTGGAATTGATTCTTAAAACCGTAAGTATATTTTTCTTTTCTGGAAAATATTTGTGCTCAATAAATTGTTTATTAAGTTTTTACAAGCTTGTTATTTTTACTCTTTCTATGTTACTGTTTATTCGAGCCTAAGCACGTAACAAAGTGTGTATTTGGTTCATTAAGCATATGTTTGGAGTGTTTCGATAATGATAACAGAAAGTAATTAATTTTATAGCTAAATTCTTTATCACAGTTATCCTTCCAAATGGAGCTTTAAAAAAATTAAAACCAAACAACATATTCCACTGAGTTATAGAAGGTTCTTTATTTCATGAACTTAAGATGGATAATAAAGGTGATAACTATTTCCAAGTTAGCTGAAGACTTTATACCTAAGAAAAAAATATTTAATGTTTAAGAATAACTGAATTAATAGTAAGGAAAGAAAACTTACATTTTTAAAATCGTTTTCTCTAACTATCATGGTTTTTGCATCTACCTTAAGAGGAATACTTCATAAAAATAACGTTAATAAACTCTTAATATCTGTATTACATTTTTTTCTTATGGGGAGGAAATGTCACTTTTTTCACAGCATAACACTTCATACATCTTGCATTATAACAACATTTAATTTTAATATACTCTGCTTATTTAAGTACTGACAAATACGACTTTAGGCATATATTTAAAAAATTCAACAATGATGCCGACTACACTTGGAACTATACCGCTCTCGCTCCTGTGGTATTTGAGGTGAAACGGCTACTTGAGGGAGTTATATTGCACTGGGTATCGCTACCATAGAATCGGAATTAGAGTGATTCCAGTCTGTTTCTATTCCGTGAATTCATGCAAAGGGTTTACAGGCTAAATACCATAATCTCACTCTAAGTATTTACTTTCAACACATATATGGCAGAGACGAAACTGCATGTTTACTTGTCAGGGCGATGTTGTTACGTGTAAAATGAGAATCATAAGTGATCAAATAATGCTTGTGTCTGTTCGCGTTTAGGCACGACATGGAACCCGGGTCAGTGTGAATTTTACTGACCCAAAAGTATTAAAATTATCCATGAAATAGTTTGAGCTGCTACAAATCTCTAAGTTTCCCGTAAAAGTTTTGTTAATAAAAATGGATGGGTCATATTCCATTAGCCATCCATTTTAAAGTTGTATACGTTGATGTGTATTAATTAAGTAATCCGCAATGAATTTCTTCCAGATATGCATCTGTATGAGATTTTAAATGTATAACATTCCAAATATAGTGAGATAAGACATGTTCTTCTTTTGTGTTTGTTATGTAATTATTTGCTGAAGGTAAAAACATCTGCGTATTTTATAATTAGTTGTAAATTCTAATTAAAAATTTGTATGTATGTTGTCAAATTTTCTGGGTGCCAGAAGCTAATTTTGTTCAGAGATAAATATTTGAAAAGAATAAGAGATAGAATTTGTTCCTCAAATTTTGTTATGTATTACATAAGCCGGAGGATTGTAAACGGATATCTGGACTCGAAATACTGTGTCATTGCCTACTTTCCGGAGCATCAAATGAATGAGTTTTCTTCGCTTAGGATGATCGCCCTTGTTTATATTCCCATGCATCGTGTCTTTCTTTTTCCATTCTTTGCTTCTTTGGATTAAAGTTGGTATTTACCTTTGACCTTTATATTATCCCACAGTTCATTTTTCTGAAATTATGACTAATACCTGCTACTGCAAGCGCAGTGTTGGATAAAACTTGCGTTGTCATTCTTACCGCAGATACTGGTACTAATTCAGCTGTCAAGGGTTTGTCAATCGTTATATGATTAATAATGCTAGATTCGTACCACCTTTTTACAAATATACCATATAATAAACATGTTGGAGAGGGGCATACCTCCACTGTCTCCCTAGTTATTGATTATTTTATTAAATTTAATTTCTCTTCTACACTGAGTTTCACACACCGAGCTTTGATCAAACTCCGTATTTGCCCATATTTTTGTCTTCATGCAACGGAGCCACGCATTCTGTCAATTCCAAGGTAAGGTTTGCACGCTTCACAAAGACAAAGCCTTGTAGATTAAACCCGCTAATCATTTATACCGAGATTTGAGCGGCGGGCTTGATTCATCATCCAAATGTATATATGAGAAAAATTAAATTGGTTTTAAGACAACTTGTTTTACTTGTGCTTTTCCTTTGACTTGGCACATAACCTTTCAAGGAGAACATTGTATGGGTCACCATATCCTTCATTTGATACTATCGTTTATTCCTTTCTATCTTTAATGTACAGATTTATATAGAAAAAAAAATAACCATAGAAGGTAAATGAGCATATTAGAAACATTTTATTTTTGGTATTACATATTACGAGGACGAGGTAAATCAACCAACGTGATTATCGTTATTGGAATTCAAATACATTCATGGATGCAGTTTACTGATATAATATATAATGTCAATAAAACATGGTATAAATAGTGATATTTTCAATATCTAAATGTTTGTAATTGTAATTATGAAAACTTATTTAAAAACAATAAAACACTTCCCCTTTAAAACAAAGGGATTAATTGAAACATGCTACAGAAAAGTGTATTGAAACACACACACACACATACACACACACACACACACACACACACACACACACACACATATATATATATATATATATATATATATATATATATATATATATATATATATATATATATATATATATATAGATATAAATGGCAGATTGGATTAATTGTGTTGAAAGGTGTTGGAATCTTTCAGCCTCTAATGATTTTTAAATAGTATCATTTTCTACAAGTTTTTATATTGTTGTTCTCATTTCACCATGTGTTTGCTAAAGATTTTTTAAGAAATGGAGAAACTACTGTTACCGTGCTGAAAATAAGGTGTCACACTTTAACATGGCTTTTGACACGGCTTTGGACAAGGCTTTTACGCGGCTTTAGACACGGTATATTATGGTTTCAAATTAGGCTTCTAATAAGGACTATGCAGCTGAATACATAAATACCGCATTTTCTCGATGATAATTCGAGTTTAAATGCTATCAATAAGGACCCTGATCTGCTATCGTATTATGTACCGGTCGATCAGGGACTCTTTTGTTCTGTTGAATAGTAAAAAGAAACTGCATATATCTAACTTTGCAATTGCGTTATGCAAAGATATATACAGTTTGCAGTTGATCGTTTTACATATTCATCTTATAATTTGTATGCCAAAGTAACCACAACGCTGTGTCGAGGAATGTGACTCCCTAGCTCATTTTATAGTTGTGTGTCAAAGCACTGTCAGAAAATTAAGAACAGCAGGCTACATTGATGGACAAACATGACATGTTTGAGATAAAACAAGATAAGAATCATAATATGCTGTGATTCTAAAAATCCGTCATATGACAAAGGAAACAAAAAGAGTTAGAGTTCCAAATCAATCAATACACTGACTGAAAGTAAAGTATATATATATATATATATATATATATATATATATATATATATATATATATATATATATATATATATATATATATATATATATATATATATATATATATCGATTTGGAACTCTAATTTTAAAAGTTGACAAAAATGTTATTCAATATTATTATTATTATTATTATTATTATTATTATTATTATAATTATTATTATTATTATTATTATTATTATTATTATTATTATTATTATTATTATTATTATACCACTCTCTCGAAAACTCGCGCCCTGATAACGCGCGAACAAAGTTGTAACGCGGGGACAGCCATGCATCCTAATATTTACTAAGAACAAAAATACCAAATCATTGACCCTTTTTTGTTAAGCGTGAAGTAAGTCGCGATCAGAACTGGTAAATGAAACCTTCATATACCAGCCGTTTTATCGCTGAAAATATAAATTTAAATCAACAGGATGAAACTATCAACCTTTTATAAGAAGTAATATATTTTGTTAAATTTTCAACATTCATTGTTCGCCGTAAATAACAATGTTAAACGAAGTTTCGATCACATTAAACGTCACTAACGCCTGCTTGATGCAGTACTTTAATAAACAAATAACAATGCCATCAGTTTAAACCAATTGAAATTTCTGTTTTAGTGTAAGGCTTAATTGTAATGTGATATCTTGTTCTCAATCGTGAAATAATGCAATATTCCAAGCGAATTGAATATTCGTGAAATAAAAGGCTTTGTTTCACAAATACAGCTCGTTATGGAGAAGCGAGTTTCAGATTTTATATTTTTTAAAAAAATAAAATTCTTAAATTGGTATTCAGAGATTTCCTCATGGACCAGAAGAAGCTTCACTAATACTTTAAAATAACGGCATCAGTATTTTACTAATAGAAGACTTGTTAAAAAAATAAGTATATATATTAACTGTTTTTGCACGAACTCAATGTTCATAGCTCTCAAAAAAAAAAATGGTTGGCGGTGAACTGAATTAAGCTCTAGTCTGTTTTTTACTGATTTTTACGCAATAGCGTGAAACGCAAAAACATAACAAAACAGGGAACCAGACTAATCAAGACCAATAAAAACAGTGCCGTACTGCAAAATGTTTTCACATACACGTGAAGATTGTTGAAATCAGATTGAATAAGATTAAAGTTATTTCAAAAGTGATGTATGTTCCAAAAAAAGGCAATTTATACAGTGCTTTCTTGACAAATATTCCTCATGCAACAATGCGGCAAGTATACAGCCATTAAACATCCCAGTTCCCACCCCACCACGTGCGGTTTTCTCCAAGTCTATCTTGATAGGTATCACTTTTTATCTCTTACAGAGCGATCCATGTTTTGTGCTTGCGTTATTGAAGAGGAGAATAATAATAATAATAATAATAGTAGTAGTAGTAGTAGTAGTAGTAGTAGTAGTAGTAGTAGTAGTAGTAGTAGTAGTAGTACTTGCATTAATAGTAGTATTGTTTGCTGGCATCCGTTAGTCTCAAGAGAGCATGGAAGTGCGCCCACGAGAGATTTCCAGGTTGGTGGTTGTGCAGTGTCTGTAGTGGCTATGTAGCCCAAAATGGGAATGGCAGTTCTTGCTGCACTTGAAAGTTGAGTCTGGTTTGTGTTCCATCTGCTTCTTCTTCCTCCGAGATAGTTTATCATCAGCTAGCAAGCGTAGTTGGTCTTCGCCGGCTTTTAAACCAGTGATCAGACCGTTTCCACCAGCCATGCCTGTATAAAGCAAACTCTTCCCAGTTGTTGACATCGATGCCAAGGGCTTTCATGTCGTCGTGCTTGCAGACATCCTTGAAGCGGAGATGTAGCCGTCTGATTGACTTTTTGCCAAAGGCAAGTTCCTAATAAAGGTCTTTGGGGATCCATCTTTCGTCCATCTGACGTACATGGCCAGCCATCTGATGAGACGCTGGTGGAGGAGTGTGACCATGATGAGAATCTTGGTACTTTCAAGCAACTCTTTGTTTGTTAATCGATCACTCCAAGTGTGTATACGTCAGAGACATCACACGTGAAAGGCGCCCAGTCCTTTCTCTTATGAGGCGTACAGAGTCCAGGTTTCACTGACATATAGGAGAGTGCTTTATCACGCAGGCACGGTACACGAAGATCTCATGTTCAGGGTCAGCATACATTTACACACTCTTTGCATCAACCTCGTGAGGGCTCTTTATTCCTTTCCATTCCGGTTGTTGAGCTCAGCATCGAGCTATAGGTTGTTTGTGATGGTAGAGCCGAGGTACGTGAACTGAATGTCTACCTCGTTCTTAGTTGTTGATGAGGATTCTTGGGGCGTCTGTGTTCAGATCCATCACGTTTCATTTTGGTTTTGGTTTGTTATTTCTTGGTGCAATAGCTGTAGGCCTATTTTTCAGGTACTCGAGGGGCCTTAAGCCATACGTACCCAGCAAGGCAGACGAACTGTGGCAGGACGGCGCCTTATTGTCTGTGTGCTGTCCAGCTTAAGGCGCGTGCTAGCTGTCCAGTGGGAAATGTTGGTCTCTCCGACTGTCGTAAGCAACCTCTGGCATCTGACTCTAGACCAACTGGGCTATGGCTTATAACCGGTAAATTGCTGCTTCCCGTGTTGTGTTGCCGCCGAGAAGCAAACAGCTTACGTTTCCTATCCAGGGCGCAAGCCTGGGCAGGGTGATATGGAGAATCAGTTGTTGCCCATGCAGCTGATTCCCAATCTCCATACAGATGATGGATCCAGGGGAATCCGCGAGCCGATTAGTCATGGCAGCAGCGGTGTCGGAGGAGTTTAATAAGATTACACTGAAAACTATATCAAGTCGCCTTAGGGACTCCGTCTCCGGATTTTCGTTAGGGTTTACTCTCTTAGCCTTTCCCATGGGAGGTATAGTCGTAAGGCAGCGAAAGTTTGGAATCAGAGTTTACCTTCTCCTAGATGTGCGACCACCCAAGGTTACCGAGCCCCATCTGTAAAAAGCGTCTGGTTTTGAGGCGCCAAAAACTCGCCTGTCATCCTTTCTCCAGTCTGTCTAAACATGTTCCGACAGGCATAGTTATGTCTTCCGTGAAGGCCTGGAGCTGGATTTGTTTGTCAGAGGCTCTATCAGATGCAAGACATTGGTTTTTTTTTTACAACGGAAGTGGATGATTATCTCCCATATCCACCCCCGGCGAAAACAACCCTTGGATTAATATTATTTTTATTTATTTATTTATTTATTTATTTATTTATTTATTTATTTATTTATTATTATTATTATTATTATTATTATTATTATTATTATTATTATTATTTTTTTAAATGGCAAGTACGCGAACGGTGAAAAAATGACAGGACGATCATGATAGTAGCTGGTAACACTCATGAAGACCACCAGGTGTGAACAAATTTAAGGATTGTCTATCCTTAATGAAAACTAATGTACTGACGTTCTCCCGTTGACGAACAGGTCGAAAATGTATTATGTAGTATTTGATTATTTTTGGGTAAGGACTTTGATTTAAAACTACTAGATATTGATTTTATAAATAATGGCGACGACTCTTATTCACCAATACTAGATATTGATGGCAATTGAACTTTCGTTCAGATACAGAAATTAAAAGAGAATTTAATAAGAAAAGGAATAACAAAAATGTCAAATTAAACGCCGCTGTTTAGATCAGTGATACTCTTAAAACTACCCATAGATTGCATTACTTACTTACAAACAACATAGACACATACATTCATATATATATATATATATATATATATATATATATATATATATATATATATATATATATATATATATATATATATTATCAGACAGGTTAGAGAACATGTTCTCAGTTGTCTTTTTTATAACGGCTTCCGCCCAAATCATTCTAGTTTGATTGATCACTGGTTAAATAATACTGATGACGGGCATTTAGCTGCAGTTTTATATTTGGACGACGTAACGTTTATATTTTCTTATATTTCTGACATTACTTAAATCTTTCAAGATAACATATGCTCATTTTTTAACAGATATTTGTCTTTAGGCGTTATCCGTATGAAAGAGCTGACACCAAAACATTAATTTTGGGTTGCGTGTACCATAAACAAAGAATCCATGGTTCTTGAATACTTCAGAAAAGGTAGCAAAGTAAGCAGCAACGACAGCACCGGTAAACCAAAGATAAAAACTGAAAGAAATTAAAAATAACTTGAAAAAAATATGGAATTAGAAGTCACCAAAAGGATATTTTCTTTCACGAAAAGAACAGGTACGCAAACTTACTTTACGACATAAATTTTAGGTCCTCTCTTGGTTTTTATTTCCTTTAGAAATGAATTTTCATAATGTATGAAAAGACCATCTTTTGGTATATACGCGTGCAGATGATGCACACGAATATGTTAGTGATTTATGTGTTATCGTTGTGAGGAAATTAAATAAACATTTACAATGTGTTAAAATGATGTATGACATTAAAACAACCTAGCTTAAATGTACATATAAGACATGTACTTATCTTATGTGCTCAGCACAACGACTAAAAACTGTGGAGAATTGTATTTAGAAGAAAATAGTACAAAATTAGAAACTGTTAAATGTGACTAACTTCCATATATTCGTGTCGATAATTCTTTATCATGTTCTAACCACCTTGTAAAAACTGTTTATAAAGGTATCTATGAATGTACGATTGATAAAAACAGAAATATTATGTCAAATCAACGAATTCAAGAAAAGTGTATAATACATTATTCTTCTGCATCGTATCGCCTGCTATATTGTAATGTAAGGAAATATATTCACATGGATTACACCGTCCAATGAAAACTTTGATTAGATATACCAAAAGTTAGGATCAATTATTTTGAATAAACTCGTTTTGCTTACAACGGTATAGTTCTGTGAAACCACCCGATACGTCCATTCTTGTAGCCTTCAAGCCTGGAACTATTAAGGCTTTAGCAATGGATGTATCGGGTAGTGAAACAGTTTGCAGAATGATTGTAAACCAGGACCAAGTATATAAGCGTTTAAGAAATTATACCTCTAATGTATTTGCATGAACAGTCTGGATTTTATGGCCGTGTGACATCTGTACGTGGCAGCTGTGATATATCCATGTTAACCGTTGATAAAATAAAAATTATATTAACGTCTGTTATATTTATATTCATATATACAGTAGATGCTGACCTTGTAGATTATTTTTAATTAATGGGTCATGCCATAAACAAGCTGGTAGATAATAATATTATTCTGAATGCTGATGATGACGATTATTATTATTATTATTATTATTATTATTATTATTATTATTATTATTATTATTATTATTATTAATGCTTTTATAAAAAAGGGAAATCTACTTATATTTTTTCGCGAACATTTCCTACTTCTTGAAATTGCTGAAATAGGTTGAAAATTATATTAATACGAATATTTGTCTCCATGTGACAGATAGAATATACTTTCTATCTGTCACCTGGAGACAAATATTCGTATTAATACACTATATAATTCAGTTTGATCATTTCAACTTTTACAAACATACTAATTCGTGAAATATAAGTATGTTTTTAATTTTTACATTTTAAATGTGTATGCCAAAGGAGTAAATGTTGGCAGTTTATTATTGGTGATTATTTTTAGTCTTTAGCGTAAAATCATGTATACAAACGTACATCGAGAGATTTCAAAACTTGTGTATATGTCCAAAATGTTGTGTTTGCAATGGTTTGTATTTTCTCATGTTTTAATTTTAATTTTAAAAAAAAAGCATGGCATTTGACAAAAAAGAAGATGAAGGAAAAGAAGGGTAGGAGAAGTATTATGGGTAAGGGATATTAGTGCAGAAGGAATGTTGATACCTTTAAAATTGATTGAAAAAAGGGGAGTACATATAATTAGATGCTTTGATCAGTTCTTTACCAAGACGCCTTGCACAGTTCCTAGCGATACAAAGTTTAAAGAAAGGCATGACATATTTTTGCCAAGGGCAACGATGGTCCGTAGACGGCTCGTTGTGTGATCTCTACGCGGTTATTACACACCCTCTTGGCATTTCTCGGCGGCGGCAAATAAATATACCTATTTGAGAGACCTAGAATTCACAAAGTGAAAAATAATACGGCTATCTGTTTTTATTTGGAATCGTATAGTCATAGTTATTAATATAACTCTGCAAGTATTATATTGATGATGATAACGATGACGACGACTACGCTGATGACTGTTGTCGTTTCTCTTCACGCGTCGGAAAATACTGTATTCATTTTTTATCTGTGAGATTTTTGACTAAACAAATGTTGCATATATTTAATGCAAGTTCTTGTACAAATTTAACACCTGCATGGTGGTAGCAAAGGCTAATTAGCAAATTATAAACTATTCAGGTAAACAATTCACGATTGTAAACATTCTTGAAAACTGTTTGCATACACCAAATCTTCTAGACATCATGTCTTATGGAAACTTTTCTGTTAGACATAAATTTAGCTTTGACTAACAAGGATATATATACTTACATGAACTTTACACCATATACCCCAAACATAAGACGAAAAATTTGAATCCTTATTTCAACTTCAGTGGCTTAAAAGGAAACACAGACGAACAACGTATGATCGCTTTTAGATTTCTGGTTACAATGTTTGGTGAAATGAATATTAATTAAGTTCGATAATAATAGTATCTTTTTTGAATAATAATTGTATTTTAGCCACAATGACGGCATGTAAATTAAAATATGTTCGCCTGTCAAAACTTTTCTTATGAATGACCTCGTCTCCATACCAAAGTGTTTGAAAATTGACAGTTTAATCTACATAATCCGGTGTGGTAAAGATAAGCGATTGAAAAATGAACATACACTGGACGGTCGTGTCGGAGCTGTGTCAATTGGGCATGCTTCGTTTCAAGAGCGACATTTCACGATGTTTAATTGATGTCAGTTATTGGTGAAGGATTTCAATAGATACAAATGGGATGCTTTATCGCTGAATAACACTGTCGGGTTTCTCTGATCCAAAACTCGAGGGTACTATCACACATTTTGATTAGAGTAAAATGTGATTTCAAAAGTCTGAAGAACGTGTCCGATAAAGTTGCTTCTGTGCAAATACCTACCTACCTACACACACACACACACACACATATAACATACATGCATGCATGCATACATACATACATACATACATACATACATACATACATACATACATACATACATACATACATACATACATACATACATACATACATACATGTTCAAAAATAAAATCCAAAAGTAATCCAGGAACTATCACACATCTTGATTAGAGTAAAATGTGATTTCAAAAGTCTGAAGAACGTGTCCGATAAAGTTGCTTCTGTGCAAATACCTACCTACCTACACACACACACACACACACACACACACACATATATAACATACATGCATGCATGCATGCATACATACATACATACATACATACATACATACATACATACATACATACATACATACATACATACATACATACATACATACATACATACATACATACATACATGTTCAAAAATAAAATCCAAAAGTAATCCAGGAACTATCACACATCTTGATTAGAGTAAAATGTGATTTCAAAAGTCTGAAGAACGTGTCCGATAAAGTTGCTTCTGTGCAAATACCTACCTACCTACCTACACACACACACACACACACACACACACACACACACACACACACACACACACACATACATACATACATACATACATACATACATACATACATACATACATACATACATACATACATACATACATACATACATACATACATACATGTTCAAAAATAAAATCCAAAAGTAATCCAGGAATAATCCACGAATTAAATTACAAAAGTCCTGGTAATGAATTATTCTAATAGATTCAAGATCGAGTCACGTTATAAAATGCAAGATGGAAGACGATAGCGTATGTTAAAGTCAAGTTTGTGCTAATCTACAGATCCTTGTAACATTGCAATATATTATTAAAATTGGAAAAGCACAAAACTAAGATTAAAACTACTTATTACGAGATAGTTTTTGATTGCGGACATATTCAAATTTAAACTTTTAATTTTAGATCTCATTAGGGACTGACCATTATTGTGTGGTTGTGATTGCGTGTGCAGGGGAGAGAGGGGGCAGGGGCCATGGGGCCTAAACCCGTTTGGATGTTTATGGTCGTCACATGCTCCGTTTATCCTTATTAGTACGCTACTGTGTGTGTGTGTGTGTGTGTGTGTGTGTGTGTGTGTGTGTGCGTGCGTGCGCGCGCGCGAGTGTGTTTTGGAGGTGTTATTTCTTTCTTTTCTTTAATCTCGAGAAAATATTTTCAGGTGATATGCTGAATATAGCAGGACAGGGAATCTTTTGCTTAAAATTTTATTATTATTATTATTATTATTATTATTATTATTATTATTATTATTATTATTAAGATGATAAGCTAACCATGTTTACGGACCTCATAACAATGTATGGAAACTGCACAGGTATATACATCAATAAAACATCGAAATCCTACTTAAAACAGCTAACAAAATTGAGATTTAAATGAACTGGTAATGACAAAATTAATTTGAAAGAATAAAAGTATCTGCATATAAGAAAATAGAATAAAATTGTATATCATTAGCTGAAATTGAAAAGGTAGACAACATAGAAGGACTAAAATTTACAGTAAGAAGTTCAAATTTCAAGTAAATAGTATTCCATTATTTTGTACCTAACACTGAGAAATGTATCAAAGTAGGAAGAGCAATAACGTGTAATAAAAAGATACTGTTCTGAAGAAAGTAAAACTCAGAATCACGGTCATATAATAGCGATTTGGTGAGAGAATATAGATCAGGTACAATGCCATTTATTCTTTGCAAATCATGCCAAATTTTTTCAGTGTATCACTGTCACAAAACGATAATCAACTTAATATAAAAAATACTGCAGACAATTGTGTGAAAAATATATTTATTTTACACTTAAATTGGACAGCACGATTTCGAAAGTTTGAGCGGTACTGTGGTCGACCCAAACGATACAGCCATAATCGAAACTTAATAATGTTACGAATATCCTTAAAAATGGTGATGTGAAATTAATTTCACATGCACTGTCCATTCTTTAAGTACTACCTCAGCTACAAAGCACAGAGTTAATAATGTAATTAACCTGGATGGCACAATTGAGACTTATCAAAAAAGATACAAGCAATTTTTGACAGCTTACAGTACTGATTTCAGATTTCAAAGTCGCTGATTATAACTTCAGGTGGATGATTATTATTAATATTATATAGAGAATTAAGTGCGTGGAAATGTGTTTTCAATTACTTTGTAAACCACTGGCAGGGTAGAATATATATATATATATATATATATATATATATATATATATATATATATATATATATATATATATATATATATATATATATATATATATATATATATATATATATATATATATATATAAGTTGATGGGCCATTTGGGGTAAATTGAAAAAGGTTTGGCTTTCTTCAAGATAGCAGGGAACAGAATAGTTACTACACTGTTATCGAAGTGATCTGGCATAGATATGGAGCCATATTTGAATAAAACTTTAATACTATGGCACTGACCACATCCGGTCAATTACCGTTTTTCGTATCATGACTTGAAAGAAAAATAGCATAAACTTCGTGAACAGAGAATCTATGAATAACAATATCAATATCAGACAGTATTCGTTCTACTACAAAATCAGAAAAGGAGAAAAGGCATGTGGTGGTGGAAATAACTTTCTAAATTAGGCAATGGTTGATTATACGAAACATTCATTCAACCTAATTGTAATTTCATTTTCATTGTTTACCGTTTCATTGTGTGCAGTAATTTCATGAAGGTTAGAGAAAGAAGTCGATGCATTCCTGTATTTGAAATGCTTCCGGATGAGCTTTGTGTCCTGTATACACAAACGTTTACTAGAAAAATATTTTCTCATATTTGTTGATGTTATAGTGTTTTGCTAAGTTGTATGAGTCAGCCATGTTTTGTTATAATACTTATTTTTTAATTTAAATAACAAAACGATTTTTAATGCAATTGCAGTGGCAGAGTTACAGAACCTTTCACGCTCTTTATACTTTTAAGTTTGAATTACCAAAATTTGAACCAAATGTGTGTGTGTGTGTGTGTGTGTGTGTGTGTGTGTGTGTGTGTGTGTGTGTGTGATTTGGATTTTTAACGTAGCTTTAGCAATTTTTCAGTCATATTGCTATGATGTCTGCAGTGTGGCAAGTTATAGTGATGTCTAGTAATGGGGCATCATGCCACAGATAAGCAGGAAGATGTCACATTATCCTGAACCCACGACCTCCCGCATCCGAGGCGGACGCTCTAACCACTTAGCCACCGGTGCGGGCTCCAAATTTATAAAATGTAAATAAATAAAAAAATTATATATATATATATATATATATATATATATATATATATATATATATATATATATATATATAGAGAGAGAGAGAGAGAGAGAGAGAGAGAGAGAGAGAGAGAGAGAGAGAGAGAGAGACCTACCTACCTACCTACCTACATACATCTACGTTAAAACATTTAGTTTCTAGTGTACAATGGTATAAAAAGGCAAGTGGTATTTTTTTACATGAATATACCTGAGATTTGCATAAAATGACAAAACCAATTTCCTTGCGAAAAGAAATGCAGAAACAGAATGTGTTTACTTCAGCAGCCTTTATAGTGTTATTGACAGTTTCAAACATACCAGACAGTTTTCTTTGTGTTAATTTATAATCTCAATTTTTTTTTCTTGTTTGTTGAGTTCCTATGAATGGTTTCATAGATTATAGATATTAAATAAGTTTTCCAATGTTGGACTTTGTGAATTCAATATTACTTGCTCCTAATTCCAGCATGTTTTGTGCTGGTTTGCCATTTAATGATTTTATCCTTGATATCCAATCCTAAAATTACTGATTTAAACAACAAAATAGGGCCAAAGGATACTGTAAGAAAATACATTAATATATCGCCTGAGAGAAATGTTAAACACTCTACCATCGTCAGTATGTAAGGTGGCTGAAATCTATACCATCGTTCAGAATTAGTCCTATCTGTATTATTAATGCTAGAAAGTGGTCAGGTATCCTGCCAACAACGGAACTCGCATCAAATTTACCGCGAGAATCTCCTAATGACTGTCACGTGATGAAATCAACTTCCCTTATCCGAGATTTTCTGTCAGGGAATACAAATAAATAGTTTTCGAACGTGAAGTAAAATCGTTCACTTTACCCGCATTTACATGGTCTGAACAATAAAAACAACGTTTATCCCAGTTTTACACCACGTGATTACGAATAAATACATGGTTTGATTTATATATATATATATATATATATATATATATATATATATATATATATATATATATATATATTACTATTTATGTATGCTATACTTGACAACAACAACAATACTACTACTACTACTACTACTACTACTACTACTACAACTACTACTACTACTACTACAACTACTACTACTACTGCTACTACTACTACTACTACTACTACTATTACTACTACTACTACTACTACTACTACTACTACTACTACTACTACTACTACTAATAATAATAATAATAATAATAATAATAATAATAATAACAATATTATAAAAATAAAAATAATAATAATTACTACAATATGATATTTATTTTTGTAAAATCCAACTTTTCCATAAGTTTTGCCTTGTAGATACATTATTTGACAGATGGATCAGCCCAAATAAATCAGATTGTTGAGCGTGTGTTGGAAAACACAGACACGGACACAAAAAGACACACCAATAAACAGCTTGTGTTTAAATGAATTATTTTAATTTACACTCATTTTTTTAACAAAAATTACGTAGATGATAACTGGCATTTCTTTCCGTTTGTATGTGGCGCTTGGGCTTACAATAAATGCACAAATCATGACTTCGTCGCTGATGATGTAACTGGTGCGACACATATTTTGCTGCTGGTTCTACTTTGACTACATAATATCCCGGATGGAAGGAACAAACTTTCAAATACACAGCAAGTGAAATTACAGTAAAAGGTAAAGTATTCTGAATGAAAATATGCATATGCAACTGTCAACTATGGGCACACACTTTACCAGACATGAAAGATGAGTGAAACCGACCTTGGACCCTTATTCGCCATACACCCAGATTTAGCCCAGGGATCTAAGTTGGGAACTTAAAGAGTTTCCCCACACTTTAATCATAAATAATATTACTGGAGATGAGAAGACAAATTCAAATGCGTGGAGAAGAAGTTTGTTCTGTGAGTCAGTCCTTTCCCACTCCCTGATATTGGCAGTAGGATTCTAATTTGGATGTATTGAGATGTCCACCTAATAACCATAGATACTGTTACTGGGCATGAAAATAATTCATATACTCAGGCAGCATTTGTTAATGGATCCATGTTTACCACTAAGGACTTTGCCTAGAGGCATCTACTAGGAAGGACGACAAGTCTATAAGACTGATATTAATTTCTAAATGTACTCATTAAACATTAGTTTTAAAGTTGCGATTCCTCATCCATGATATTATTATCAGCGATATTATCCATTATCAACGATATTATCCATTATCAGCGATATTATCCATTATCAGCGATATTATCCAATGTCAGCGACCACTATGGCCGAACAGATGAATATATTGGAGCGAAGACTGTGCAGGTTCTGATATATATGTTATCGTGGTTCCCTTGAAAAATATTTGAAATGCCTCCAACTTTGTCATTTCTAAGTACGATTTTAGACTCTAAAACCAGTCAAAATGCGTTTCATGACAATTGATTAAGTAGTGTTACTTTTTGTAATTACAACACTGCAATATGGGAACTCCCATAAATTGCAATGAATTATGATGAATAGGTTCTTTGGTGCTCATTTGACGTCGTTTAGTCAATAAACGTGGTGATAGTAACTGTCGGGGACGGGGGTTAAACTGATTGGGTGTCCCGCTTAATTTGGTTTTTGTTATCTAGAGGTTGGCCGCCCTCGATGTTATTTCTCGGTTCGAATAGATATAAATAGAAGTGGTAAATCTTATAGGTGAAATACATAGAGATCTGAATATATATATATATATATATATATATATATATATATATATATATATATATATATATATATATATATATATATATATATATATATATACAAAACACAAGCCCCGTACAGGTAAACAAACAATTTAATCAATTACATACACAACTATGCAAAGTCATTACATCAGAAATATCTCGGGTTTTAGAAAACAAAACTTTCTCGAATTACAAAGGAAATCATAAATGAATTCAAATAAATTAGCTGATCTGTTTACTGATAGATTTAGTTCATCATAGGATCGAGCGTACAATCGAAGTAAACGTCTTGTACGATTGTATAACTTTTTTCTTCGGTTCACTCAACTTCCACTGTAGCTGTTCAAACCCTTGGATTTAAGGATGCTACCTTCAACAATCCGTCTCGTATACTCACAGAATACCTCTCAGAATTTATACGTCGCATGATTACGTCAAAGCATGCTACGTCTCAGGATTATATGTCTCAAGATTACAAGTCTCTCTCTCTCTCTCTCTCTCTCTCTCTCTCTCTCTCTCTCTCTCTCTCTCTCTCTCTCTCTCTCTCTCTATATATATATATATATATATATATATATATATATATATATATATATATATATTTAAAAGTATACACAAGACGTTCAAATCATATATAGAAGGTAAACTGAACGTGTTCAAGAACATAGACAATAATAACATAATGGAAATATTTAAGTTGTTATTCTATCAGTGATTTTCCTTCTTCATCCATCGTCAAAGCAGAAGGAGCGCACGTGTAAATAAGATATATGCATAAAAATGTGATGCATAACTTAATATTTCAATTTGCTGCCTTATTATGCTGCAATGGAATCGGCTCGGTTTCTTGGAATGGACATTGAATTGGTTTCTTGGCATGGACATTGGAGTGATTTTTTGGAATGGACATTGAATTGGTTTCATGGCATGGGCATTTGCATGGTTTCTTGGAATGGACATTGGCTTGGTTTCTTGGCAGGGACATTGGAGGGATTTCTTGGCATGGATACTAGCCTGGTTTCTTTTCATGGAAATTTGCATGATTCTTGGCATGATCATTTGCATGGTTTCTTGTCATGAACATTTGCTTGGTTTCTTGGCATTGACATTGGCATAGTTTCTTGACATCAACAATGGCACATTTTCTTGGCATAAATACTAACTTGGTTTCTTGGCTTGGACATTGGCATGTTTTCTTGGCATGAATACTAGCTTGGTTTTTTGGCATGGACATTGGCATGTTTTCTTGGCATGAATACTAGCTTGGTTTCTTAGCATTGACATTGGCATGTTTTTTTGGCGTGAACATTTGCATGGTTTTTTGGCATTGACATTGGCATAGTTTCTTGACATCAACAATGGCACATTTTCTTGGCATGGACATTGGCATGTTTTCTTGGCATGAATACTGGCTTGGTTTATTTGCATGGACATTGGCATGTTTTCTTGGCGTGAATACTAGCTTGGTTTTTTGGCGTGGACATTGGCATGTTTTCTTGGCATGAACGTTTGCATGGTTTCTTGGCACTGACATTGGCATAGTTTCTTTACATCAACAATGGCACATTTTCATGGCATGAATACTAGCTTGGTCTCTTGGCATGGACATTGGCATGTTTTCTTGGCATGAATACTAGCTTGTTTTTTTTGGCATAGACATTGGCATGTTTTCATGGCATGAACTTTTGCATGGTTCCTTGGCATTGACATTGGCATAGTTTCTTAACATCAACAATGCCACATTTTCATGGCATGAATACTAGCTTGGTTTCTTGGCGTGGACATTGGTATGTTTTTTTGGCATTAATACTTGCTTGGTTTCTTGGCATTGACATTGGCACGTTTTTTTGGCTTGAACATTTGCATGGTTTTTTGACATTGACATTGGCATAGTTTCTTGACATCAACAATGGCACATTTTCTTGGCATGGACATTGGCATGTTTTCTTGGCATGAATACTAGCTTGGTTTTTTGGCATGGACATTGACATGTTTTCTTGACATGAAAACTAGCTTATTTTTTTGGCATGGACATTGGCATGTTTTCTTGGCATGAATACTAGCTTGGTTTATTGGCATGGACATTGGCATGTTTTCTTGGCGTAGCTTTGTTTTCTGGCATGGACATTGGCATGTTTTATTGGCATGAACTTTTGCATGTTTTTTTGGCATTGATATTGGCATAGTTTCTTTACATCAACAATGGCATATTTTCTTGGCATGAATACTAGCTTGGTTTCTTGGCATGAACATTGACATGTTTTCTTGGTATGAATACTAGCTTGGTTTATTGGCATGGACATTGGCATGTTTTCTTGGCATAAACATTTGCATGATTTCTTGGCATTGACATTGACATAGTTTCTTGACATCAACAATGGCACATTATTTTGGCATAAGTACTAGCTTGGTTTCTTGGCATGGATATTGGCATGTTTTCTTGGCGTGAATACTAGCTTGGTTTTTTGGCATGGACATTGGCATGTTTTCTTGGCATGAACGTTTGCATTGTTTCTTGGCATTGACATTGGCATAGTTTCTTGACATCAACAATGGCACATTTTTTTGGCATAAGTAATAGCTTTGTTTCTTGGCATGGATATTGGCATGTTTCCTTGGCGTGAATACTAGCTTGGTTTTTTGGCATGGAGATTGGCATGTTTTCTTGGCATGAACTTTTGGATGGTTTATTGGCATTGACATTGGCATAGTTTATGAACATCAACAATGCCACATTTTCATGGCATGAATACTAGCTTGGTTTCTTGGCATGAACATTGGCTTGTTTTCTTGGCATGAATACTAGCTTGGTTTTTTGGCATGGACATTGGCATGTTTTCTTGGCATGAACATTTGCATGGTTTCTTGGCATTGGCATTGGCATAGTTTCTTGACATCAACAATGGAACATTTTCTTGGCATAAATACTTGCTCGGTTTCTTGGCTTGGACATTGGGATGTTTTCTTGGCATGAATACTAGCTTGGTTTCTTGGCATGGACATTGGCATGTTTTCTTGGCATGAATACTAGCTTGGTTTCTTGGCGTGGACATTGGCATGTTTTTTTTTGGCATGAATACTAGCTTGGTTTCTTGGCATTGACATTGGCATGTTTTTTTTGGCGTGAACATTTGCATGTTTTTTTGGCATTGACATTGGCATACTTTCTTGACATCAACAATGGCACAGTTTCTTGGCATGGACATTGGCATGTTTTCTTGGCATGAATACTAGCTTGGTTTTTTGGCATGGACATTGACATGTTTTTTTTACATGAAAACTAGCTTGTTTTTTTTGGCATGGACATTGGCATGTTTTCTTGGCGTGAATACTAGCTTGGTTTATTGGCTTGGACATTGGCATGTTTTCTTGGCGTGAATACTAGCTTTGTTTCCTGGTATGGACATTGGTATGTTTTCTTGGCATGAACTTTTGCATGTTTTTTTGGCATTGATATTGGCATAGTTTCTTTACATCAACAATGGCATATTTTCTTGGCATAAGTACTAGCTTGGTTTCTTGGCATGGACATTGGCATGTTTTCTTGGCATGGACATTGGCATGTTTTCTGGGCATGAATACTAGCTTGGTTTCTTGGCATGGACATTGACATGTTTTCTTGACATGAAAACTAGCTTGTTTTTTTTGGGATGGACATTGGCATGTTTTCTTGGCATGAATACTAACTTGGTTTCTTGGTATGGAGATTGGCATGTTTTCTTGGCATGAATACTAGCTTGGTAGTTTGGCGTGGACATTGGCATGTTTTTTTTCTGGCATGAATACTAGTTGGTTTTTTTTGGCATGGACATTGGCATGTTTTTTTTTGTCGTGTACATTTGCATTGTTTTTTGGCATTGACATTGGCATAGTTTCTTGACATCAACAATGGCACATTTTCTTGGCATGGACATTGGCATGTTTTCTTGGCATGAATCCTAGCTTGGTTTTTTTACATGGACATTGGCATGTTTTCTTGGCATGAATAATAGCTTGGTTTTTTGGAATGGACATTGGCATGTTTTCATGACAGGAAAACTAGCTTGGTTTTTTTTTGGCATGGACATTGGCATGTTTTCTTGGCATGAAAACTAGCTTGTTTTTTTTGGCATGGACATTGGCATGTTTTCTTGGCATGAATACTAGCTTGGTTTATTGGCATGGACATTGGCATGTTTTATTGGCGTGAATACTAGCTTTGTTTTCTGGCATGGACATTGGCATTTTTTCTTGGCATGAACTTTTGCATGTTTTTTTGGCATTGATATTGGCATAGTTTCTTTACATCAACAATGGCATATTTTCTTGGCATGAATACTAGCTTGGTTTCTTGGCATGAACATTGGCATGTTTTCTTGGTATGAATACTAGCTTGGTTTTTTGGCATGGACATTGGCATGTTTTCTTGGCATAAACATTTGCATGGTTTCTTGGCATTGACATTGGCATAGTTTCTTGACATCAACAATGGCACATTTTTTTGGCATAAATACTAGCTTGGTTTCTTGGCATGGACATTGGCATGTTTTCTTGGCATGAATACTAGCTTGATTTTTGGCATGGACATTGGCATGTTTTCTTGGCATAAATACTAGCTTGGCTTTTTGGCATGATTTCTTGGTATGAATATTTGCATGGTTTCTTGGTATGAACATAACTTTTAAAACATATTCTTGCTCTAATGTTTTTTAAACAGATTCCCAATCCTACTCTATCCAGTATATATTGATTGAAAATAAATATTATCTTGAGGTTAAAGAAAAGAAAGAAACAACACATCCAACACACACACACACACACACACACACACACACAGAGTAGCATACTAAGTGTAAACGGTGCCTGGGACGACGATAAACACCTAATGGGTTTTTGGCTCCTCAAGATATCTGACCATCTGCCCCATCCCTCCTCTCTATTTAGTACTCTACTGCATACACTATCACAGCCACACAATAATGGTCAGTCCCTAAGTAGATGTAAAATTAATAATTTAAATTTAAATATATCCTGAATCAAAAACTATCTCGATATAAGTAATTTTAATCTTAGTTCTCTGTGATTTTCCATTTTTATTAATGTAATACATCTACAAATTTGGCAAGCGATTTGTTTACTACGTATCCTTTCCTCTGTACGCTGGTATTTGTGTCACGTTTTAACAGTTGCACATATATTTTATTGAATCTTCACTTTATTGCTCTATACAGACAGTTACGTTTTAAACATTATCACTTTCAGGCGGATGCTACTGGAAATTGTCTCATTGTAATTGTAGTAGCAGCAGTAAATGTGAAAGTAATATGTGCAGTAGTATCATTAGTAGTAGTAGTAGTATTACTTGTAGTAGATGTAATACTACTACTACTACAACTACTACTACTAGTATTACTACTGCTACTACTACTAATACTAATACTAATACAAATAATAATAATAATAATAATAATAATAATAATAATAATAATAATAATAATAAGAATAATCATAATAATAATAATAGTGTATTTGAAAATAACCCAAAATACATGCAATAATCACGTTTCAACAATTCATAAATAGCAAAGGAAATTGCACAGGTATAATCAACTCGTCATTTAGATACAAAGAAATGAAGTCGCATGATGATTATGTTAATTAGAACTTCATCATCATCATGATATTCGTATTTGTAATCATCATCATCATCATCATCATCATCTATTGTTATATAACTAACACCACCACCACCAATGATATAATACTACTTTTCGTCTTCTCAATTTTAATTTGGTACCCTGGTGATACATTTAATTAAATTATATAACAATTCAAATGTTTAATTTCAATGGTTTAAAACTGAAATAAAACATAGTACAAGATATAGTTGCTTAAGCTGACTTTCCTCTTAATTCTTTTACGGTTATTTAAAAATTGATGTTCTTTTTTATCCACAAGTATCGTAGGAATACTGTTCTAAGTTGCAATTAGTATTGTATATATCTATAAATAAATGCTTTCCAATTTAATTGTAGACGTATGTACACTAGTTATAACAAATTATAGTGTACATATATGCATATCAATTGGCTAAATCTATTTAGAGAAGATCACCGTACGGCTTTTTCCTAACTTAAATCATTGTGGTCGAAACCTGTATAACCAGTGAGTTGTTGAATTAAAATGTATGCGTTTGTATTTTGTAGTTGTTGTTTTTGTTGTAATATGACTTCAAGATGTACAACTTGTGCCTCTAAGAGCAAGCATGTAGTAGTGATGCGAGAATTACGTCCAGCAACGATTTCTGAAGCATTCCATAGCATTTTAGAGACATGAAGAACAAACTATATCAACGAAGTTTTAAAAACGTTCTCAAGAAATCTTTGTTTACAGTAACATCATGTTGTTCACGCAGACCAAATCATATTTAAAGAATACGTATGCTTTCGAGTGACTGATAAATTCTCAACGTGAACGACATTCAAATACATACATACATGTAAAGGCTAATCCGTAATGGGGAAATTGATCCTGAATCAAGGGGGGGGGGGTGTCCCGGCTTTTGTTAAATATTGCACTTAGTTAAATAGAGTTTATGATTGTTTATTATCTCTGTAGAATCGGAGCACAGTAAGTTAATCAATCAATAAAAATACTAACTCTACATATTAATGCAACTACTTTTGCAGCCTCAGTTTTGTAATATATAGCAACTTTTTTAGTCTCATTTTTGTAATATATAACACTTTCTGTAGCATCATATATTTAATATACAATGACCTTTTGTTGCATCATTATCTGTGTACCTTCTCAATAAATACTTAAATTTATAGCGTCTTGAGTGAATCAAGTTTATAGTGTTCCCAAGAAGAGGTTATCAGTACTGTGTAACGACTATACGATATGTATCTATGTATCTATGTATCTATGTATGTATCTATCTATGTATGTATCTATCTATGTATGTATCTATCTATGTATGTATGTATCTATCTATCTATCTATCTATCTATCTATCTATCTATCTATCTATCTATCTATCTATCTATCTATCTATCTATCTATCTATGTCTTAATATCAATCTTAGTACTCATACATCTGTACAATCTACGAATTACCAAGTATATCAAGTAAATACACCCGTGTGACGTCACCATAACATAAAGTTAGTTTATTTTGTTTTTCTCGATCTTCGTGGAAAAAGTCAATATGGCGCGGTCATGAGATTATTAAATTTCGGCATTTATCTACTTAACAAAACACATTTATAAATTGTCAATTGATCTCGAATTAAATCAGGATTAATACGGTGATAATATGATGGAAGGGTAAAATTTGACCTTTATATTCCATCAAGAACCTCATAACCTTATATAACCTAACAGAAGGTATTAAGCATATTGTGAATTGATGGATTGTTTTTCAAGGTTTTGTAAATAGTAGAATTAATTATCATGGCATACAGCTGGACAAAATGCTCATTTGCTGAAATGGCACACTTAATCTCAGATATTACAATGTTAACTCCATTCTGTGACGCTAATGAAATCATTAGCCACGCAAACAACTTCAATAGATTTCAGTACTTCTTTTGACTTATGATGCGATATTCTGCATAGATAGATACAGACAGACATATTGACAGAATTAGACGGCGAGCGATAAAAAGAACAAGAGAGCGGATTAATATTAAATAGTATTATACGATATTGGTGTCAGATAAAATGTTTTAACGTCATGCGTAATATATATATATATATATATATATATATATATATATATATATATATATATATATATATAACACCAATCTTTCACAGGACACGAACATTTCGAGTTTTAATAAATAAACGTGAAAGTTTTGTTCTCAACTTCACACTCTCGTGTTGTAACAGCCATTTAACGTGCAACGTGTAAATGAAGTATCAATTAAGTTCTTACATACTTCATCGGGCAAAAGCTTAATAATCTTATGACATCGTTTTATTTAAACTGCCGAACCTTAAGCTGTACAATTTGTGCGTTGAAATATTTGTATAAGAGTTTACGTAAACCAACAAACATTTGCCAACGTGCAAAGACCACCTGAATGAAACAAGAACTTGAACTTGGGGATTAGCCACAAACTAGTCTCGAAATCTAATTGGTGAAAACTATAGACAGGGTGGGTTAAATCTTATCGGTGTTTGTCTTGATTGTTTGGTTTGTGTCCACACATTTAACACTGCACGATCGTTATTTCCATATGATAACCGGCTTCATCTCCAGGTTTAGGATTTGTGACCGGTTTTACAATCAGATCCCCAAGCCAAACCCATAAGCTATAGATTTTCTTCGTTATCATAATGATTTGGCATATATACCTTTGAAAGGTAGGTGTATATAGAAGGGCATGCCAAATGTTTGTGTGAATAAGGAAATAACCAGGGTACATCATGAACCTATATGGTTCTTTAATCATATGACACAGGAGGCACCATGAAATTTAGATAATACGTGTGGATATTTTCAAATCCTATCTTTAAAATAGGGCTGCAATTTGTAATATAGGCTCTGACTCAAACCGGATAAGTATATTGAACGTTGGGTACTGAAAAATCTAGATTTAGGAACGTGTGTGAACCGGATATATAGGATATTCAAACGTGTGAAATATGGATTCCGTGGGTATCCAGTTACCTCCTATGTTGCCAGAAAGTTTCTATGATATACCTGCCCATTCGGCAGGATATTCGCATTATGGACACAACCCAGGGGTGATGTGGGCCAGGGAAGATACTAGAGGATACGCAACACACGGGCATGGACTTGAGTTTGAGTCCCACATTCGACATAGCAATATTCAGACCAACATCGCCTCGGGTCCACCAGTCGTGTCTAAGAAATCAAGTACTGAAGAATCGAGGGACTGCCAATCCGTAGAACCAACAGGTGAAAAACGTTATTCAAATATCTTATTGACACGCTAGATTATTTTAAGTGAAATGCTGTGGTTAAGCTAATTTTTTGCACAAAAAAAACTTGTGTATGTATGTATGTATGTATGTATGTATGTATGTATGTATGTATGTATGTATGTATGTATGCATGCATGCATGCATGCATGCATGTATGTATGTATGGAAGACAAGGCTAAATGACACCACTTAATTATATTTATTTATCTTCGTATGTATCATTTTATGTATATATTTTGTATGTCATCATCATCATCATCATCATCATCATCATCATCATCATCATCAGTGTCTTGACCTAGTGTTGTCGTTGAGGCACTGGGCTGCTATACATCTGTCCAGTTCCCTCCACATGTCTATATATTTTGTATGCATGTAATGCTAAGTGGTATTAGTGGATAAGCAGATCATTTCGGGGGAAAATATGTGACCAATTATATAAATAAAAAATTGATGATCCTTGTTTTTATGTGTGGCATGAGAATATAAGTTTAATATATTTATTCATTAGTATACTCCATGTAATTATATAATATGGTGAAAAAGCAGAACTCATAACTGTATAGTTACCTGCCGCTTCATTAAATGCTAAGAACGTAAATAGTTTCCATATAGTTAGTAATAACAAAGTCTATACAGTTTTGTGAAATGTAAGTTGGTCCTATTTTGTTCACTTTTTCTTTGAAATAAATATGGTTATTCCTAAAATATGCAGTTGTATCGGAATCAATTTCGAGCATCAGTGCTTTAACAGACAAAGTAATTACGAACGTTTATATATTTTGACATACTAGAGATAAAGACAATCGTGCTACTCAACCCTCAATAAATAAATACAAAAATAAATAGATATGTTAAACAACAACAAAGCATAGCAAGGAGATGATAGCTCCTTAATCAATTAAGACATGCAAAATGGTATATGTTTAATATTTTGTGAAATACATGGCATAATTTCTCATATCCACAGAACTATTATAATACGAGGACTTAATATTTATGTTTCGGACTTAAAATTTGGATTAATAATAAATAGATAAAGAAATAAAGCCGAATAAACAAGTCGGTAATATAAATGAAATTAAGTTGTGTAATTATTAGGAGTTTTTCTTTGTCTACAGAAGTTTAAACCAACATCTGAACGGTCTCAAGAGGTAAACCATTTGTTATGTACAAAATTAAAATGTGAACACAAGTGTGTGTGTGTGTGTGTGTGTGTGTGTGTGTGTGTGAGAGAGAGAGAGAGAGAGAGAGAGAGAGAGAGAGAGAATCATTTAATAATGATAATAAGAATATTAATAAAAGACAAAATTAAAATGCTAATAAGTATGAGAGAGAAAATCATTAAATAATAATAATAATAATAATAATAATAATAATAATAATAATAATAATGATAGTAGTAGTAATGATAGCAAATTTCTATATCTATATGAAATACAAAAACAATTAAATTCAAGAGAGTTGGGAGAAAGGACATTTTGTATAATGAGTTCGAATTACTATGGTTAACAGTAGAGTAGAAATATTTATTTCGTAAATGCGACGTGCCCATAAAGATGGTGCTTCTATGCAAAAGGTCAGAATGCTTCTTGAAAAAGTAGACGTTTAAAAAAGAGTTTTAGAAAAATTATAATAGTCCTAACACATCTTAGCTATATTTAGCCACTTTCAAGTAAGGTTACTACTCAATAAACATTTCTTTCATTAAACGGACAAATCCGCGAATAGTCAGTAGTTTATCTCCATTCTGATAAATTGTAGACAATATATTTTTCAATAAAAGTACAATACTACTACTAATAATAATAAGGAGAAGGACCATAACAACAAAACAAACATAATTAGATATAGATGGAGGAAGAAAAAGAAAATTTGCCAATGATTAGGACAAGGACATGTTTGTGTAGCTTATGCGGTGAATCTTTCCAGAAATATTGCTAAAGAGAAATTTTTAGTTTGGTTATTAGATTAGAGACTATCAAAATTAGATATCATTTTGAACCCCAGGAGAGCAGCATAGCGACATCAACAAGCACTGAATATTGATTCCCTATCCGCAAATTATTAATAAAAACAACAATTCACGGTAATTGGTACGGCGTTTCCTGTAATTAAATAACATGTGACAGGTATGATATTGCTATTTACCTTTATTAAAATATTCAGTTTTTTTCTGCCTCGTTTTTCTTTCCAAACTACTGCTTCTGATGATGAAATGATTGTTATTATGATTATGATGGTGACGACGATAACTATTATTATTATTATTATTATTATTATTATTATTATTATTATTATTAATTTTATTATTGTTCTTGCAATAATCCTATTAACGGTTTTCAGTCGGAAAAGGTTAAAAACCGAAGTGTTTACCATGTTTGAGATTAGTTATAGAATCTAACCTATGGTGCAACTACGAAATTGTAAAGAAGAAAGGTTCTCTGTCGAATTAACATATATGCTTACAAATTTAAAAGCGAGTTCTTCTTCTCTTAATCTACTTCTACCCCATTTATATTTTATGCTATAACTCTCAAGCGTAATATATAGAAACATGCATTACATAAAAGCGGACTGGCCGTAATTTCGATTCATAATATCTGATCGGATTCATCGTTGTTAACATTTTCGAAGATCTTTTTTTGGCGAACATGAAAGTGAATTTAATATTTGGACTGGTGTTTTAGGAACTTTAAGCGCAATCAACAAAATCAGTAATTTTCTTTTCCTCTATTATCAAAAGCATATTTAAGTCCGTACGCACGGGTACCTATCATATATTTTATCTAAAAAAAGAATCAATCGGATTAAAATTTAATCTCCACAAAAACCTATGTCGAGGTCTGATGGACATCGATATGCAAAGTCATGACCATTTGATTCACCAATCAAATCACAGCTTCCAAATTTCTAAGTGAAAATGTCATTCGAAACATATTGTTATTTACGATAAATCTTTTTAGCATGATGTACAATTAAGATATCTGATAGGCTAAGATAGGCTAATACAAATACGAGGACTGGGAATCCCAAAGGTCACAAAAACATTAATTTATATAGTTGTGTATCGGAATTTCGAATTACTGTAGAAATCTGAGTTTAGTCCGGTTGGAATAGAAGACATATTTTTGTCTCGACTCGACATATTTCTTCATCAGTTTTGTTGAAAGACGATTATCAGTGCAATTCTTCCTTTTGAGTCTCCTTGAAAATTAACCTTCGACCTTGAACATCTTACACTGGAGAATTTTGCTTTGCTATTCTAGTACAAATTAAATTTATTTCCACTAACACAAAAACATCCCATAAGCCTAAGTTTCATAAATCGGCGCCGCGTTCGGATTTCGATATCATTCTTGGCAAGCAGTCTATTATGTTGACTCCCCCTCGAAAACCAATATCTCATTACGACTTAAGGGTCATAATATGTGCGATATCAGAACGCTGGTTGTTCTGTCTGTTGATGTTATTGTCATGTTATAATGGCAAAATGGGGGAGATCTATCCGACAGTTAATCCCTTGGTTTACCATTATCGTCAAAAGCGAAAGAGTCAGACACTCGTTGCATGCGGATTGTTTATCTGGTAACAATAACCGTCGTTAGATACCGTTCGATATGAACATAATGCTTCATCCGTCTCCAAGTAATATGTTCGTAATACTTTGTTGTTTTAGATTGCATGTACTTTTGTGTCAATAAGAATATAGATCCCAAACCTGAGTGGGTGGGTGGGTAAAATGGACAGCGATTACTTCCTGAATGGCCTGGTCGAAAACAATTTTCAAATACAAAGAAGACTGACTAAACCAAACATCCTATCAGGTTCATTCAGGAACTAGAAACTGGCCAACTAATGAAACAAACAAGGAAACAACTGGGGACAAGTGCATTGTCACGTATATTATTTTATTTAGTGCATGCCTTTATGTGTGTGTGTGTGTGTGTGTGAGAGAGAGAGAGAGAGAGAGAGAGAGAGAGAGAGAGAGAGAGAGAGAGAGAGAGAGAGAGAGATTCATACTAGGCCTATTTCGTTGCTGTTTTTATTTTCGTTTTTTAATTGGGAGTAGTCAGTTGGTTGTTTATTTATACAGGCACCATTGTCTTCTATTTTTGCACGTTTGGTCTCCTGTTACAGTGTCAGACATTTTGCATAAAAACAACAGCTAATTTTATTTTATTTTATACGTATACTTAAGACATTTCAACCACTTTATCATGGAAAAAAAAAAACATTTCAGCAAGAACAATGGATAAACATGCAAGAAAATATTCACCTTGACCACAAAACGTCTCAGATGTCGCGAATAGTTTAAGAATAACAACAACGTCTACAGTAAGGCCTTTGTTAAACATAAATCTTCATCGCTGAATCAAATACATTTTGAAGGTAATTGCATACTTTGTAGAAATTATTATTAATTCACTCGAGACTAATTAGATCTACCTTGAACCAGGTGAGATCCAGGTCGAAAGATATCTTTGAATTTTATGTCATACCATAACTCTTCAGCTACCACGCATTATATGCATCTGTTCAAATGCTATTAGTACGTTAGCTACTCTATTATATTGGTTTCCCATTAAATAGTATCAGTGGTGTTATAGTTTTCTCAGTTTAGTGGTTTCCGTCCAAAGTACTATCACTGACGTTAAGTCTTTAACAACTTCGAAGGTTGGTGGATGAAGCAGAATGAACAACATGCAAGAAAATCTGTCAACTTCTGAATCTTGTAATGCTTGATCATTATCCAATACTGTAAAATTTTGATGTATAACACATGTAACGTCACGTTTGAATCACAATAATCTTCATTCATAATTTACCAAAAAATGTTTGAAGGTAAACGTTTCCGAGACTCAAACTTATCTTTAATGTAAGATACATCTTGACAAAAATTAAAACATGATTTTTCTTGTTTTACTAGAATTTAAATTTTGAATTTAATCTTTTCGATGACTCTTCGTTTGAAGCATTTGACCGAAGCATTGATGGTAGAATCTGGATATAGTCTTAACAAGTCGTTGAAATGTTGTTCTTGAATTTGATAAACGCGAGTAAAATTTTTTTTCCAAAAGTAAAGATCAAAGTTAAATCATGGGGCAAATACGCAATCATGACTGGCATCAGTACCTTTATGGCTGATCTTATTACATTTAATGCTACCAAAATTGTTATATCCAGTACCTTTATGGCTGATCTTATTACATTTAATGCTACCAAAATTGTTATATCCAGTACCTTTATGGCTGATCTTATTACATTTGATGCTACCAAAATTGTTATATCCAGTACCTTTATGACTGATCTTATTACATTTAATGTTACCAAAATTGTTATATCCAGTACCTTTATGGCTGATCTTATTACATTTGATGCTACCAAAATTGTTATATCCAGTACCTTTATGGCTGATCTTATTACATTTAATGCTACCAAAATTGTTATATCCAGTACCTTTATGGCTGATCTTATTACATTTAATGCTACCAAAATTGTTATATCCAGTACCTTTATGGCTGATCTTATTACATTTGATGTTACCAAAATTGTTATATCCAGTACCTTTATGGCTGATCTTATTACATTTGATGCTACCAAAATTGTTATATCCAGTACCTTTATGGTTGATCTTATTACATTTGATGTTACCAAAATTGTTATATCCATGGATAACATTACACTTTATCCAGAAAACCTACATCATTTTTAGTAGAGAGTCAGACAGCTTTTATAGTTATAACATTTATGGTAGAAATCTCACATATATTACTAATTTACATTAGAAAGTCGTACTCCATTTTTAGTTATTACTCTGACCGGAATTCAGTCTTTTATGCTTTTCGACATTGGCCTTTTGGTCTTATTTGCCATGATTTGTATTCTCTTTTATTGTCACAGCAGAACTGATGTAGAACGAAGAACGCGTTGAGATTATGAACCACTATTGACAGATTTGGTTTTATGCTTTCTGTGAGAAACCAACTTAGTCTTTTTACACACTATGTCTTAATGAAATTACTAGCATAAAATACAAGCTGAAGCTCAATGTCTAAAAATACTGACAGCTTGCAACTTTAACCAAGTTTTAATAAAGTTAAACTTAAGCAATATGTTAATCTGATCACGTGACGTACAAGCGGGATGTACGTAAGGTTACATGGCAACTGGCATAACATATCTAATTACAAGAAAATGGAAAATGGCGGACTTAATATGTAAATTAACAGTTAATGGCGTCACCAATATATTTAAGACATATAATAAAGTCGTTTGACCGATCTTTTAAGAACAATGTCAAAGTCATTGCACTACTTTGTTCTACTGTTTGATGCAATTTATTCATTATCTGTCATTGTGTGAATACAATCTTATATCTTAGCTCATTTCAAAAAGCATTTAAGAATCAGGTAAAATTTCTAAAATCTTTTCTATCCAATGTTCGCAGCTATTCTACTCGTTCAATGAACACTTTTGTAAAATTGTTTATTTTCGACTGTATTAATGAACATTCGTGTAAGATCGTCTATAATCGATTCGTTCAAGGAACATTCGGGTAAGATCGCTATATTATATTCGACACGTTCAAGGAACATTCGAGTAGGATCGTCCATATTAGACTTCAAATCATACTAAACAAGGGCTTCCTTTGTAATATTCTAGTTAGATATATAAGTCTGTAATGAGTTATATTATTTGAATTCACGAATTAACTTTCTTAAAGTTGATCTAGAGACCGCATCTCGCATGAAGATATCATGAAAATTCACATGTTCTCATCTGATTTCGAAGGATTCGTTCAGACAAATCAAAATTACAATGATATTCATCAGCCTAACAGTCTCAAAATTTATGAATCATAATCTAATTTTCCAGCGGCTCTATCTTTCACTAACATCTCATGGAAAATATTAAAATAAAACAGAAAATTTCAAAACACGCCATAGTCTCATGTTCATGCAACATTTTGAGAGTTCCTTCACGGCTAATTCTAAGAGCTTTTCTCATGTTGCCTTCAAAATATCTTTCAATTGCCCTATATTTGGATGAACTATAACTTCAATCATATTATTGTACAAAGCTTCAATTTTTTTTTAGTAAATAATACCCATCAACAAGGAGCTCCATGCAAATGTTTCATGGTTCCTTCCTTACAGTAATAGATGTTGTTCTAATTCTTTTTGCTTTTTCTTTTGTTATTGTCATTGCGCAAATACGGCTGCTTCAATAATAATAATAATAATAATAATAATAATAATAATAATAATAAAAAAGATACTGCAGACTGGTTCAGTGCTTAGTATGCTTCTTGCATTGCACTCCACTATACTAAGTCAGGCGAATGCCAACGCCATATGGTCACGTGATCAAAACAAATGGCATCATATAGAGAGATCTAGTTAATCTACAGCGGCAAATTTATTTTTTTAATATTCTTTTTCTAGGTGACACAATGTGAACTTCACTATTACTTTTGACTTGCACTATTGCTACTGTTATGTTGTCTTTAAGCTTAACCACCATTAGGTCATATAACAACTTTTTTTCCAACATTTGTACTTGTAGTCGAAGAAAAAGGATGAGCGTATGCACAACGATATTTTGATAATATTGCACATTATATCCAACGTCATCTCAAAAATTTCATTTCCAATCGATTTTTTGATAAATTTTACATCGAAATTTAGATGAGGAGATACACGACAGCCTAAAAATAGCCAAAGATTAATACCAAAATACCACCCTGCCTCTTTTATGAGGGGGTGAGGGTAAAGATGGTTTTGCAAATATTACACACTTCACACTAAGTCAGCTAAACTATTCTGGTTGCAATAAATTCCTTGATCAATTTTACATAGATATTGGTATTTCGCTTTACATGATACCTCAGACATAGCCAAATATTAGGATCGAACAAACAACCCTATTCCACGAGGGGGGTGAATGTGACAATTATTGGTTCAATATTGTGCATTCGCACTGCATCACGTAATTTGTAAAACATTCCATTTTCAATCAATTAATTGATACCTTTTGCATCAAAATTGATTCAAAGCGACAAATACCAATTTTTGTGTGCCAAATATTATCTCTGAATGCTCTCTTCTTTTACGAAGTTAGGGGGAAGGGGCGCGAAGTGGGTTTTCTGGGTATCCTAAGTTGTTGTCTGGTTCAACCCTATTCCACGAAGGGGGGGGGGGGGGGGTGAATTTGACGATATTTAGTCCAATATAGAACAATCCGACTGCATCATGTAACAAACATCAATTTCAATCAGTCCCTTAATATTTTTCACTTTGGAATTGACGTAAGGCGATAGAGTGCAGCCTTCATTTGCAAAAGATTTAAAACCAAAATATCATCTCTTATATCTAAAAGAGGGGTGGGGTGATGATATGTTGTGAAATAAGCGTTTCTGTGATTACATCATCTCAAAGCTAGATCTGTAATTGATTATTTGATCAAGTCTAGACTGATTTTGCTGTATCGTTCATGACAATCCAGATTCTGACAAACATTAAACACAACACCAACCATCTACATTCTTGAAAAAAAATTGGTACTAATAGCAGCTTTGCTAGACACTCGGCATTAAGAGGTTAGTATTAAGACTGGTAGGCCTGGTGTCATTATAATGTGACTGGTTGATAAATCATAACTCAATGACTGAAAAATTGTGACAGCTACGTTACAAATTCAAATAAAACACACATAAACGCACACACACACACACACACAGAGGGTGTGAGGCTGATAATTTGACAATATTGGACATTTCTGACTGTCGCCTAGAAACATTTCATTTGCAATTGATACCTTCAACAAAGTGGCTTAACAGACGGCCAACTGACCGTCGAAACTGGGAGTTGGAGCTAAAATTACCATCAAACATCCTTTCGTTTTGGGGGAGGGGTACCGAGAGATAAGTTTCGGTGGTGTAATGTTAGAATTTCTTGCTATGTCACTACTTGAATAAATTTACATCGATACGGATATATTATTTTACATAGATTATATTCGATTTGTGTTATTAGGAAAGGCAAGTTACTTGTCTCAACATGATACAATTTGTATTGTGCTGCTGTGATTTCTTTAATTAATTTAATTAATTAATAATTAAACACATACTAATATTACAGTTCTCATTTATGCAAGTGAATATATATTTAAAATGTTAATGCCATAAGATTTGATTCCACATTTGGCATGCACATGTATTTTTATTTAATCATCATTGTTTTGCCCAGACAACCCACTCTAGCCTCCCCTCCCCATCCACCCACCTTGATAGAAGAGAAAGTATTTTGTTCTTTATCTTTGGCAAGCGAAAGCTGCCTTTTGTGGCTTTGAATCAATTTTGATGTAAAAGATTTTATGGGATTGATTGCAAATGGAATCTTTTACAAATTACATGATAAACGTTAGAATGTACAATATAGGACCAAATATCGTCACATTCACCCCGTCGTGGAATAGGGTTGCTATTTCGATCCTAATATTTGGCTAAGTATGATGTGTCATGTACAACGATATATCAATATCAATGTTAAATTAATCAAGGAGTTTATTGCAACTATAATATATTAGATGAATTAGTGTACATTGTGCAATATTTGCAAAACAATCGTTATCCTCACCACCTCGTAAAATAATCATTGGCTATTTGTAGGCTGTCGTACATCTCATATCAATTTAGATGTAACATTTATCAAGGAAACGATTGGAAAAGAAATTGAGATGACGCTTTGTAAAATGTGCAATATTATCAAAATATCGTTGTGCGTACGCTTTTCCTTCATCTTCGCCTAGTAGTAACAATATTTGCAAAAATTATATGACCTAAATGGTATTTAAGTTTGAACACAACACAGCGACAGCTATAGTTCAAATGAAAAGAATTAGTAACGTTTATACTGTTTCACTGAGAAGGAGAATATTAAAGGAATAAATGTGCCAGTTAGATTAACAAGATCTCTCTGTATGATGCCATTTGTTTTTATCACGTGACAATATGGCGTCGGCGTTCACCTGACTTAGTATAGATGAGTGCAAGGCAAGGAGCATAATATCCAGGGACCCAGACTAAAGAAATGATACTAAGCAATTAAATATTGAAGATGACTGAAATATCTTTTATGTTTTTTGAAAAACCGTCACGAGATCTACACATGCTATTAAGTGTTTGGATAGCTTGAAGAACAAATAAATTGTAAGAAATATATATAAATATTCGAAAACCAAAATACCTAATATTGCAAGACAATATGTACATTATATATATATATATATATATATATATATATATATATATATATATATATATATATATATATATATATATATATATAAAGATTCAAGTCAGTTGATAATAATATGTAATAAAGTTAGGACACAATTTTTTTCGTCAGGATCATTACTTTGATATCTCGAAATCTTTTTTTTTCTTACATCAATGAGATATCTTTGTTCATAACAAAACCCTACATAATTACCAGTACGTGTCAATATTTTATATTGGAAACAAATGATTGGCACGTGTCGATTATTTTGTTGTGCGAATTACCTAAATTTTCAAAGACAGATGGTGCTGAACAAATGTTTTCTTCCATTTGTGAGATTATTTATGAATTCTTTTTGTCAGCATAGGGTCACTGCGGTTGAATGTTGTTCTTATTTGTAAATTCATCTCAATCTTTGTGGTTTCTATATTAATTAATGTAATTGTATAGTCTGTCTCGTAATAGTTGAGGTCGTCATTCACAGAGTGGTGTAACACACGACGAAAACGGTTGATTTTTATTTGACCAAACAGTAGAATACTGTAAAATTACTTTGAAATATATTCGGAGATCTGAATCTTTAGACCTTTTGCATTGCGTACGTTGTGACGTCATTTGTGACGTGATGGGGTGTTATCATACGTTTCCATATATGACAATTATAACAAGGGTATATTAACATAAAATACGCAAACAACATAGTCATATTATTTAATCAAATTGAACAATTGAATGATCAGTCACCACGACCTTAATGATTTACATTTGTTCTAATTATCTCCAGACAACCGTGAAACAAGCTTCCTTGAAGATAACGACAGAATGAGTGCTTAATTGAAAGTTGACAGAACAAACTAGTTCAAGATTCTCGTGATTTAAAATTGTTTTATGAAAACCTGAGATTAAACAAGAACTGATTTGGACGTGACGTGTCACATGGATTTCATTTATCAAATCTAGTATCTATATATAATATTATTAAAACTAAAAAAAATCATTCATGACCAAGATATTTTAATTGACAATTCTATTGATAGTGACTGATAATATTCGTCACGTCATGATTCTCTTGTGTTTAACTAATGTCTTATGTAAATTTAAGTTAATTAAGCGAATCCATCGCGAGTAGAAATATACCGCGAGCATCTCGTTAAATTAGACTGGTAGACTGGCATTGTCCCCTTCACTTTTCAGCACTGTTACTCATCATATAACGAAATTTGCTCCACGAAATAGTTTAGTCCCAACATATTACACTTCCTTGATAAAACATAAATTCATATGGCTTAAGCCTACTTTCCTTCCATACTAAAAACTGACTGATGCATGTTATAGGAAATGGGGATTTCTTGGTGAGAATTCAGAGAAAAATGTGCTCCTTTCTGCAATATTTAAAAACTAAGGTATGACACAAAGCAACGAAAAAGATCATGCTTACACGAGATACTGTTACTAGCAACTCTATTAGCTTCATTTTTTTATTGTTTCAAATTACATTATACCATCCAAGCTGATGTGTAAAAAGAATTTTTAATCTTGCAACATGACCACCCGTATATGCCACACACAAAACGACAACAAAAAACACCCTAACTATTGTACAAAACGCACGATTTTAAGACCCAGATGGTTTTAATCCTGCATTCGACTCAAAAGAGTTCATATCGATGGATTTGTATATCAGTTGTGAAGTGCTCTATCAGGACGAAAGCAGTATTTTCAAGAAAGAGGACTCGTGTCTCAGCTTTCAAGTAAATGATTTGAAGCAAAATGTTTTATGCGTGTTTCAGATAAACACTTGTCGATGCGCGCGAGAAAGGATGCAATATTAATGAGCTATTTAACAGTCCTGGTACAAAATACAGACCGTTTGTTATTATCCAAGGATTTGCCTCTCTGGCGACCAAGATATGCACCACATCTATTGAAAACTTCGCCATTTGGAGACCGAGTTTATTTTCACTTACAAATGCGTCATCGTGTCTTCAATCCCCTCACGATCTGAGAAAATATGGGAGCTATGGATCATTACCTGTCAAAATATAAATATTCAGATTCTTTAAAACGAAGAATGGGTCTGAAAATATGAAAGTGGACATTAACATGGGCTAATCGTGTAATATAAAAATATAGAATTGTTTTTAGACAAATATATGTGATTGCAGTACAACCACATTTAGTTTATCACATCGGACGATGCTTAAAAGCTTGTAGTTTTGTCATTAGTAACTTTTAACTTTGCTCTTTTTTTTAAAATTCGTCCAGGAAAACTCAGTTATTTTAGCGAAACAAACGTGTGCCTTGTGTATGATTCACAACGTTGACCGCGACGTTGCGACTGTGTTAAACTTCTGCTGACGGCTAAATTCGTCCTAATGGTGATATAAATGATGATAGCTTGCTATCAAATGCTAACCCCAGTACGTTTCTGAATTCAATGTATAAAAATTATCAATTTTTATTTTCTGATCTTAAAAAATAATTCGAATAGATGTGCCGATTTATATTTATTACACATTTTTGTCTCTCGCCTAAAAAAAAAATATGTCATAACTGAAGATTTAAATCATAAGTCACCAATTACAGTTTGCGTGGGTCGTACATTTATCTTGAAATCAGATAGCTAAAGTTTGAAAACACAAACGAAAGCATAACTAAATTAATTTTGTTACAAATAATATTGCACGTGCACGAGATAATATGTTGTGCATCAACGTCGGAAGTCATGGGCACATGCTGATAAATAAATCTTTTCCTTGCCACATAATTAAATAGACAGAAAAACCTTAATACTATTATTATTATTATTATTATTATTATTAGTAGTAGTAGTAGTAGTAGTAGTAGTAGTAGTAGTAGTATTAATATCATTAATATTATTGTAGTTATTATCATTATTATTTTTATTATTATTAGTAGTAGTAGAAGTAGTAGTAGTATTAATAACATTATCGTTATTAATATTATTATTATTATTATTATTAGTAGTAGTAGTAGTAGTAGTAGTAGTAGTAGTAGTAGTAGTAGTAGTAATATCATTATTACTATTGTTGTTGTTATTATTATTATTATTATTATTATTATTATTATTATTATTATTATTATTAGTAATAGTAGTAGTAGTAGTAGTAGTAGTAGTAGTAGTAGTAGTAGTAGTAGTAGCACATAAATGCAGTTAAAGCTCTGCTCAGCAAGCATCTTTCAAAATCGAAGCGAGTTGCTTTTTTTGGCAAGTGATTGTATAAGAGAAATTTGTTTGTGTGAGTTTTTTCTGAGTTCCCTTTTTACTTTTAGAGACTTTTCAGAATCCATTTTTATTCTTTTTCAGAAGTGTCGTATATATCTGACACAATTTATTTTGAGACAAACGAAATATGATCGAAATAAAGTCTGAACTGAACAGCGAAGCAGTTTCACAACACAACGTTGAATATTTTGACTAAAATACAAGAAAGTTGAAATGTAAAGGAATAAATATTCTCGATGCATTAAGTGACAGTATCGTGCTGTACGAAACAGGCGAGCGTTTCTTGAAAAACTTAATATACATTTTCCGGTGCCAGATCTTTAAAGCTACAAGAAATATGCAAATATTAGATAGAAAACGCTCAATGTATTGAAAGAGTGAGTATATTCATTTGTAAAGACTTTAAAACATTTTCAAAACAGCAATGTTCCATTTTGTATCTCGATTCCAACAAGGTTGCAATATCGGTATATGTGATAACAATGCAGTGTCAGTATGCGTGTGAACAATGCAATATGAGTGTATGTGAGAATAACCTTATATCAGTATACGTGAGAAGATGTACATTGATAGTTTCACATCATATGACTTTTCATACATTTCAGATTGGGGCGAAGAGGAAGAGAACAAAGAATTTTCGAAAACTAGTTCAGAACAGAATTCCCAGAAACATTCCCAGGTTGCCAAGACACTTCACTGGTAATTGAATTACATTTTTCATATATTGAGAGAGAGAGAGAGAGAGAGAGAGAGAGAGAGAGAGAGAGAGAGAGAGAGAGAGAGAGAGAGAGAGAGAGATGCTAATTTATCTGGAATTATTTACATTTGAAGCCACATTCAAGAACTTTCGTATCAGCAAAAATTGATGCGTATTCTGCTGAATAACAAGAAGCCGTACCTAATCTCTGCGAATAAACTCTTCCCACATTTGCAAACAAGTAACCATATTCGTATATTAAACGACTAAATGGTCATAAAAAGTGAACTTTGTGAGCAGAACACTTTAATGTTCAGTACAACGGCCATGGCTCATGACTGGTCAGTGCAACTACGATAGTCCATACGCTATTTCATGTTCAGTATAATAGCAATGATCCAGGTTTGCATTGCTTTTATACTGTATTTGTATGTCTAGAGTTAGGTAGCTACCATTCACTAATAGGATATAAATCTTAAATAATATATCTGAAGAGCAGATATATTATTTAAGACCAAAAATCAAAGTGCATGCATTATGTAGAGTAGAATGGTAAATAATATGCAATTATTAAAAATTTGCTTAGGTGATGTTTTATCAATTAGCCATTCTCATCCTGAATGACGTATGTATGTATGTATGTATGTATGTATGTATGTATGTATGTATGTATGTATGTATGTATGTATGTATGTATGTAGGTAGGTAGGTAGGTAGGTAGGTAGGTAGGTAGGTAGGTAGGTAGGTAGGTAGGTAGGTAGGTATGTATGTATGTATGTATGTATATGTATGTTCATAAGTCTTTATATTAACACCCCAGAAAGACATGTAACTGTTTTATTACATGACTTGTTATACATTTTTTGAAATTCGGCATGTTTCATTATTATAAAATACCATTGCAACTACTTGACGATATTTAAAAATTCCATATGAAGTCATTACGCTTCAATATCGTATATTATCGCAAATCACATGATGTCGTTTTAGCCGACTTCGTTTTAGCCGATGTCATTTTAGCCGACGTCGTACATGGAAATTAGCGATAGAATATTAATTGTTTTTCTACATATTGCGTGATATCCATTGGATACCAATCGGTTCACATGATTGATATTAAATCGGCTGAATTAGTTTCAACAGCTTGCTTCGTATAAAGACGTGTATACTAGACCCAGGTTTTCTCGATATGTAAAACGTAACGTCACTACGTATTTAAACATATGTCATTCATTTATTTCACTGTCGCATTAGTAGTGTAACCTGTACGGTTTTGCACTACAATTTCGCACTTTCCATAGAAACAAAGAATTTCCTCACTTTTTTGCATAGTATCCATAATTATCACATACAAATACAATTTGGTTACACTTCATGAAAGTAGCATAGAGGTGTGCCAACATTATCGTTGCAGTGCCTGTTGCTAATGTGAATAACATGTTTTTGGAATAGACCCTCTTTTTGAAGTACATTATGAATGTAGAGCGGAACCAACATTACTCGTGAAGTGCATAGAGTTAAAGTCCTATGAGCCATATTTTTGTTCCGTATTTATTTTCTTAACACTCGTTGATGACTTTATCGAAACCTGATCACCTTGTCTAAGAATGGAAATGGAATGTGACGTGAATTTCTAAAACCATTGCCCAGATAATACAGATTTGTAACGTCTTTTGAGTGCAACTCTCTGAATGAATTATTTATTAATCGGTTTTGGTTACTGTTATGAATGCCATTATAAATAAGGAGGTGGAAAGGTTTTGTAATAAACTGCATCGAGAGAAAATACTTGTAGGAAGTTATGTCTGATACTATCGCTTTAACAAGGCAGTAAAATTATTTTGGGGTTTTTATTTGACATAAAATTTGTATAAGGAAAGGCATCCTTTAACTTACCTTTCGTTCTTCATGTTTAAATCTAAGCTATTAAATATCAAAGCTTGTACAACTTCGTATTTTTGGAGTTCAGTTTCTTTCGTTGTGTCAAACATTTTTTATAAGAAACATTTTTCATGATATAGCAACAGCAAACTATTAAAAGCCAAGTATATGAAGGAGTTATGTACAGTGTCAGTATTTTTAGTTTCGCATTTCTGTATTTAAGCCAACCGTAATTAATAATTATCTACGATTATGGTCAGTCTGTAATAACAAAGTAAGGTAAAAAGTAAACCCAACCAAATTACACCACCCATAAATGTACTAACGCTGACGTAAGTAGTTTTAGTTTCGCATTTCTATATTTACGCCAACCGTAATGAATCAATGTCTACGATTATGGTCAGTCTGTAATTTTTTTCATAGTTTAGATTGGCATATATTTGATCATATAATTTAAAATACATTCATCTAATTACAAGAATGAGGAAAGATATTGACGTTAAGTGTAAATGATTTCGTTCTGTCATCCTATCCTATGTATGTACATTTTTAAATTCATAATGACCCTTCTTTTATATTTACATTCATTGTATTTCCTGACAATGGTGAGAAAAATGAAAATAATTTGGTCAATGGTCTTAAGTAAACTACAAGTGTAAGGGAATAGAAAAGTTCTTTAAGTTAAGATCGTGAGTTTCCTGCTTTCAGATCCATTCAAGGCGTTACCAATACAACACAACGATTAAATTAAGATGTTACTTAATTGCCATTTTTAATGTTATTCACTCGATAAAGATGTTGTGAAGATGTACAAATACACCTCCATATTATAGCATTTATCAGACATCCGTATTTGTTTGAAGCAAGCTTCAACAGCGAGACTGGCATTCCAACACGGATTTTAACAAAGTAAAACGTTTCAAGACCTAAACTTTTCAAATGAAGTGTGATACAGTGCTAAACAAGACCATTAATTTGCTCCAGCATTCCCCTCAAACAGCCGTTAGTGTAGAATCTCTGGAATGAATGGGGACAATATTGAGGATGAGACCTGTAATACTGTTATCCTTCTGTCCCAGAAGGCCCTAGAATGAGTCAGGGAGGAAATTGGAGGTAGCCATCCCAATCACTTCATTTGTATTTTCAGGAAATACAGAGTACGACTGAAAGCGAGAAAATATATATCTTGAAAATAACTAAAACATAATATTACTGAACATAGTTTGACTAATTCCGAGACTGTGCTACTAAAGGTCTTTGTACTGAGAGGATCAATACTAACGAAATCACCTTACTATATTGGTTTGACTAATTCAAACATTGGTGTTCCTAAAGGTCTCCCCGCTGGCTTGCTTAATGCATATTTAAATTACCTTGCATGGGCGCACGCAAAAATAAGTCAAGGGATGGTCACGTGATAGAAATATATTCCGACAAGTTTTAATCGCGCAAATGAAGCTGAATATATGTCGTAATATTCTTTTTCTAACGCTTTGTAAATATTAGCTTTAGTTTCGGTCTGTTTATGCACGTATTTACGCCACTAACTTTCCCAGCCGTGACCGACTGAATCCTACCCTGCAAAACGTATGCGCAAGCCCCTGCTACCCAGCGCCGGATTAAGCACCGTGGAGGCCCATAGGCAGTCAAACTTTTGGGGCCCCAGACTCACGGTCACGGTCTCATGGGGGCCCCTGGAAGCCCCTGATGGGGCCCATAAAAGTCGCGGGGCCCATAGGCAGTTGCCTACTCTGCCTAATGGGTAATCCGGGACTGCTGCTACCTTATCGAATAGACATTTATTAGCTGGCTCATTATTATTATTATTATTATTATTATTATTATTATTATTATTATTTAAAAATATTGTACACTTGGTAGGACACCACGTAGCATTTTTAGCATTTGTCAAAAATACCCAAATAAAGGTGGATCATGACTATAATGAATGGAAACTTCGATTGAGACACAAAGATGGCAACAAGAAAATATACATATGCACCGAAGTTTCCATGTATGACAACTTTCTTGTACTAAGTGATGCCGATTGAAAACTAACCCATGTATTCGACATGCAAACTTTAAGAAATATATTCAGTATTTTAATTTTGTTTTACATATTTTACTTAATTTAAAAAAAAGTGTTTATATTTAAAACGGTAACTTTTGCTTCTTCTCTTCCTTTTGATAACATATAAATCCCTATTATGTCGGAAAATGTTCAAAACAAGAATCTCTCACGAAGTGAATATACATTGTTAATAAGTCAAAATAGTGTCAGATATTTAAAATTCCAAATAATCTCAAGAGATCAGCAACAGATCAAACTTTTAAATCAAGACATCTCAACCACTTGCAAAATCTTGAATAAGTATTTACTTTGATAACTAAAGTCAGTGGCTTACCGGTTTTACGCGCACCAGGGACATCGGATCGTGTTAAGGTTCAGCGTTTTGCATAAATAGCGCTGGTGACAAACCGTAGGTACCCGTCTATCTACAAATATGTAGAGTGTTCTAGACTGTCGTGGTGTCATCAGACCTTTCGAGATCAAGGCCGACAAGAGATTTACTTCTGCAATCGTGTAAAAATGATGTCAGAATTTCCTTTGAAACTCAAGTAAAACTTTTAGTTATTAACATCTACAATGGAAACCCGTCTTTAAATAACATTATTGGTACTGCCAAGTGGATAGATAGATAGATAACCACATGAGAAACTTTTCAACTTTTCGATGCATCTTACGAAATCGTAAATGTCGATAGCTGAATTTGAAACACCTTGGATATTTGTGAAGAAAGGATTGACCGAGATGTTGCGAATGCATGAACCTATTTTTCATTAGCAACATCAATAATTGATGCAGCTTTCTATGATTGTCGCTTCTTTATAGCGGAGACATTTCGGGCGAAACGAATTTTCCGACATATATCCCAGGCATGTTTTTGTCTTGCAGAAATTGCAAATGTGGTACGAATGATTTGACTTCATAGATTCAGTGGTGTCACTAGGGTTAGTGTCACCCAGTACGGTAACTCATGGTGTCACCCCCGTGGACCTTCTTCTTGCACACAAATTCAACAATATCGTAGGCAGCAGAATGTAATCTGGAAAATATGCAGCTTTCCTTATAAATTAATTCAAAGTGTATCCCCATTCAATGATTTAAAGTACAAATATCTTAGTCGCATTTTAATACACTAAATTATTATGCAAACCTATTTTATAGATTATGTTTTATTTTGATGTTTTCTCTTTGAACTTATCCATTCTATACATAATCGTCATTAGTGACCTTGTTGATACAAAATTATAATTAGTTATGGTAAGAAGCGAATTATACATGCGTATATAACATGTAAAATTAATATTTAAATTAAAAAATAAAATACCAATTAAAAAAAAAAACAAGAAACCCTTTAAATAAATGTTGTGTAAAGTCCCATGTTCTACGTTAGTTTTGTATGCTAAAAGCAATGATGACGAGACTTGGTGGTTTCTTTAGACAAGAAAATTTTGTGAAAACACTAAAAACAGGTTAGCATATAAATCAAATGGACTGTATAAAATAAATATTGAAATGGCCAATACACATACCCACTTCATCTTACATGCTTGATCAATACACTTGTTATTCCGTATTACCATATTCCACGGGCCACGGCCAGATTAGAAGTACTTAGTTGACCTTTTCACGTCCATTTGACATTTCTTTGACTCAATGAACCAAACTTTCATAAATCCAAATTATTGTTTTGAATTTCATTCATTACAATAAAGCTAAAGCTGACTACTTAAATATCGATATAAATTACACCAGTTAAATCTATAGACACTAATTGAAGGTATGTAATAAAGAGTTGCATTAAAGATTTGTACTTGGACCGGGCAAATAACTCGGCAGACCTCGATGTATCCCACTGTAATAGAAAACCTTTCTTCCGACTTAGAACAAAACACGTATTCAATTTAGTGTGTATCAATAATTTTAATAATAATAAACGGCATTAACACAGTCAGTTACCTATTTTTTGGCCCAATCGAAAAAGTGACTGTAACGGTTTTATCACTTTATGTGTCTGATTCCAATGATGAATAAAATCGTAGTAGTGTCGTTTCAATATAATGACCTAACATTTAGTCCATAGAAATAGTTACAATTTGTATTCCTTATAGATTTTTTAAAAAAAGATTAATGTAATTTTACACATTTAGCAAGATAAATGATACGAATAAACAAAACACCCCCACCACCCCATCCACAAATAATACCCTCGAAAACCAAACAAACATCTATTGGAACCAGATGTGTATCTCATGTTAGCCCCCATTTTATTTCAAGGATAATATAAACATAAATGTATTCCTTGGTAGGTTTCAAAAGTTTTAAAGTAGTTTCTTGTCATGCATCATTTTCTTCCTATAAATGGATTTAGTATTGTGGATGTTTATATTATTGACAAGAATTGTCGCTGGTCTCTAACCTATTTTAAGTATCGGTTGCCTTCAAGCACATCAGAGAACGCAAGGGAAGCAGTATTCGAACGTATACGATTTGGTAATATAAATCACTTCAGAAATGTCTCTGATGACAGATGGTCAGTTCGTGATTCTCCCGTGGTTTTAAAAGCCTAATGCGATACTCTAACACGAGGAGAGTTGTTTCAAGTGAGCTGAGTCACCTGACAGATAGTAGTTCCAGCATACACAATAACTGGAGAAAGACACTAATATCACAGCTTGTCTTGTTGTTATAAAAATTTATTAAAAATACGGTTCATTTTTTCTTTACGTTTCGAGTTATAAATAAATGTTCTTGTTGAAACGTTTGGCTTATATACAATCCTAATTAAGGATAAATATTCGTTTCAAAGGTATTCCACAATTATTATCGCCATGCATACTATACCGGAGCCAAGGACTTTTACCAATGAAACATTAAGGCACACGCCCTATGATGGCCTTGGTTGGTATTGAACTCAGGACATGTGCATTATGTGTCAGACGTTCTACCAATTATGTTAGCCTACCTCTGCTCCAACAAGGATGAAGAACTAAAACTACTATCATATTTAGGTAGCCAAATTACGGCCAATGCTGTCTTACTAAAAACGAATGTTAAATATCAAAATGTGTGGATGGAAGTAAATACTTCGATATTAAGGTACTTGAATGATACAATACTGTACCCATATAGTTCTCTGTTACCTATCAGAATAATATATTACAAAACATAAATAGCAGTCTTTGTGTTAACATGTTGATGTTAGTTCCGGCGTTCCTATTTTTTGTATGATTTATAAAGAAAAAAAGAACTCCTTTAAAGGGAAACCGTTATGGAATTCTACATGACCATTTCTGAATAACTACGTAGATTATTTTTGTTTAAGCTGTTTTCTTATTATTATTTTTTAAAATTTATGTATTTCTTTAACATTGCTAGATGTCTATATGTGTATGCCATTCTCAAAATTATACTTGAATTCATATAAACTAAATTTCAGCTTTATAATATTCTATTATACAGGTTATCTGAAAACTATGAGAGAGCGGAAGGAGTTTGTCTACCACGCTGTGTTCTCTACGCTCATTATCTAGATCTGTGTAAGAAAGAAAAGTTCACACCGGCAGGGGCCGCCACATTTGGCAAGGTAATGTACATAACTGTTTTTAACCGAATTCTAATCTTGCTTTCTCTTTATGCCCCATAAACCTTTATCGAATGAAAATGAAAAGTTCCTGTTTTGTCATAATCCACGTTCATTGAAACTAATATATTTTTTTCACTCCATATTACGCGTTCCAAAATAGACGCCAGGTTGTTTTTTTTCTTCTACTTTGGTCGGAAGTTTTCGATTATAAGACATGCCATCTTTATTCCTTGTTTTTTCACCGGAAGAACAACAACATTAATAACAACAAAACAACAACAATGACAAAAAGTAATAATAATAATAATAATAATAATAATAATAATAATAATAATAATAATAACAACAACAATGTGTACTTTGCATATCGCCTTATTTTTAAAACCTCTAAGCAATTTATAATATTAAATAACTACAAAATATACAAGATTGCAAACCGCAAATACCATGAAATTACAAAAGAAAAACAAGCTGACAATAATAAAGGAACTAAGCATTACTAAGTCTTTAAGTATGTTATATTGTCAGTATGTTATTGTTGTCAGTATGTTATTGTTGTCAGTATGTTATTTTGTCAGTATGTTATTTTGTCGTATGTTATTTTGTCAGTATGTTATTGTTGTCGCAACAGGACAGTTTCTAGAGTGCTCTTGAATGAGATCACAGTGTCTTTTATACGTATATTTAACTTTGCATTTAAGTTTTGTTTATCGAATTTTTAATTTTTCGCTCTTTTAAAATACTTAGGACGATTACCTGCTCGATCTGTATACGTCGTATTCGTCTTAAATAAGAGCTAAGAAAATATAATTACAATCAATTTAAGTTTGCATGCTGACTTGACATACAAGTTATTAAAGAAATAATTTTAAAATGTCTTTGAAAATAACTCTTCTTTTTGTAAATGTACCTAATTCCTAGATGGACTTGTGTTTAATAACCCTAGACGAAACCAAATGTCATATTAGTGCCCATCCACTAATATAAATCTTTAACATTTCAAGCTTTCGACGAATGATCTGCATTTAATCTCCGCACATTTACATGGACCTAACTTTTCTAAATGGTTATAGTACAATTTGAAAGTTTATGAAAGAGAATAACCAAAGTACACAACCTAAACTACGATACTTTTCTGGAGTCGAGTATAAAAACCGTTTATCAGTACTTGCAATATTTATGTTTTTGAAGTCTTTTCTTACGCCAAAAATATCAATAATTGATAACGTTTTTTTGGTTTTCGATTTAAGTAAAGAACTTTATTATCTTTTAAATATTGTGGCAAAATTACATGTCAACCACGATTGAAACCTAACGCTGTTATGAACAGAAAGGAGAAGAAGAAGAAAAAAACACTTTCTGTCAAAAGAAATTAGACGTGGCTATTAATGGAACCAGATTTATTCAGGCAAATTGTGGAAGTATGATAAAGTAAACTTTCTCTTCTAAGGAGTTACCAATTAACGCATAGGAATGTTAAAAGTGGCATGTTTGAAAATTTTATATCATTTCCCATAGTTTGTTTGATTGTGTTGTATTAGAAGCAGTTTGAATGTGCACGATATTAAAAACAACCCTCTCAACCCATATAAGTGGGACGCAAGACTGGTACATAAATTAAAGTGACTGTTAAAAATACAATTTTAATTCAATTTATTCGTGACATGGTTAGATAAAAAGCATTAAGTGAGAATGTATTTTTCTGTTCAATAGCTTTCTTTAATTATACTCCCAGTTGATCTCTGCAGCAAATTCTGCTAGGACAATAAATGTCGAGCAATGTTCGTTCACATTCTCAGTAATAATGTTCATATTAAGTCAAATGTTAACATGTATATAATTTAAGTTTAAAGTAAACAATTAAAAAGCGAAGTTTATTTTCATCTAATCAAATAACGGAAGATTCAAGTTATCGACAAATAGGCTTTTTTGAGTAGACAATCTTGATATTGAATTCTGGTTTCTGCTGAGGTTGTTCCCGTCAAGCTGCGAAACGCAGTTTTAAGCATCACGCATGCTACTAACAATTAGATGAATAGTTATAAAGAAAACATATCTTATTGTGTTGCTTCAATGAAGACAATACAATTTCCATCCCCAGAATTTCTTTCTCTTTCTCTTACTGTGTATACAAATATTTCCTGAATACATCATGGAAGAATTTCCTATCAAGGAAGTTTTTCCAGCGGCTAAGCATACAAAAGTATGCACCTCTAACGAAAGCATGAAAAGTGGCATACCACTCCTTTTTCTTGGCCATTCTTGACCTCATTCCCTCTTTGTATTATAAATATCTTGATCTCAGACAAATAGTCACACACAACCGGTAGATACAGCATTCTTGGGTATTCAAGTAACCCATGTGCAAGTATCATTATCTGGTCACCGCGTTTGCGCATGGACAAAGCATGATATTTTCGCAGATATAATGGCATCACAATAATATCAATATCCTGTAATATGTTGGAGTCATTACTGGTATCACAATTTATTCATGGATACACCTTTGTAACACAAGGATTGAAAATTCTAGGCAGATATCAGACATCAATATATTCTCTTTTAATATTCAAACAAGTTTCCCATCGTTGATTTGAACGGTCAGATCAAAGGCACACCTGATGTGCATTTGTCCTCGTGCCAGAAACCTTCATATGTTTGCATTGTTGATTCGTGGAAGTTGGCTACAACTATTATTTTCAAACTTTGTTCTTTATCTCGTATTTGTATTTATATTTAATATATTCCTGGTATTAGAATAATGAAAACGTCAACTTTTCCTCTTCATTATTGACTGTTTCATTCTGATATACTTTTTTGTAAGTTTATGATAAAAGAGAAAAATATAATGTTAGTGTAAATTTATCTTTTAACGTATATTACGTTATCGGCAGTTTTCATTTCAATTTAGGAAACTGGATATATGAAATCAGTATGAAGGTACGTTTAGTAGCAAGATATTTGTTTCAATATATTGAGGCTGTGTTCTTGTAAATATTATTCACCTATCTAGCATACAAAATGTTCAAAATGTTTTGTCAAATGACATATTGCAAATTTCCTATGCAACTGAACGTTCCACGTTTATCTCATGCCATTCTAAAAAAGGCATTCCTTCAATATCGACAAAATTTACACCAGTGCAAAGGCAGATCTCTGACAATTTAAAAAAAATTCTATGTTAAAGAGAAAATAAAAGCCCGTGTTATTTACAATACATATACAATAGCGTGTTTCTAAGCCCAGTCCAAATATAAACCGCCAGAGAGGCTGTTGACATGTCTCTCAGTCAGTTGTTGTCATCACACACGCCATCACTTGAGTGTTTGCTTATGGCTTCGCTGCATCCGTCCTAGCCTTTGCTACACAGACACGTAACTAATTCGGAACGGATTATGACTTGATCTAAATGACCGTGGAAGGCGAGCAATACCGGCCGATTTGCATCATCATTTGACGTCTTCTTCCAACTAAAGCAGTCATCATTTGACGTCTTCTTCCAACTAAAGCAATCGCACACTCTAGTGTTGGTGGATCAGATGGAACATGGTTAAATAATTAAGTGTTCCTTTGTGTCTATTTTCGTGTTGTTACATTCAGCTCTTTTTCTGTTTCCATATGCAATATTCACGCAGCAAAATGCTTGAACGGTTCAATGTCTTTGTCAGCTACACAATATCGGCCATTCATGTTTTCACAGAAACGAAACCAATTAGCGATGCCATAGTCATGTTCGAACTCGAATGACGAGGAACAACTTCAGGACTTAAAATGTCCTGTAAATAATTACAGTTGTGCATTTCTTTATAGCTCCACACGAGAAGCTTGACTGAACTTGCTTTGTATGACGGGTATCCCATGCAGTACATTTTTTTAAACGTAAGCAAGTATAATATTCTCTTACCATGCTGTATTTTAACTCAGTCTATTAGTCTGAACCTGATCTATAATTGACCACCATGTCAAACAAGCACACACGTCTTTTGTTTTCGTTGCTGAAGATTCTGCATATTTGAAAGACTCAATTGTCACATCACCCCGCATATATTCTATATATAACACAATTTATTCAAATTGTTAAATGCTTCGTCCGTTCCTTCGTCGCACTTTCTTGTCGATATCTCTCTTATTGTTAAACATCCACAAACAATGGATGTGATGTTTTCTTTCTATGGCTACAAGATCCCCGATGCTTTATTATATTCGTAAACTTTGACCGTCCTTTTCAATATGTGCATACTTTCTGATCTCTCAAGCAAGTAACATAGTCATTATTACGTAAAACCCACCAGAACCTTCATCATATGCAAACTAAAACCACAATGCGCCTTCTGTGGACACTATGATACACGCAAGCATTGTGTTTCAGAAAGGCAACCTCGACATGTGAACTTGACCGAGCGTTCGGCATCTAGTGCGAATGGTAAAGGCTTGAGCTTTAGAGGTATTCAATGTCTTTTGCGAGAATTGATATAACCTTCACCTTCGTTACGCCTCTTTACATTGACAGGATATCGGAACAGCTGTCCTTTATATTCCTGTATTATACTCACTCTCCGGACAATCGGATGCTTAGATATTTCAGCTAATGACACGACATTTCTTCTAAAAGCTATTATGATTGCAAATGGACAATTCAGCTAGAAAATACACTCCGTCAATTTCCAAATATATGATCCTTGTATACATGGAACCGAATCTGATCACTGGAATATTGTTCAAATAAAAATATACATTAGATTAGTATCCTGATTGATACCGCCACACTAATCTCAAAAAGAAAATTAAAACAAACTTTAATTATCAACCAAAATCTCCGGTTATTATTAACTATCATTTTTTGACTTGCGTAAGTTCTGAAAACATCAAAGAGGACATGTCTATGTTTGTATTTATTTCCAAACTGATATCAGGGAATTCTATTCCGTGTTTGGAGCAATGTCATTTTTGTCAATCTGACACCCAGGTAATTTCTTTCTTTCATCCCTATTCGAAAAGCAGTACAGATATTGTTTGTATTACTCTTCCCAAGTGCGCATGAACGTGAATATTTAAGTGAAATGAGCATGAACATACACTTTTAAACGTTTAGGTAAAACAATATTAGTTTCTAAGTGTTCAAAAAATAAATACGTGTCGTATGTCGTCTATGCATTTGTCCTCGATTTTCCAAACCTAACACGAACTCTATACATTGCTGCAATGAAGCTGACCATGTATTATAGCTATCAATTGTTAATTAACATTGAACTGATAATGATTGAAGGCTGCAATAAAAAATAAGAGAAACAGGTGACAATGTTTCAGAATTACACGTATTGGTAGGTCTAATAACCAAACTAGTGCATAATTCAATGTATCTGGGTGGACTTTGCGGAAGTATAACTGTGGAGCTCAACACATTACCACGTCATTGAAAGTATAGTAGCTGCTAGTGATATCATAGAAGGCCAAGAGTTTTGGGAGGACACTAACACCTTTATTGGAAATAGTCGCGTTGTAATAGTTTTATCACCATTTAATACTACAAATAAATGCACATTAATCACCCGGTACAAGATGGTACTTTCGTATTCTGAGTTTAATTAAAATATTTTCCCGTGATCTCAACGTGGAGTTTTCGAACATCACCCTACTTTGACAGAGAGTTTTGTTTTTTTCTTGTGATGCAATCTCTGAAAATAAAATTTCTAAAAATTTGCTGTGGCCGCGTCATTGTGAATGGATTTGTAGGGAAATTGTCTTATTTTTTTTCCTTATTTATCAAAGAGCAGAAAAGAGAAACCAAGAGAGGACAAAGAGATAGAAGGATTTGTACAACGGTAGTCACGAAATCTTCAACAATTTTTACTTCTTGCCTCACCACTTGTTTGTACGTTATTGTGGTTAATGGATACTTGTAATACGAACAGGCATAGCAGGCTGCGTGAGTGTTGTATAGCCAGTATCACGCAGATAACATAAGAAAGGAAAAGTTACAAGTATCAATTATAAAACCTGCTATTTATATATTCAGGAATAATCTTTGTTTCAGGGAATGAATTTGTTAAAGTAAAACAAACATTTTGATCATGCATTTTAGGCGCAATAGATCATGTCATTGAGATTGTATTGAGCTATTGCAATGTAATTATCTTGTGTATGAAGAAGAATCAAGATGCAAGTAGCATTACATTTGGATATACATTGGGCATTGCGTACGATGCAAGTACAAAAACCACAATGTTATGCAATGGAGGCAGCCATATTGGTCGTCTTCCAGTCAACCCATTCCTTAAGTGACAGTCATAATACAAGTATGACTGTAATCAATGGATATCAAGCTTTCCGTTCTAAAGGGTTGTTGTGGTCGGTACTGATGCTAGCGACGAGAACTCCGATACATTCCAGAAATACGTACTATAAAATGACTTATTTGCTTGTTTCCATGTTACTTCATTTTATTACTTCTTCACCGCACGCGTATATGTTAATATTAATCCGCCAAAGTTTATATCTTCTGGTATCATCCGTAATTCTTAATACCGGTCTAAAAATAATGAAACGTACCCGCCATCAGTTACGTATCATAAATAAACCTTATATGTATGTATAACATGGTTAAATGCTGAATAAGCTTGTAAGTATGAGAATTATTGTGGTTGGAGTATTGTCTTCTGTGAGTGAAATTCAATTTTAAAAAAGAAAAACTTTTAACAAAACTGATGAGATAAGATATTCGAGAGGTTGAAGACTAATATTAAAATTACTTATAATTGTTTCCAAAATCATTTCCGTTTGTCTCACTGTGTTGTGACAGCAAATACATTCATTAATTGTTAGATCTGAGTAGGACTATTTACAACTGTATGACCTCAATGTTTACAAAATTATTATTTGGAACAGTTATCACAACTTTGGCAAGATGTAATTAACGTTGAATCTCTTGTTTTCTTTGGAATCTAAAATAAAACTGTGAAGCAAGTCTCTGTTCTCAAAAACGTCACGTACTGTGTGCAATCTGGACATTGGTAATCACCAAGACGTGGGTTTCCATAAAAATTAAATTAACTGAGCTTGTCGATCTGGGTGGTATTTTGTGGTTAGATAATAACTAAACTGGACGATCTGGTTGGTATTTGGTGGCAAGACGATAGCTGAACTGGATGATCTGGCTGGTATTTGGTGGCAAGACGATTGCTATAATGGACGATCTGGTTGGTATTTGGTGGCAAGACGATAGCTCAACTGGACGATCTGGTTGGTATTTGGTGGCAAGACAATGTTGTGTGCACTGGACGATCTCTTGGAGTTTTGTTGTAATAAAATATATCTGGCGTTACACCGCCGCGAAAACACCACACAAAATCGTACGCACTACGGTTTGTCTCTGATATTTGGAACAGTTTATCAGGTTAATAACTGTCTATAATTGTTTGTTTGGACCGTTCAATAATAGTTGAATAGATGTTTGCTTGATAACCTCTCAACGTCTCACTGACTTTATCGATTTATATCTTAATTGCGCTTATTTTGTCTCTTCTGCCAATCAAGCCTTAACCTTTTTCTCGTATATATTCTCCTTGTTTATGTTGCACCCGCTCCCCCCGTACGTAATATGAAATGTCCTCTTTAGTTTTCTGTTCTGAGAGCTTGTGCAGATGTCTTTGCGTTCTCTAGTAATTCTGTGTAGTCTTAAAAATCACATTTGTATTTCGCCTTATCTTTCGCAAAATAAAGGCATTATTTCGTGTTTGTTCTAAGTATTCGTTACTGAAGAAGAGAATGTGCTTTCTCTGAGTTCGACTATTTATCACAGACTAAATCCTTCAAAGTGTTTCTTTCTGCAAGTTTTATTTTTTAATACTTATACTATGTATAATCCGAAGTCTTTTTAACTTCCCAGATCACTGTTCCATCCCTCCTGCTTTTCATACAAAACCAAAGAGTCTGATTTTCTTTGCGTGTAACGCTGTGGTTTCTTCATACCGCATTTTGATTAGTAACTGTCTGCCTTGCATTGAACCATACAATTCGGTGTCCTTACTTGTTTCTTCTGACTCATGGATGAAATGACGCATATGCTCGTTCTCTATCCAGTAAAGAAATAGTTCTTGTTCGTGTTACCTGTATTTATTGTTAAAAATATGTGTTTGCCATTGTGGCGTTCATTTTCAATTCTACTAATTAGATATTCGTTTCATTTGACATTTGTAAGTGCGTCTTGACAATTGACATGGTAAAACTTTTATATCGATGTTATCGTCCTCAAGCTTTTAGCTAAGGCCCTTTTGATTATTTATATTACATTACATTACATTACATTACATTACATTACATTACATTACATTACATTATATTATATTATATTATATTATATTATATTATATTATATTATATTATATGATATGATATGATATGATATGATATGATATGATATGATATGATATGATATGATATCATATCATATGATATCATATGATATGATATCATATCATATCATATCATATCATATCATATCATATCATATCATATCATATTATTATTCTATTCTATTCTTTTAATGTACTGCACTGCACTAAATTATAGTATAGCATAGCATAGCATAGGATAGAATAGCATAGCATAGAATAAGATAGAATAGCATATAATAGCATAGCACAGTACAGTACAGTACAGTACAGCACAGCACAGCACAGTACAGTACAGTATATATTATACTATACTGTACCTAAATATGAAAATAAAACATTCATTAGCATAAAAATAGTCGGAGTATGAAGAACAGTTCATTTTTTCTTTTTAAATATACGACTTAAATAAGGTTATTTTTTTCTTTGACGCTCTACTTTTTAAAAATGATGAAAAGGATTATAAAGGGATTTTGAATAAGAAAATAACCATGTAAACTCTTTTAGCCAACTCGTTTGTTTCTAATTGTGTAGACTAGTCACAGCTGAAAAAAAAAATATCTAATAACTGTTACATACCGTCAGGAATAATTTATCCACATTTCTTGTTTTCAGTCACATACACGCACACACACGCGCGCGCACGCACGCATGCACACACAAACACACAAACACAAATAATAATCAAATGTATACCAGCTTCCAAGAAATTATATATAACAGATTGAAAAATCAAGAAATACCACTTTGTTTTGCTATATAACAAGGAAACATTACAGTAGCTTCATTTTGTAGGATCTATCAGCTTCGCTAGATATGTGTCCCATTATGTGACCTCTATTTAAATATTTCGCCGCATTTAAAATTTCTACTTTAAAAATAATAAAATTCAATAAGTTATATTTTAAATATACTGAAATTTTACAATGATTAGGTACATCAGTGAAGTCTAGGAATTATTTTTTGATACTACATTCAATATTATAAAGTTTGAAGTTTAAAACTCACCTTTTTCGACAGCAAGAACATACTTAAAGACCAAACAATATTTTATACCTGAAATATTTTAAGAATTTTTAAGGTTTTCCAATTTCATGCTTGTTTTTTGTTTTTCTGTAGTCATATCAGTATCGATGTTGTGCAGCACTTAGAATTTCTAAAGATTAGGCGCTATACATAGTCCTCATTATTATTATTATTATTATTATTATTATTATTATTATTATTATTATTATTATTATTATTATTATTCAATTGATTGAAAAGGACAATTTACATACAAACTTAATATGGTCATAAATTTAAGTTACATGTGATATTCACACGAGTTGAACCTTTACGCAAGACGAATAGTTTACTACTTTTATTAGAGTCTTTTTGAGTGTTGTGCAATTGTGAACTGTCGTTTACTATACTGGGTCATTATATTTTAAAAATACTAGGTCTAAATTTGTTAAAACTAAATTGGAGATTTATTGTATTACCGGTATATATACACCATTTCGGTAACCGAGTTATCTCCCTCTCGTAAAATATTTTTACCACATCCGGTTGGTAATGAAGCTGCTGGGCAAAAAGATAAGCGCTGTCGTCACTAATGAATCCGTTTTTGCTAACTGATCTGTATTTAGTTATGTTAACCATGACGCAGTGATCAGTGATTTCTAACCACTCTTGCAATATATAACCACGATGGGGGAGGGGGGGAATGTTTTTACAATTACACACGTATACACCGACGCAATAAAGAAAATAAATACTAGACCAAAACCGGAGAACCATCACAACACATAATTTTGTACAACTATTATAACATACGCCAATTTTTCTTTCCTTTTGTACGTAAATAAACAAAGTAAAAAAAATGTGATATAATTTCAAATATATAATATGGCCATTCCGAACACAAACATGATATAGCCTGAGTAAAACAATAAAGCATATATACATATAACACACACAAACAAAAGATTGATCCTTGGCTAAGATCACTAAAATTTAGGAACCATGACACAGAAACCAGCAACAAGACCTAGTATTTGATGAGGGAAGTAGAGGTGACAAAGAAAGGGACCTTGTGTGCACAGCACATTGAAAAATAATAAAATGCAAAAAGCAAAGAGCAACCCATTGAACAAGAATAATTAAAGAACTTTGATAAACGGTCGAGCTGATGTGGAACGTGATCAGTGTATTTATTATTGATCAGTTTAATTAGAATACGCAATGAACAAAGGGAAATAAAGTACGCAACGCAAATTATGTTTTTTTGTTTTTAATTTTTTCATTGAAAAGTCAAACGAGAGAGAGAGAGAGAGAGAGAGAGAGAGAGAGAGAGAGAGAGAGAGAGAGAGAGAGAGAGAGAGAGAGAGAGAGAAGAAGAAGAAGAAGAAGAAGAAGAAGAAGAAGAAAAAGAAATTAGGAACTATATATAAATTATTATATGAATTATTTTAACTTTTAAGAGTGAATGTGGTTGTATGATAATCATGACGCATATATACTTGTATTTAAAAAATCAATTTATCCTGTTCCATGGAATAAATATTTCAAGAAAGCATAATTTATATTAGTGTGAGTTAAAAGGGAGATGCATATTATAATTATCTTCTAAATGGAAAGAATAATTTTCAAAGGTGATAAATAAGTGTGGATAAATCTGTCTACGGTTGTAGAGATAAATGTTTACATATACATGTACACATTTGTAAAGGTAAAGATCTGCATATACTTTTACAACATTGTAAATATTGAGATTTATATATATATATATATATATATATATATATATATATATATATATATATATATATATATATATATATATATATATATATATATATATATATACATGTTCACCATTGTAAAGATAAAGATAAGCATATACTTGTACACAGTGGTAAAGGTACATATCTACATATTATAATATACTTGTACATAGTAGGTAAAAATCTACATATACTTGTTAACCAAAGTATATGTAAAGATTTACATATACTTGTACACGTCTGTAAATCTAAAGATCTACATATACTCGTACACAATTGTAAAGGTACATAATGACATATTTTTGTACACACTTGCGATTTACATATACTTCTATGCAGTTGTAAAAGTACATATTTACATATACTTCTACACATTTGTAAAGGTACAGATTTACATATACTTTTACACATTTGTAAAGGTACAGATTTACATATGCTTATACACATTTGTAAAGGTAAAAATTTACACATACTTCTACATGGTTGTAAAGATACGTATATACATATTCTTGTATACACTTGTAAATGTATAAATTTATATATACTTGTACACACTTGTAAATGTACACATTTACATATACTTGTACACACTTGTAATGTCACAGATTTACATATACTTCCACAAATTCGTACAAGTTAAGGGTTTTTGAAGGCTGTTGTTCATAAATAGAACATCTCTCGTAAATATTACTTTACATTTCAGTTGATTAGGCAAAAGTTTCCGAAACTTACAACACGACGTTTGGGAACAAGAGGACAATCAAAGTGAGTATGTCAAAGGAACATCTCTAGCTTTTAAATATTGTTTGATGTAGGTTGTGTCTTTAAGTAACGTTTGACGTAGGTTGTGTCTTTAAGTAACGTTTGATGTAGGTTGTGTCTTTAAGTAACGTTTGATGTAGGTTGTGTCTTTAAGTAACGTTTGACGTAGGTTGTATGCTTTTGTTTTTAGAGAATCGGCATTGCGGAACATATGGAAATTGTTTAAATATCAACATTTCGATGAGTTATATTTCATTTGTTTTGTAATGTGTATTTCATGACTATTTACATAACCGTCAAACAAAGTTGATGATCTGAAACTCAAATTATTAGGGATAGGTTTATACTTAAAGATTAATCTATACGTAAACAATTTATTTTTAACAATATTCTTGTTAATACTTTTAAGTGATAATCGGAACTTAAGGATCAAATTATTTTTAATCCCCCCCAAAAAAATATTCTCCGTTTTTTTTTTTGTTGATCTGTCTCTAATATAACTGTTAGTTTAGCCACAGGATGACATACTTTGTAATTAAAATAATCATGAATTATGTTATAGTGACAGGATGACAGACTGTGGATGCATAAATCATGAATCATGTTATTTTCACAGGATGACAGACTTTGTAATGTACAAATCATAAATTATGTTATAGTCACAGGATCACAGACATCGGATGAAAAAATCAAAAATTATGTTATAGTCACAGGATCACAGACTTTGTAATGTACAAATCATGAGTTATGTTATAGTCACAGGATCACAGACATCGGATGTAAAAATCATGAATCATGTTATAGTGACAGGATGACAGACTTTGGATGTAAAGGTCATGAATCATGTTATAGTCACAATATGGCAGACTGGATATAAGGATCATGAATCGTGTTATGTTCACAGGATGACATACACTGGATGCAAAATCATGAATTATGTTATAGTGACAGGATGACAGGCTTCAGATGTACAAATCATGATATAGTCACAAAGTGGCAGATTGGATATAAAATCACGAATCATGTTGTAGTGACAGCATGACAGACTTCAGATGTAAAAATCATGAATCATGTTATAGTCACAGGATGACAAATTTTGGATGTACAAATAATAAATCATGATATAGTCAGAAGATGGCAGATTGGATATAAAATCATGAATCATGTTATAGTGACAGGATGACAGACTGTGTAATGTCACAAACATGAATCATAATTTGATCGCATGATGACAGACTTTGGAATGTGAAAAGCATAAATTATGTTATAGTTACAGGATAACAGACTTTGTAATGTCAAATGCATCACTGATAATATAGTCACAAGAGAAAAAGCATGAATCATGTTATAGTAACAGGATGACAGAGGTTGGGATAGGAAAAGGATAAATCATGGTATAATTTCATGAAGATAAATATAATAACGTGAGAGAAAAAAATCTTGTTATAGTCACAGACAATCTGATTAAAATGGGAGACGGTCTGACAGCGACAACTTACACAAAGGAAATGCTGCTTTCTGAAATTTTATTTTTAAAGAGAATCAACTCGCGCTGATACACTGAAGCTTTACTGCGTAGTCTTCCAAACGCGAAGATAAGAGACTTCATCTATTAGGCTCAGAAAAGTAAAGATCACAGCAATAACATAGGTCACATGACCACAAAGCGGTCGCTGTCAGATCTTCGTGTAGGACAGTGGATATCTGATTTGAATCAGATTGTATAGTTACATAATGACAGACTGGAATGTAGAAATTATAAATTAGGTTATAGTCACTGGATGACGAACTTCAGAATCTAAAAAGCATCAGTCATGATAGTATAACAGGGAAATGGTCATTTGAATGTAGAAAGCATCAGACATTGTATAGCCACAAGATAACACCCATTGGAATGTGAAAAGCATAAATCAGGCTGAATTTAACTATAATCGTGCAAGACACGGCCAATTACAAGACAGGTCATATAAACATTATTCAGTATTTATTTCCTTTTTAAATTTTTTATTGTTAATTTTCTTTTCTTTTTTGTTTTCTTCTTCCTTTTATTGTTTCGAAAATGGGAATCAAAGAATATCAATTAGCACACCATTCACGTGGCAGTTTAGTTCTTTTGGCGTCTTCACGTGGCACGTTATACCGGTAGTTCTTTTGGCGTTATATGCCATGCCACAATATTTTAATGATTATCAGCTAGTGCTATAAATTTATGAAAAAAGCATTTCAGTCAAATTTAGCTTAATTACGTATCGAATTGTTCACACATGCTATTTTAAAACGTTGCCCTCTTTCAAATGGGTTGTGTTTGAAGAAATACACGATTTTGCTGGAATACTTTTTAAAACGTCTTCATATTATTTGTGTCACTATAAGAGTCATAGCAAAATATAATGTGAAAAATGTGAACCATACTTATCTGCAAAGGTATATGCATTCTATAATATATAATATTTTGTCAGAATTTATAAGGATATATGAATATTTATCTCTTTAAGAGTGACACTGTGTAAATTAATGAACCATTTATGAGCTTCACACACACACACACACACACACACACACACAAACACACACAGAGAGATGTATATATATATATATATATATATATATATATATATATATGTATGTATGTATGTATGTATGTATGTATGTATGTATGTATGTATGTATGTATGTATGTATGTATGTATGTATGTATGTATGTATGTATGTATGTATGTATGTACACGTATCCGTAGGACTGATATGATACGGAAGTTTAAGATTAAAAACAAGCAAACGTTTCTGCTTTTTAATTGAATATAGAAAAGGCGACTAGCTCAAAATACATCACCATAGGTCAAAAGTTTTTAATATGCCTCTTTGATATTAGTGTATTATTCAGAATAAATTATTATTGCTTCATCATGTGTTACGACACGAAAAATTATCTGTAACTTTAAGGAAGTGTAACAAACTATTCAGGTAATTTTCAACAAACAATTTATTTCCCTATAATACCAAGTGAAAATTCAAACGACACTTATAATATTGTGAAAAACGTTCCAAATTATGTCCTTGATATCCTACCATATGTCCAAAAGTAAAGAATATTTCGAAACATTCCAATAGTCTTGAATGTGTCTATGTCCATGTAGTATTCAATGTGTTGACGTTTCGCAAGTCTTGATGTACAATCCAGTATTTGAATGACTCACAGAAACACAAGAAAATAAAGAGAAATATGAGTTAATGATAATTATTTAACTGTCCTTATAATGAAGACTTAATCAACTCTTGTGTCAACCACATCAGAAAAATGTGTATTTCACATCTTTTGAGAAAAAAAAATGTGCACATTTAATTTACACGTGCAAAAGCTACATGAGAAGTGCATAACCTGTCTGGGAGGTGAAGAAAAATACGATGCAAATTGTAACCTACTTTTATGGCTTTCAAAATATATTTTTAATTTAATCCACTTTTACAATAATTATTGTCTATGACTCAGATTCATGATTTCTATTAACTTTTGTTGGGTTTAACGATATGACTCGAAAACGTTTCGTCATGGGCACAAAGTGTACAGTTTTTAGTTGTGTATCACTTAGGCTCTAATTTAACCTTTAAAAATAGTACCGGTACTTGTATTGAGATGACCTTCTCATGATGTTCTTTCCCTCCAGGTACCACTACTATGGAATCGGAATTAAAGAGACGTCTATCTACTACCATTCCGTGTACTCAGGCAAAGGGCTTACAAGGTAAACATAGTAATTATTCTCAAATTGTTTATTCTCGACACATACTAAAGATTAGAACTTAGTTGTTTTCTTGACAGTTATTTCATGATGAGAAAGCAAGTCTCCTATGTGCATATCGGTAAGTAATTAAATGGCTAATTTAATAGGCTTAGTTTAATCACGTTCTTACCAAATGTGCAGAAGATAGGGCCAGCTTGCACGTTCTCACAACTTAAAAATAATAATAATCTGAAAATAAAAATATTTAGAAGCATACCAGGGAATCAATAATGTACGTCAACTGTGGTATAATACAGATATTTTTGTATTATATTGGACAGTTATAGAAATTTACGAAATAATCTCCTTTCAGAACTAGAAGATTCACGCATTTTCTGCAATGTATGCAACCTTATGCCTTACCTTATTTATCATGATAAACATAGACTATGTTAATTCATGAATTCCAAATGGCATTGTAACTAAATATTGCTTTCTTTACTCCCAAAACTCCATTTGAGTGTTGCACAAATTACTAGCAAATGAATAGGTTGAAAACTGGGATGTCTGGCGTTATACGATTAGCATATGCAGCATTTTGTTTAATTTATTTGAAAGGGAAATTATAAGATCAATCAATTTTAGTCGAAATCCGTAGCGTTGTTGTAGTTGTCGTATTCAACTATATTCCATATATTCGTTTCATTGTTGCAGTCAGAACTAACAGACGATTTAAGCATTTTACAAAACAGATTTCCTGTTCATTTGCCAGGAACGATGTGCTCTCTCTCTCTCTCTGGGCTAAATATAAGCAAAATTTTATGAAAACGAACTATTCTATTATTTGATGTAAGTAAAGATTATTACGGTAACTACTGTTAATCATGCAGCTTTTAATGAAAAAAAGATTGAGCAGATATCTGGAGATTATGATTTTTTGCACAAAATCTATTTTAATGTTTTAACGGCAATTAAATTATTTCTGCAATCGCTGATTTTCGCTGCTGTTGAAAGTCGTTCTAAAGTCACCGTGGTTTCTTAAAATATATTGTAATGTAGGCAGACATTTTTTCCATTTCACATGGCAATATCCTAATTTGACTTCCTTTTTTCATTCACAGATTTTCAGGGATTAAGATAAAGACAGAGGTATTTACTTTTTCATCTTTCCTAAACTCTTACAGTTCATTTTTGTGCTATTATGAGTAATACCTGCCATTACAGATCTTACCTGAGATAAAACCTCCAACGTGATTCATTCAACAGATGGTTCTAAACAGCCCGGCTTGACAAGGGTTTGTCAATTGCTTAATGATTGATGGACTGGATTTGTACCGCGGTTATGCAAATATATCACACAATAAACACTCTGGAGAGTAGCATACCTCTGCTGTCTTCGTGTCTATTGATTATCATATGAAATTTGATTTCTTTCCTTCGTGTAATTTCACACGCCGAGCTTTGATCAAACTCTCTATTTGCTCATATTTTCGTCTTCATGCAACGAAGTCTCGCGTCCTGTCAAATTTGAATTAAACGGTGAAAATTCACAAAGACAAAGCTGGGTAGATTAGAGGTACTGATCAATTATACTCCCTTTGTTGCGGCTATGGCCATGGTTAACAGCAGAAAATATACACTGTAGAAATATTGTTACTTCAGAATTAAATAGATTTGTGTTCATAAAAACTTTAAACGCATAGATAAATATATATGTATATGACAAACTGCGTTACTCGAATATGATTTAATTAATGCAAGCTATTGGAAAAATGAACCCCTGCTTTTGGGATCAATGGATAAAAAAATATAAAGAAAATAATGTCAAAGCGAATATCTGTAGAAACCAAGGATAGATACAACATACTTAAGAAAAACGGAGTATTTCCGTTGACTGTTCTGGATAAGTATGAATGTTTTCTAGCAGTTTGTATGGGCCTTGATGGGCATTCTTTTCAAAATAATAATAATAATAATAATAATAATAATAATAATGATAATGATGATGATGATGATAATAATAATAATAATGACGACGACGATAATAATAATAATAATAATAATAATAATAATAATAATAATAATAATAATGACGACGATGATGATAATAATAATAATAATAATAATAATAATAATAATAATAATAATAATAATAATAATAATAATAATGATAATGACGTAAGAATACACAAAGATCTGAATTCAGAAAGCTTGATACGTTGTTAGCCTCACCACATATCACAGGGTGCCTGTTATTTCAACGGTCAAAGCAGTGTATGACATTCTTCACCAAGGGTAACTAGGCTCCACACAAGGTTCGCTGTGCAATCTCTACCTGGAAATCACACACTTCTTGGGAATTTCATTGTCGTGGAAAATAAATGCACTGACTAGATTAACACCGAAATTCAGTATTTGAGAAATATACACGGTTTGCAACAGTTTTAATTCTCCATTCTCTGCCATAAAGGATTATTTATTTTGCTTTCGTCACTAATTACGACGAAAACAATAATTATCAAAATAAAACATTTTAACAAAATGACATTAAGTTCTTTATTTAAGAATTTTAACAGGCCGTTGAAAAGGATAACCATGTTTCTTGTGTTTGTTCTCAATTAGTATATTACAAATTCAAAATATCCTCGACAAAAATTATTGTATTGATACTTGAACATCTTCGGAGAATATCGGTTGTTTCATTCTCATTTACGTCTTACAACCGATCTTGATTTGTCGTCTGCACTTTAATGTAAAACAAAGAGACAAGCTAATTTATAACTGACGTCAAAACTATGAAGCGGCGTTTGCTAAAATAATCGATTAATAAATGTATCTGATGAACGGAATAATTCTTTTAATATGGTTTAAAATTTATTTACATACAATTAATACTAGATTCCAAAAGTAATGTTTGCAGATAACTATTACACTGGGGAAACCACCATATATTTGTTTACAAGATTTTCACTTTGTATGCCTGTCTGAGATTTTCCCACTTGTGACCTTGTATAATTCTCTAGAGATTATAGTCTTACTGTTTAATCGGAATAACCCTAAATAAAGCAGATAAATGATTGCGGAAAATACTCCCAGGGACGGTTGTATTTAGAGTCCGCATGAGTTGGACATGTGTATGCCTAGGTTTGACATTCCTGAACGTTTAATCTTGAATTCTGTCAGGTATTCGAGTTGGACACCTGCGGTTACAAACGGATGCTTTCTCACTGAGTAATGAAATTGGATCTCTTTGATCTTAAATCAACAAAATTCCCGAAAGGCACAGGATATCTTTTGCAAAGGCGTAAATAGTCCGGCTCTTTTTCTGGAGAACGGACAGCAGCATTACATACAAGAACCATCTGTCCACACCTTCATTCGCGCAAAATCTCAAGCACACACCATGTTGTGATGAGAAGTCATCCTTCGCAAACACGTACGCACGCACAAACATTCACCACATTTAAAAATGTTGACACAACAGCAGCACTACATACATAATTAGAGCCTGTCATCATTGCTTCATACTGGATTTCGTGTCAATACTTTTGTCGCTCATTGAAGTTTTTATACTGAAGACTACGGTAAAATATTGATCTATTTAGTTCATACCAATACGGTTAAGCTGCGTAAGTATTTCAATCAATTGTATTTATTAATTAAGTATTACTTTGAAATGATTCAACAAGCTTAATAAATAACAAAGCTTGAATTAAAACATTATATCATATTCTATTTTTTTAAAAACCTCATGTAAACAATATTAATCCTAAGAAACTTTGCACTCATTGTTTTACAATTCACTGTCACAAGACATAGCTCGGTCATTTGTTATTATTTCTTTGAAGGGTTCCAATAGAAAATACTCTCTTAGTTCAAAAACAGGAACTCTGCTGCCGGAATTTCCTGACTCGGACAACCTAATCCTACCTGATGATGTCAATAAAGAAAAGGCGAGTTGTTTTTATTCGATACAAATATCTAATTAATAGTTCTTTAGGATTCCGTTTAACCACCCACTTGTGGATTAGTTTTAGATCTAGACCTGAAATAAATTTAATTTACACGATGTATATTTCACAGGTAACAAAGCTTCTCAGATGTATATTTGAAAGTCTCTCACCTAATCCAGTTACAAGATAATAGAGAATACAATAATTGTTATGTTCAAAGTTAATTTTCTAGCATCAGTGTGCATAATGTCTTAATCATCAATTTTGTGACTTAATACATTTACCAAAACGTACTGTGCTTAATTTGCAGATGACAACATTCATAATGATGTACCGCACTCATTGCCAGCGAATATTGGATACGGTCGTTAGTGCTAATTTTGAAGAGGTACGTTAGTGCTAATTTTGAAGAGGTACGTTAGTGCTAATTTTGAAGAGGTACGTTAGTACTAATTTTGAAGAGGTACGTTAGTGCTAATTTTGAAGAGGTACGTTAGTGCTAATTTTGAAGAGGAACATTAGTGCTAATTTTGAAGAGGTACATTGGTGCTAATTTTGAAGAGGTACGTTAGTGCTAATTTTGAAGAGGTACGTTAGTGCTAATTTTGAAGAGGTACGTTTAATTATAAGCTTTACAATTACCTCTATACTCGTTTATAACTCATAATTTACACATAGCACAGACCAAAATATCTCCTCACACAATGCCCTGGCAGATCTAGTTTAATGCAATTTCAAATGAGTAATTAGTAAATACAACAAAAACCTAGACTCTGTTCTGCCGGCTTTTTATGTGACAGCAGATAAGGGTCTATGTTATTTCTTTCTTTTTTGCAATTAGACAAGATTTACAAGGATTAAGGACGGTATGTAAAACGAAATAAGAAAGAAAGAAATAATGTCAGTCCCAAACGACTACTGTGTGCGTCTGTCATGCATGGTTATGATAGCATTTCAGTGGCTTAGCAACCGCCCAAGCAAGCAACGCATCTGCAGCGATGGTGGGGGTGGTTATCCCAGCTCAGTAGGTGCCTAAAATTATAATGAAACAACTTTCTGTTTTTCATGGGAGGTGGCCTCAGAATTAAGTTTTGGGAAGAGTGGTTTACCGTGCACTTCATGCATAACCTATTTTAAAAGACACAAACTTCGCTCTTGTTTGTAGTTCAGTATAATCCGAAAGCAGTCGCCCTTGTTTGTAATTCAGTATAATCCGAAAAGCAGTCGCCGTTGTTTGTAATATAGCCTAATCTAAAAAGCAGTCACCCTTGTTCTGCTGCTTTATTCATGCATTGACAGCTGCTGAAGACTATGAAAATAGTGTATTAATTTACTTCTTGTAATATTTCTATTCGCAGGTTCAGAACTTCCTGCTACATTTCTGGCAGGGCATGCCAGAGCATCTTGTAGGGTTGATGAAAGCTGCTATTGTAGCAGATGTGATCGGTTTCTGTGATTCCATCCTTTATCAGGTATAATAAATACAGTCATATAAGCAATATTTGCTAAATGTGTTTGCCAATAGGCCAGCAAATGCAAGAAACAGTAGAGGTACCTTTTTACGCGTTGCGTAATGTTCCGTTCTGTATATATAATGAACAGTGTCCACCTAACAAATTGAACAGACAAAAATGATCATTGTCCATATCATACGGTAATTAATATAGTGTATCTTCATATCTCCAACAACATTGAAATATAGCCTACATATTTATTATTAAATCGGTTTTCACTTCCTTTAAGGGAGCCCCGAATGGCCGAGTGGTCTAAAGCGCTCAACGTTACGGATCGCTGCTTTGTCATCTCGGCGTGGGTTCGAGTCTCGGATTCGGCCAATATGGTATTGTGAGAAAGCTTGCCATGGGTCGGTGGTTCTTTCCTGGGGTTTCTCGGGTTCTTCCTCCACCATTTATACTGGACGCCATGTATTGCCTATCTTATGCTGAAAAATGACGTTTAACTCTATAACAACAACAACAATATATCCTACACAAATTTGTATGAACATACAATTTATCTTTCACGGTCTGCTTTGATATCATTAATTTGATTCGACAATGTCAATACGGAAATGTACGTTGCTATAGTATACGTCTAATAATTAAAAGAGGAATCTGTTATTTCAGGTTTTGATAGATGTTTTGATTCCTTCGTCAATCCAGGATATGCCAGACAGGTCAGTGTATGTTTTAAAATGCAGTTCTTGTCTTACGTTTCTCTCTTCAATGTCTTATAGGTTTATACATTTGTTTTCTCAGAAACTGTAAGTATTGGAGAGACAAGGATTTCTGTAAATTATATGGGGACGTTCTATGTTATGTTTCCCGTCAGTCCATGAATACATTGTTCATAATTGTGTTGACCCAATTTCAAAATCGTTGGGCTTAGAAACAGGACCTAGATGATATGGGAGCATGGACATTCAATATTGACAGTATAGCTCTGATACGTTTATTTACACCAATATGAAATGATAGCTCCATCAACCAAAATTTATAATGAATCTCCATGACAGATAGTAATGTTATGAATAGCGGACATGGGGCACTGGAAACATCAGGAAACTATTCTGTCAACACTCCACACAACATTCTCATATATTCTACCACCATCAGCATCTCAGGTGGCTAAAATTTGCCAATTCACTTAGAATTAGTCCCTATCTGTGTAATTGATGCTAGAAATCGTGGAGGTATCCTGTCAACAAAGGAACTCTCATCAAATTTACAACGAGAATCTCGTAATGACAGTCATGTGACCAGATAAGCTTCCCTTATCTAAGAGTTTCTGTCAAGGATTAAAAATTAATACCTTTCGAACGTGAAGATAAAACGATTCAATTTCAGTGCTTGTATTTGGTCAGCACAACAAAAGTGGTGTTTATCATACTCCTCAGGGAGTAATTGTGGGCGGAGGGATCATCTATTTTGTCAATATTCCAGACTACATGTATTCTTAAAGCATAGGGGTCTTACTGTTTCGCCTTTTATTGGAATCTGAGAAAAGCAGCTTAAAATAATTTATTTACCTTTTTTAATTAAATGACATCGGGTATAGACTATTAATCAAGAAAGTATTTAAATACTGTTACACCCTCAAAATGATCAGAAGGCACCTGTCTCTCACGTCCATGCGGGCAACATATATGGAACTTTAATTAGTGATAATATTTTTAAATTATAAACGTATACATAAAGAATGACAAGCAAACAGACAATATGTCTCAGAATCAACCGAATGCAATGTATTTCACATTCTTGCAAAAACTTTATTTCTATTTCCGTTTTGTTTAACCGGTAATGATATGTAGTTTGCTTCCTGCTTTGGAATTTGTGCAAATGGCTTAACATTCTTTCGGAATATTTATTTGACATCTACCTACAGACAATACATAGAAAGTTTGGTTGAGGTAAGCTGAAAACTTTGTACTCTCTGATCGGTGTTATCAAGTAGAAACCTAATTCCTAAATTAATTGACTGCTCTTTTTTATTACGCCGAAGCAGGACAATTTTAATTTCAATTTTAAATTAATTGACTGCTTTAACAATTTTAATTTCAATTCAAAGCTTTAAAGGGTTGATATTCTGCATTCTTATGGACAAAGGGGACTGAAACATAAAAATGGTGAGCTGTTTAAGTATATGTTGATTCTATCTTCTCCACTTTGGTTATATCTCATAGGTTGAAGATGTTACGACGCCAGGCGGCTTTAATCAATGTCAAACCTTTGGCGTTTCGAATCAAACTAGAGTCTCTTTAGCAACACGGCTGCCATATTTGCATGGGCGAGTCTATGTTTTCTAGAATGAGATGTGAGATGTGTTCAATGTCTTTGATAATGCGTGATCTAGAGCTATGGGAACGGCGTTCCCTTTGTTTGCGCGTTCTCTTACTTTTTTGCGCTTGTCATACATGCATCTGAGTAAAATGCGTTCCCTCACTTCTTTACGGCGTTTTCTCACTTCTTTATTTAGCGCTTCACCACTGTTATTACTATCAAATGACTTACATTTTGGAGTTACAGAACTTTGACTAAGCGTATACAAAAGTTCTTCCATTTTATTTGTTTCACATGTTTTATAAATAGTAAAACTAGACATTGCAAATAGTGTACGGAGACCATAACATGACAGAGAACTGCCTTGTTGTTTGTTTACATCGAGCGCTTCCATTTGGTCTTAGACGACAGTAAGTTGACAGGGTTAGGGACCCCCTAGCGACAATCAGGTAAACATTGATGAATGAAATGATTAAGTTTTATCTTGTATTTTTATATCTTTCAAGCCATATGTGTTTACAATGGATTGGGGTGGGGGTTTAAAAAATAAAATGGGAGGGTATGCTGACGCTATAGTTACCTGTCTGATACTGGAATAACAGTTTAGGCTGGATACGAGCACAATTATCTAACTGGCTGTATTTGACACTTTTTAATTCTTTTGTATACGAATTGCATTTTGTAAAACAATTTAGAGCAAAATCAGTTAGAGCGGAGTAGATAGCATTACGCAGTCTATCACCAGGGGCCCCGAGTGGCCGATATATCAAAAGCGCTCTCCGTTACGGATTACTGTCATCTCACCTCTGTCTGCGTCGGTTCGAGTCTCCGATTTGTCCAATGTGGGTATGTGAGAAAGCTTGCCAATAGCTTCTCGTGGGTCGATGGTTCTTTCAGGGGTTTTTCCCATGTTCTTTCTTCACCATTAATACTGGTATAGCCTATCGTGTGCTGAAAAATGGCGTCAAACCCTACAACAACAGCAGTCTATTACCAGTCATGGTCATATAAAGATTGAGAATACAGCATGTTTTGAGTTTGTCGAGCAACTCTGCCCAGGTTAGTTCGTGACAATTTAACTTACCATATATACTCGCTTATACGAAGAATCCAATTGCAGATTGCACAGATCCATATACGACATTTTAAATAATGCACCCGCCAATCTGGGTATATTGGTAGTAATCAATAGAACAAACAACACATATCCTGAATTGCCGGGACGTCATGTGACGCCAGATCAGAATCTGTGTGCATTGGGACTGCATACAGACGAGTATAGAGAAAGTACCTATCTAACTAAACGAAGTCATCATACAGTGGATGAAGCGATCGTAAACCTCGTTTTTCTATATGAATAAACATTAAACTTCTCGGATAAAGTGGATCTTTTTTTGGGGGGGGGGGAAGGGAGGGTGCTCGTTTGTTCTTCGCTCTAAATAAAACCTTCTTTAAAATAACGATCATTGAACTGAACTAGCATATAAAAGTGGACGAAGAGTTGTAATGTCATAATTTGCTAATGTCATATGTTAAAATTCTGACCAATTAATACAATCAATTCGAAACATGTATGTTAAATCAATTCTTTTTGCAAGCTACCTTTAATAAGCTGCAATGTTTGGTACCGGTATGCCTTGCTGCTAACTACAACATTGGCGATCAATTATTTATAATCCGGCTCTGTATATAATTAACATAAGTACTAGTTTTTAATGTAATTGTCCATTATTTTCAGTCTAAGTGTAGAAATCAGGGTGTTTGCCAAGAAACTTCCGTTCTGGATAGAAAATTCAATGGAGACAGTTCCAGACCATCTGAAAGTTAGAAAACTTAACGGTGAGGACATGTGTATTTTGATATCTACACACAATTCATTATTTCCCCTTTGTGGCGTTATGAAATACTTCGATGGCACCGTTTATTTCTTCACCGTTATCTGTCTTTAAGAATTATTCGATTTAGTTCACAAGAATCTTGTATGTGTCCTAGAGAATAGCCCATATATCGCACACCATTTGAAGCTTGCACCCGTGAAAGGGAAACAAAGTGGAGAAAAACGAATCTAAACATACGGATTCAAAGCACTATTCTGTATTGTAAAGATTTGTCATATATCTGTATGAAAGAAAGGACTCCCATTCTGTTTATAACACCAATACATTATTAAATGGAAAACCCATGCCATTTAAAATGTGTTTGTAAAGACGATCTCTCTGTTCTTACAGTTCACTTTGTACGGTAACTTTAGGATTTTTCTATAAAATTTATTACCAGGTCCCAATTTAGCTAACACACGTCTGAAATCTAGACTTGCGATATGTGATTGATCATTTTCAAGCCAGACGTTTATTTCAGATCGCAAAATTCTAAACTTAACTTGAAGACAAGTCTTAAGTTCTTTTTGGGGAAATTCAGGCTCATGAGCTTTTCTAACTTTTTACAAAAATACTATTTATTTCTTGTAGTTTTAATACTGTGGTTTTATTTATGTAGATAATTATGTATTAAACTTTCAGTTAAATTTTAAAGACCTTCATACAATGTACAAAGATATATTGTTTTATGGTTAGTAAACTTTGTATATTTATATGGTTAACATAATTTGTAATATTAATCTGAGGACTGTGTTCACACAGCAAATGCATCCTATTGAAACACTTTGTATTCCTGCCAAATCAGACTATTCTTAGTTATATTCATACATTATTAAGTAGCTTGTTTAAAATGTTGCCATGGGCTGAATTACGGGTATCACTTACCTAAGGATCTCTCCAAAGAAAGATTAATACAAGAAATCGAATTACAATTGCCTTTATATAACTAGCTTAGAATTGGCAAAACATGTCAATTATAGCCTCGGTGAGACTTCCAGGTGATTAAAATTTGCAATCATCTCCTTACACATTTTCAACAAACCATTTAAGGGTTTATATCGTTAATTTTGGTAAACAAAGATGAAAGAGTTTGGAAGTTAGCAACATTACTATGGCGTGGAAACGTTCTTGTGCTGTTATCAAAGTTTAGAACTAAAGGATCAAGTATTTTACATCATGACTATAAGTTCACAACAACTTGACAGGTTTGATATTACTACCGTATTTCCTGTCTTTTAATATTTTAGTTGCATGTGTGTATTCAATTATTTACTACACTCTCTAATTTCAGTTGTAAAGACCTTTATACAAAGTATAAAGAGGCAAATCAATTTTGTTCACCTGGCTCAGGTAAGTAACTTTGTGTTTAAATTATTCTTAGTTATGTGTGAAACTCACCAGTACGTTCAATAAAGAAACGAGCCAATAAAGTAAAAATAAATAAATATTTAATATCATTTAGAATAGGTAATTATTTTTTAAAATAAATAAATAAAATTCTTATTTCTAGTAACAATACAGCCCTAATATTTTCACAGCAGCGGACAGATCCTAAGCATTTTGACTAATAATGTATCGCTAAGTATCTAATGTACTAGACAACATTTTCTAGCGGAGAGGTATTCATACTCTAGTATAAAAAGAGAAAAACTTTAGATATCTAAAACCATATTGAAATCAAGAGAGTTAACCCCATCAATCGCTCCTCATCAAGGTATAAAAAATATACAAAATATGTTTACCATTAGTGGAAGTTTTGATAAGCAAACATTTTGAGAAAAGGTTCTCAAATTACGTATTCGACGAATTGACGGATAACAACATACGGATTTGACTAATTAATTGTCATGTCTTTAATTGCATCATTTTAGTGCAATATGACCTGATAAAAAGTTCATGTATCATCAACCAAATTTGCTTTTTTTTTGGGGGGGGGGGAAGGGGGATTTTCTGGACGGTAATGCGAGCTATGAAGTATAGTCTATATGACAGTGGCAATGATGAGTACATAATCACGTTAATTTTACGTAAACGGATACAACCTTGTATTCCATGACAACAAGAGAATTAGGAAGACTTCTTTTATCGTGCTTAGTAAAGCATATTAAGTTGTAAAGCTTACCAGGAATCAGAAAGGCCATTTATACGGTATATCCCTCCACTATTGCCAGCAAGACCTAATATAATATATTAACGAATAAGCTTGTACTAATAACTCGGTTAAATATTTCGGACGAATTAATTTGTTTCTTCCTCAGACAGCTAGAACAGTCCTTCTTAACCACGAAAACATCACGCAGATGCTTGAGGACCTTGGAAAGATCGACTTCCCAGAAATCTGCTGCCATGCTGGCTTCATGGAACCTGAAACAGCATCACGATGTAGAGGCCATATCTGTGACTGTAAGTATATTTTATGGTACGTAACGATTCAGACGAACAAAAAGGCGATTAATTTTAGTTCACTCGCTGAGAGCTAAGTAAGCTATATCTCGTTGCATTGTAATTGTCACGTGATGTCCGTCATCCTTCATCTATCAATACTTGATGTATTACCGAATATAATTGCCCGGAAGTGCTTAATTCAAGAGTTGGGAATGATTTTACTATGAGCAGTATATGTACCTATGAATGAGACGACATCGCATTAGATTAGCAGAGCATGTTACCACTCTGTACAAATTTCGAACTTTTTAAATTTGATTCAAGGGATTAATTTATCGAATCGTTTTGACAAGTGCGAATACACTGGGATTTAACCAGATCAGTTTAGGTGATAGTTATTTATTTACATAAGACTTGTCCTAAAACAATTTATTGAAAACTGATACATATCCTTTTTTTTTTGAGAATGTTTACAAAAATAATAAATATAATATAAACAAGAACTTAGATAAGTTAGTAAACTTTATGGGATGCAGTTGTACGCGTTTATCAACGTGCTTTGGACATAATAGATACAGTACAATAATTGCCAGGTGAAAGTGTTATGGCTTAGGTTGGACCGGCAGCAAATTTTCTTGGACACGTTTCCCGATGCAAATGTTGATGTTATACCGTTTATGCTCGCTTATATGTCGAGTTCAGCTACAAACAAACAACGATCCTGATCGGCTGTATTATAATGTGCATGCAGATCATAAATTATGCTGTTTGTTATATTGATTACTCCTAACAAACTGCATACACCCAGATATTCAGTCCACACACACACACACACACACACACACATATATATATATATATATATATATATATATATATATATATATATATATATATATATATATATATATATATATATATATATATATATATATATATATATATAATTAGGGGATACTTGAAACATACAGTCAGATTGGATAATGCAAAGATGCATACACAATCAAGTCCAGATATAGATTATTTGTCTATATTATATTTTCAAATGTTTAGTGGAATAATTTTTACTTTTTGTGCATTTGTTAACATTAGTCAAGCTAGTAAGTATCCATTCACAAAATTTCGGTATGTGACTTAGTGCGTTCTCGTGGTTGCGCGATCAAAACACAATGTTATGAATATGGGACAATGTTTCACCCTCAATGTCACACAAAATTCTACAAAAGGAAGCAAACATATGGTAAAGGACTTTAGTAATCCTCTGGAAAAGAAGTTTGTGTTAGCAGGAAAAAAAATGTGTAAGAATGTACAATCATCCGTTCATCCGATATGTAACTTCTCGTCAACACCCATTCCTCCCAATAAAAACCACCAACAAACAAACTAAGGAATATTTATTCGTGCTTTAACGTGTAATCGATACAATCTAAACAGGGAAATATTTGAGTTTTTGTTGATTTTTGGGTGGTTTGTTTGTGTGCGTGTGTGTGACATACTACAAGGTTGTTACTCATCTTTTAACTTGACTAAGTATTAAAATAAATGCAAAATCTTGCACACCAAAGTTCATATATGCAGCTAAATTTAGTTTTCCTCAATAAGAGCTTAATGACTTACAAATTTATGTTCCTGTCGTTTCAGTTTTTGAAGAATTTCAGACACTTTTGAGCAAACAGGCACCTATTGAAGGGTATACGGAGTGGCTGGACAACGTTATTGATAAATGTGTGTTACAAGTAAGCCAGTCTATTTAATTTTTCTTCCCTATTGAAAGGTATACAGAGCGGCTGGAGAACGTTATTGAAAATGTGTAAACCAGTATTTTAACTTTTTGTTACTCATGTTGACAATTTTTAGGTTATTATTCGTTACCTAGTTATATTTGATTTTAAGCATGCGTTTAATCTTTAGATTGGAGAGCATAGCTATTCAATGTACTGACAATTAACTTTTCACACAATATTTACTTAAACCATTTGAAATCTATATTTATAATTGAATATGCAATGGTATAATAATGCCAATAATTCTTTTCTTTCTTTTAATTCATGCCATTAAAATTTATTAATTTGCTATAAGGTTCAGATCGAGAATATGTATTTTGAAGACAAACCTTTCTGAATTATCGTTCATATCTGATGGACAATTTAATTTTTTTGCCTTTTTTATTGTTACAAAGAAATATTATTCCAATGTTTTTAATAATTATGACAACCTTCTGCCTGATTAATTTTCAGCCAAGCAAAGACAAGAAAAGTCGACAAAAAGAGAAAGCGGCTGAATTTCTTTTGCAATGGGCCGCATTTGGATCTCTTTTGTTGCGAGACTTGACGCTTCACAATGCGAAATCATTCGGTAAATAACATAATTTCTTTTCTTTTTGTTCGATCTGTATAAGCAGAATTTAAATGTAAAGAGAGTTATGAGTACATATATTATGTTGATATATTTGGGTGGGGGGAAGTAGGTTAAAGGAGACCGCTTTCACCTTTCATTACTATTATAATACTATAACAAGGGTTACAGAATCTTTAGCTCGTAATCTACGGAGATTCGAGTCCTTGTCTGCGGGTAAACGGCATCCATCGCCTTGCCTGTTCGCACCAGCCCATGAAGACTAAGCACACATCATCAACAAGGAGCTTTAAAGTCGGTGGAGTATACACTTTTGTGTAACAGACATACTCGCATGACAGTCTAGTAATAAATTATCATCTAACTACAGAGTCATTCCTACGACATAAATCAGGGTATACTGAATTAAGTATGGAGAATTACAAATATATAACAAGTAAAACAAAAAGTAACATCTGTCTGGTATACAAAACCATTTTATTTGCTCTAGCGTCTTCTGCTCCACAATATATGGCCATTCCATGGGGATTATACATTATAAATGACAGCTATAACCAAGAGTTATGACAGCTATAACCAAGAGTTATGACAGCTATAACCAAGAGTTATGACAGCTATAACCAAGAGTTATCCTGCACGTGGTTTGCATATGAGAATGAACTAAATCATTATACCACTGATAAATTTCAAGCTGTATATTACATTAATATGCATTGTTACTTACAAGTTTTTCAACTAGTTATATGCACGTGGTTTGCGCAAATTAAATTAAATTTTATAATATATGAAACAGCACGAATGAAACATTTCCACACACACACACACACACACACACACACACACACACACACACATATGTGTGTGTGTGTTCCTCGTATTCGGCATGTATTTAAACATTTTCAGGTTTTTTTTTTCACTCGACATACATTATGTCAACTTTTTCAGGTTTTCAGGGTCTTTCCACCTGATACGCATGTATGTAGCAAACTTTTACAAGGATCATTTCACCTGATTCACATGTATATACACATTTTGCTTCCAGGGTCTTTCCACCTGATTCACATGATGTTTGACGAGTACGTGTTTCTTGTAATGGAAACACAGCAAGAACAGGAACTAGAAAAGGAGCTACAACAAACTCTACAAAAACACATGAGAAATGCTGGTGGGTTCGGAAATGTTTTATTCCCACATCATTCATCTTGATCCCATATAACATGGTTGATACTTCGTATATAATATTAATCATATTGTTTATTCCACAACATGTAAAGCGTAAAGAGGATATAAACAATAATGACTCAATGTATAATCTGCATCTATTTCAAGAAGTCCCTTTCAATTCATACCACTGGTATGTATCAGTATCTAACGTAAGGCTCTAAATGTATATCAACATGATTCTCACCTTACAGAATAAATTTACCTTAATATCTACATGTCCCAATTTAAGTCTTAATATTATTTTTTTTTCAGAGGAAATAAAAATGCAACCTAAAGTAAGAAATGCATCCGGCAAATCCCAGATTTCTCCGAAAACTAAGAAACGAAAGCATGGAGACGACCAATGCGACAGCAATGGTATGCATGTATAGAATTGCCGACATACGTCGTTTGAAGTTTGCTAAAATTTCATCAAAATGTTCTGAAATATTTGGAAGTATTGGAAATAATTATCAAGCTTTAATTAAACTTTCTTCAGTAGTTACACAATATACTTTAATCCCAATAGTAATATTTTTGATCAGTGACGTTATAAATGATTTTATTAGCAGGATTACATAACACGTGCACTATTTTAACATTTCTTGGAGAGGGTGTCTCTGAAGTAGCAGCATCTATTATTCCAATAGCATCGTCTATGAGAGTAATTAAAGATTTAACAAGCACGGACAAAATACCAAATGCTTTAGCACGGGTAAATTTACTTAAATATTAAAACGTTTCGACTGAACGCTTGGGAATTCCATTATTATAATTATTTGGTTGGACGGCATTGATTCTGTAATATGGAATGGGGGTGGGGGATATTTAGTGCATGAAATGTAAGTTGAGGCGGTAGAGAAGAGTAAATAGTATATTTTATGTGTATAAACAAAGTTACATGCGAATCCTATTTGAATAGTATTCATGTTTTCCTCCCTTATATATATATATATATATATATATATATATATATATATATATATAGTACAATACAGTATATATGCGATTTGTTTTTATTACGTTTAAATTACAAAGCGACTTATATAAATATCAGAAGTGAAATCGTAGCTAGTGAATTTTGAAATAGCGCGATAATGTTTTGAAATTTGAATTAAAATTTCAGATGCTTAAAAGTGTTAGCGTTTATACAAATCTCAAATGCTAAAGTTTACTGTATAATAATGGATATCATATTGATTCCAGATGAAGCAGAAACCAATAACATGGTTGATGAAAAACATCAAAACGCCCCTGTAGACTTAGCTCCACTGAATGGAACAGCCTTTTCGCGTCCAGCACCGTCCAATAATCGAGGCAACAATGATCACTTTTCTTTGAATCTGAGCCCTGAAGACTCTGTCAGGTCCGGAGGCCTTGGTCAAGGTCTTCAACTGTCCCCTCTCAAGCCATTCCAGGCCTATAATAACAGTCCATACGATCGGCCGACATACATTCCTCAGCTTGGATCGTATTCAGATTATGTGAACTCGGGCCCATCTCTTGCCCCACCTAGGATTTCTACCTACCCCGAGACACAGACAATTTCAAGTGTTGGACTATCATCCAACCTGTCCCAAGTGAATGGAAACTATTGGTCAGACAACAGGGGACATCACTCCTTTTCAGATCACTACAGTCCATACGCATTCAATAAAATGTCAGCAACATATGACGGCTATAACAAGAGTTCCTTCTTGAGTCGTGGACCATACCATGATTCCATGAACAAGTCTGCCTTCGACGCATCAAGGGGATACTATCGAAGTTCACATGATAACTTTCAGGGTAAGTAGTCTAGATAACAATATACCGACGTATTTCTCTCAACAATCCCATGTCTGATTAACTTTGGATATTTACTGACTGCTAATTAGAAAAAGACATTCGTTGAAAATCACCGATCAAGAATGATCATACATACCAGAAATAAATAATTGCCTATGAAACTGTTATTACCCTGTAGTATTATTTATATTCTAGTTCTTTTGTATCTATCTATGGTCTTAGCATGTTTATTGTTGCTCTTTTGTCTTGGGCAGTATGTGAATTATATATATATATATATATATATATATATATATATATATATATATATATAAGCTTTTTTCAGGAACAAAGAGATATTTGGGTTTTAACTGCTCTAAGTTCCGAAAAAAATATCATTATTATCAAAACAATTAGAATACATTTTTTCCTTGACTTTAGGAGACACGATATTTATATTACAAAGAAATTCAAAATATATCATTCACCTCTAAATAATTACTTGGTTTTGATTTCTGTTTGGTTCAAACTGTTGCTTTTATTCATTTATTTTGACTTAGCATCTTTGCCTGTGGGAACATATGGTGGAAATTTCATGGATGTTTCTCCGAATCCAACACAGTACTGCCGGCAGGATGGTGTATTCTACCAAGACGAGGTATATCCGTGTGGAATGGCGTCCTCTTTTTCATCCTTTGGAAAACCTTACCTGACAGCTCCGTTTAGATGATCAAGGAGAATACAACTATATTAGACCAGTACTTAAATCATGCACATGATAATTGCAGTATTGTTGACAAACTCCATACTTGTTTAAATGCCATTGTGCCGTACACTGCGAGTATTAGGCCAATCATATGTTTTAAAGCTATTTTTTAGGGAAAAGAAACATAACACTATATTTGTGTTTACCAACTTCCCAAAAATGATGCGAGATTGCTACAATTCTGAGATAATGTTGAAAATAGAAAACTGAAATGTGTAGGTAATGTGAAAATATAACTTGATCCAACAAAAACAGATAGGTGTCTTTTGATTGTGGTCTGGGAACTGTTATAATTATGTATATGTGGAAGATTGTTTGGTGCTCTTTGCATGACATCTGCTTAATAATCCTGGAATTCTGACGGAAGAATGGGAATGTCACCGTCCATTCTGGTTTACAGTTTTGTTCTTTAATTTATAAGACGAAAGAGACGTCCACTACCTAATTCGAATCGCAAAAGGAAATTATGATTTAAATTCGAGAATGTCCAGCTAACGAACAGTCACGCAAACATTGGCCTATAAATCCAAATGAATTTCAAATATTTATTAATCTTTAATATTTAATCAAATTATTCCTACATATGCTGCGACGCAATGGTTAGCATAACAATAAAATAATTTAAAAAATATCCAGCTGTTATGGGAAAAAAAAAACGTTTTTGCTACGTAGTTTCGTCTAATTTTATCCTCCGAGGACCGGAACATGGGCTGTAATCTACGTACTGTTCAAATATGCGTGACTTGTACAAATAATATACATGACATTCATGATGGATTTTCACGACCTGAAGCCATAAATGAAGAATGTGAGGCTAATTCTGAAAGCATTAAGTAAATCTATTTTAAAACTAGAAGAATACCTTTTGACCAAATTAGGCTAACTTACATATTAAGGATATGTGTCTTGGTGGTTAAGGAAATGGTAATGAAAAATGGAAACTGCTGTTTAAACCAATAATGAGGGAAAATAAATGTAATATAGTGCAATAACGAATTTGCCGAGTAATTCTCGACAATTTCAGAATACATTTAACCACCGGAAAACAAAACTAATATTAATAATAAAAGCTAATAATCATGTTGTCCTTTTCTCGATTTAATGCACTTATATATATATATATATATATATATATATATATATATATATATATATCTATATATATATATATATATATATATATATATATATATATATATATATATATATATATATATATATATATATATACTCGATGCAAATACACTTTCATGGATACATACATACATACATACATACATACATACATACATACATACATACATACATACATTAACTTCAAGTATGTGATTATGTGATGTTCATTTATAACTAAATATTCAACAGTATGTCAAAAGCGACTGTTCCATTTAATTTACAGATTTATTAACCTATGAAAAAGCGTGCAATTCCTTTTTGACTGATTATTGGGTCAACAACTGGCAGGCCGTTTTCGCTTCTAGCCATTCATTGAAAATAGCGAAGACACTTTAACGAAAATATAATTACAACACTGAGGAAACGAGGCCTTTTTTACACTGGCCACTCGTTTTTAATCTTCACTAAACATTTGGATTGATATATTGTACTACTGATAAACACAATACACCATGCACTAATGTATCCTTTTAGACTACTTCCCTGCCCCTTTCTTCTTTTAGGCAGAATATCTTCCTATGGGATTTGGAATAAGTGTTTTTTTTTTTTTACGATGGGCCATTATTTACAGCACAGTAGAGTGATTCAAGATGTTCGTAAATGATATGTGTAAAAAAAAATCTTTTATTTTGAAAACTTCGCGAGCGATTTAGGGACTGGTTGTAAAAATGGACTAAGGCGATCGCTTTTACAGATTATTCGCGCATCTCCCTTTAGCTACGATGCTGTAAAAATATCGCAATATGGTTATGTATATATATATATATATATATATATATATATATATATATATATATATATATATATATATATATATATATATATATAAGTCTGACAACGTAAGTATTTCAAAGCTGAACTAATATAACAGACGTTTCAAAAGAAAGTATCGGATAAAGATGGTAAACGATATTTTGCCCACATTTTCTAAATTTGTGGGAAACATGTTCAGATTTTTCTTTTAGTTAGCGGAAAAGCGCCGGGTATAAATCACATACGGCTGGCCCGTTCATACACATAGACTCATGCAGTTGCGTAGTGAGGATATTTGGCGCCCAGGGCAAAACACCCAAATGTGCGGCGCCCAGGGCAAAATACCCAAATTTGCGCCCCCGGCTGCCCCTTTTGCGCAGTTATGGCGACTGGACTCATGTTAGTACCCAGTCAACGATATAGTGGTACTAATGTTTGTAATAGTCTTCCTTCTGTCATCGGGATTGAGTTTCGGGACGACAAGATAGGGTATCTGAGACAAAAAATGAAAATAGATTCATAAAGGTTCTTCTGGGGTTTCTTTTCCCACCAAATAAACTGGTCGCTTTGTAAAACATAGCATGTCCTAAGAAATGTCGTTAAACCTAACAATACCAATCAGTAACGAGCAACTGTTTACATAGCGGGTGAGGAAACTTTCATTGACTGCCTCTTGTCTGTTCTGGAGAAAATGAATTTTCAATATTCTATTCTAAACAATGCATTATTAGTCCTATGACAACATTTGCATACACATAAATGTACGAGATGAGATAAAATAATAAAAGGAAATATCGCTGCTTAATTAAAAGATGTTAGAAGAGGACAGTTTTTTGTCATACGGCATATGGACACAACTCAGAATGTCAGGAGAGAGAGAGAGAGAGAGAGAGAGAGAGAGAGAGAGAGAGAGAGAGAGAGAGATTAAATGCTCAACATTTTCTTCCGTTGCTTTTGTATGCTGTATTACAACTGATATCTGAAATGTATTTATGTCTGTAAATGTTACTGTTAATACAAGACGATATGATTCAAGTTTAAAAAAACAACTTTTATTGTTGTATTCGAAGTGATTGAGAAATCAGTAGTTATTGAAAGAAGTCATTTTCGAGGAATCTTGTCTCTGTGATTCCGTCACTACACCCATGATATAAGTTCTCAGCAACAAAAAGGTTTATGTTTGATCATTGGCACGTACCCTGTATATGTAACAAGGACCCGTGTTTTTGTTGTTATTGGAGATTTGACAAGTAGTGTTACAAACAAATGGCTAAAGCTAGAAAACCTGTCTTAGTGATGGTATTATTACAATTGTGGACACTATATAATAATAATAATAATAATAATAATAATAATAATAATAATAACAATAATATACTACTACTATATATATATATATATATATATATATATATATATATATATATATATATATATATATATATATATATATATATATATGAGTGATTATTGAGAACATACGGCTCGAGTTACCTTGCCCATACGGTTGACCGCTCCAGTGCTCGACATCACTATAAACCGCCTCACTGCTGTCCTCGTAGCGATATGACTAACAATTGTTAAATGTACGTTAAAAATACTAATCACACACATACACACGCACTCCTATATGGTTCCTTCAACACAGTTCAAATTCAAAGCACCTGAAATTCGTTCGTTTTTTTTTTTATTATAAGCAACATGTGTTCCTTTTATTAAAGAAAGAGGCGTATCACTGCTCCATAAACAAATGCTGATGGTACGATCTATCTAGATTCAGCCATGAAACTTGAAAGAAAGGCTCGTCGTTTTTGTCTTTTTATTGAAGAGTTATCTCCCATAGTGTAACTGTAATGTTGTCAATTTCCGAAAAAACGACAAAAGAGGAATTAAGGTTTGTTTCTTGCTGTAATGATTCTACATTTTGTAACAACAACAAAAACATTTTGCTTTCTATAAATATTATAAATATTTCTATTTCTAATTTCTATTCTAATATTTCTAATTTATATTTCTAATATTTCTATAAATATTATATATCAAAGTAGAAATATAAACTAACATCTGATAAACGAAGCAAGAAATTTAATTTTTTTATTTTAGTAACAAAGTATTGTGACTTTAAAACAATATTGAATAAAAAAAAAACAAAATAAGCTTTAAAAGAAAGCCGATATAAAAGATCTAAATAAAACTTTTTTTAAAGATATTTGATAAAAAATAAGATTTCATAACCACCACTACTACTACTGATAGGAAGAGTGATTATCGTATACGTCGTACTAATCATGTATTTTTTTTTAAAAGAGCATTCTAAAACGTTGTATTAACCCTGGACGAATTTCCTTTTTATAAAATTATATTTAACATAAGAAGTTAGCATAGTGCATGCAGTATATAGCGGAGCATATTGATTGCACCATGTGCTGTAAATGTACCAGATTCAATATCAAAGAAACACACTCTGATGCACGCCAATGACAAATTGATATTTCGACCTAATACTAACTTTTTTCCACTTGTTGCTGATGGCATTTGGATATGGCGATTTACGGTGACATTGAAGGTCTCAACTCCAGATCTGTGAAGGCATCTGGTTATGGCAGTTTTTTTTGTTTTTTTTGTTTACTGCAATGAAGAAGGTCGTTCTCAAATCGTTAAAGGTATTTGGTTAAGAAAGTTTTTGGTGGATATGATGGTGTCAATTTCAGATCGGATGCAGAATTAAGTTATACAGTTTACATTTTTTGGTACACCCAAACTAGCATCCATTTTACAGAAAATTCTGCCTAAGCAAAATTATTTTTATAATTATTTTTGCAGATTACTTTATTTTAGCCGCAAACAAATTCTAATATTTCTCACAAATGAACTAAGTTTCGTGACAAATTAAATTATTTCATACCCACAAAAAAAATCACCGTGAAAAATGTCCCCGCTGACATATTTATATTCTCCACGCCAAATAAGTATATGCAATGATTTTTTCCGAGAATTAAACTATTAAATTATATTCACCGCAAAGAAAATATTATCTTTTCGGGTGAAATAAGTTCAATGAAAATATATCGACAATATGAAAATGTCACTGATCTAAAATATGTGTACATTTGACCTTTGATTTCTCTCTCATTAATCCTAGGGCAGACAAAACAAAATACCACTCTGTAAGCATATATAATTAAATAATTAACAAGTTCGGTGAATTTCTACCAAAACGGTTTAGTAAGAAAATGAATTATAAAGAGACACACTAATGAACAGACGGATGGGAAATGTTGCAATACTTTTCATGACAGAGATTTTACAACAACTACCACTGCTATCGCTGCTGCTGCTACTGCTTCTACTGCTACAACTACTTGTGCAACAACAACAACTACTTCTACTGTTGCTGCTATAACAACAACAATAACAACAACAACAACTACTACTACTACAACTAATAATAATAATAATAATGAAAATAACAGCAACTTCAATGGCTCATAGTCGCAAATTCCCAGCGTTTTTATTGCGTACACCCACCCCCATCTTGCCCACCATTACCCCAAAGCCAAATACTCTACCTTCACCCCAGACAATGACTATTCACATGTATGCCACTTCTTACTACCATGACTGCATACATACAGTTTGGTCAGAAAACATTTTGAAACCGTCATTATCAATTTATTTTGAACACCACACCTTTGTGTTCCGCACCACCACCCTATCCTCATCACCCGTACAGAGGCCTCAGGGACGGAAACTATGAGTGATACCTCCTCTAAGGTCGCTTCCACAAGCGCAACATAAAAACACATTTAATTGCGAGCAGAAAATTTAGTAACGGACAGTGTGATGTATAAATTTAATGCCACGTGCAAGAACATGTGGAGGGTTTTACAATATCTCCAGTCTTGACGCTTATGCATAGGAATAATAATAATAATAATAATAATAATAATAATAATAATAATAATAATAATAATAATAATAATAATGTTGATGATGATGATGATGACGACGACAACGACAACGACGACGACGATAATAATAATAATAATAATAATAATAATAATAATAATAATAATAATCTTTATTTTTCCTGTAACATGTGCCAACGCTCTGGCATACATTCATTTAAGAAAACTTATGAAACAACCATGAAACAGAATAATACTAGTATTACCACTCTGATTCTAACATTTCTAGACTTTGTGTGATAAAAAGCAAAAACATTATTATTATCATTATTATTATTATTATTATTATTATTATTATTATTATTATTATTATTATTATATAGTGTACAAAATTGTAATAATACCATAAATAAGACAGGTTTTCTAGCTTTAGCCGTTTGTTTGTAACACTACTTGTCAAATCTCCAATAACAACAACAAAAAAAAAAAAACCGGGACCTTCTTACATACATACAGGGTACGTGCTTATGATCAAACATAAACCTGTTGAATTACTTTCTGTTGATGAGAACTTAAACCATGGGTGTAGTGACCGAATCACAAAGACAAGATTTCTCGAAAATGACGCCTTTCAATATTTATTGATCATTTAGAATACAATAATACAATTTGCTGTATTTAAACGTGGATCATATCATCTTGTGTATATATATATATATATATATATATATATATATATATATATATATATATATATATATATATATATATATATATATATATATATATATATATATATATATATATATCTTAATATTTACATACATAAATAAATTTTAGATATCAGTTGAAATACAGCATACAAAACCAACGGAAGAAAGGGAAAGAGTTATATTGCCGTCTGATCTGTATGGCTCAGGACTCTGGTTTAATATGTCATATCGGGGGCGTTGAATAAATGGAGACAATACAGCGATATTTCGCCCCGAGAGTACAAGGTTCCCCTCAAAGATCGCCTATTGGATCTACGACATCATGCTTGGGGATGATATCAATGGAAGCTCGCATAGATAAGCAAAACCTCATATTCCGTGGTCGCATGTGTAGAACATCAGCAAACTTAACTTCAAAAAAGAGTTTCCTCTGGGCTGGTGGAAATTTTTGACCCCCAGCATAGCTACAACTCTCTTATATATGATATAAATGTTGAACTCAAAAAGTATGATTTAGAGGACTATCTCAACGACTTTATTTTCACTGGAAAATTTCCAGACAAAATAACATGGAAAAACTTAATTGGAACAAGAATACCGATATTTAAGGAGAGAGAACATGAAATTTATATCAGAAATCCATCAGAGGGATTCTGTAGGTTTTTAAAAATTAAGTCAGGACTTAAAATGCACCATCTATAGAAATTAGCTTGCACTTGCTCAAGCAGAATAAAGGAATATGGGACATTAATTCGTATTGGAGGAATGCAAGCAAGACCTGGACTGTGTCCCCTATGTGGCAAAATGGGTCATGACCGTATTTTGCACATTTAGATGAATTGTGCCTTAAACTTAGACGTCAGAAACCACTTCATGGACAGCCCATTTTCGTATCCAGTGATTACCTTTGATTTCCACACTCAGATCGATAATGATATACTGATTATACTACTCGATGGTTTAAATGACATTTCAGAACGTTTAGAATTTGAGGCATGGATAAATGTGATCAGACTATCTACCAAGTATTTCATTAAGATAAAGGATATTATATATTCGATACAATAGAGAACTCACACAGAAAATAAGGAAATAAATACTTGTACTGGATTTCAAAGCGATTAGGAAACTAACTTTTGTGTTGCAAGGATACATTTTCAAATGTTTAACACACACACACACACACACACACACACACACACACACACATATATATATATATATATATATATATATATATATATATAGTTTAGTATTATTATTAATTTATTTATTCGTTTGCTTTTGAAAATACTTCAGTGGACTTCATAAGTAACGAATTTACTATTTTTGTGATTCTCTATATTTCTTTGCATTTCTATACTTTGTCTTAAAATCTTCAGAAAATGGAGGCATAAAATACTCTCTCTCTCTCTCTCTCTCTCTCTCTCTCTCTCTCTCTCTCTCTCTCTCTCTCTCTCTCTCTCTCTCTCTCTCATTTTCCCACTCCAATGATCCAAATACCACGTTTTGCTACTTCGATCTACGGATGACGTTTCTGATGGATGGTAAGCAAAGCCCGAATTAAAGGGATTTATATACTCCAGAAGGAAATTGTATTCTATGGGATGGGTATATGGTACGGTATGTTTGTGTGTGTGTGTGTGTGTGTGTGTGTGTGTGTGTGTGTGTGTGTGTGTGTGTAACTATGGATGCCCGACGTTCCCTATTATTGTCTTGTCACGTCAGGAAATATATCTACTGTGTTGATCTCTTTATCACTTGACACAGTATACCGTTCTGGTATCACGGTAATAATTGTTTATTTCCATATACCTCAATTCTAATGTTTTTCAAAATAAATAAACTTTAATTTCTACTTCAGCATGTATGTCTTACACTGTCACAGGGAACAATCTTAGATTGTCAATTTGACAAGGACAAAACCAGGTACTCCATTGCATTTAAGAGAGATAACTCTGCTGGAACTAGACTGGGGTTAGAGTTATCTAGTCACACTTGACCTAATTTAATCCATGTGTGGCACATTTTAAAAAAATCATTAAAGTATACAAAAAATGATCTATGTATGTCTTAACATATTCTCACATATCGCCAAGATGCTTAACTTTTGTAAGCCTAACAGAAAGAACAACTCTTACATAATACACCAAACATACCTAGTGTTGTTGTTTGTTTCTAAATACAATGTTCCCCACACCTTAAGCTCCGTCTAACTGGGGTTGTACAATTGGTACCGTTATACCTATAGCCAACCTTAAGTGTTTCAATAATCTGTGATATAATTCGGGACTGCACAAGTAACAAGTGTACTTAGTCTCGCTTCTCAAAAACAATTTTAGGAGGTAACAAGCTGTGTCTTAAATTAATGTGTATGTAATGGTCTTTGAACTATTTTAGCTGCTGTTTTCATATTTGTGCTTTACTACCAAACTACATTTTGGGAAAAAAAATGAATTGTTTTAACTATGAGTTGTTTTATTCATATCAGCACTTATTGAACTTCACATGGGTGATATGGGATATAACACATTATATCATATTATGTAATAATTAGGTCAAAGGTCAATGTACGAAATAGTATGCATCTCTCCTTCTTCAAAAAATACAATTCACCTAAAATAAAGAACTTTATATTTGTTTGATAGATGCAAAACTTAACATCAGAGACAGATGGACATGGCCCAATATTATTATAAAATATTAGCTTTGAACACTTTACACTGTCTGCAGATACATGAGGTCACTAACCCTGAGTCTTCACAAAAACCTACACATCCTCTTTGTCACAAAACAAAAAAACAGAAAGCTTCCCTTCTTTGTGAAGTGAATAAAATTGTTGCAATAAACCAATCTGACACCAAATATAGTAGATCACAGCTTTCTAAGTGGTTATATTGGATTAGGGGTGAAAACTGGGAATAAAATACAGAAAAATGCCAAAGATAAATAATAAGTATAGTGAGTCCAGTTGAGTTAAAAACAGCATGAGAGTGTTTATCTAAATGGGAGATGTAGTTTATGATAAACGAATTAATGGAAACAAAAGCAACAATGAAAAAACGAGAAGTGAGAGCTTTATGACCTTGCCTTGGGCAACATTTGGAGGCAATGCCCCATAGGTCCAAGGACAGTTCAAAGGCACCTGTGCTGTAACATCCTTTATTGGCACCAACATTTCAGGTGAAATGGTGTTCATTTCCATCTATTATAAAAGGATGATCAATGTAGATAATATAGATGCATATACTTTATATTTCTTCTAGATAAGAACATAACAGTAATGGACTTCCGTTAGGCAGAAAAGTACCGAATCAAACAAAACATACTTTATCAGCTTCTAAACTTGCAAACTTTACTGTGAGATATTATTAAATTACTTACAGTTACATTTGCATCAAGACTGAGGGCTAATATAATACTTCACAAATATTCTCCTTATTTTCATAAGCAATCACTGAACAAGTGAGTTTTTATTTCTTGAAATGTTATGTGTGGTGTAAGGGAGATTACTGAATGATGTACGTAAGGTCTGGTATTTTTAATACCTCCAGTTTATTATCCATATAATATAGATGAGTTTATGAAGACATGACTTGCACAAACAATGCACGACTGTATTGCATTTGGTTGTTGTTTCTGTGAAATTGTTTGAAAATTAGTGTAGTTTCACATTTGTGTACCTTATAAGAGGCCTTATTTCAAGGGTCCATGTCTGTTACATCACCCGAAGTTTGAGAAATAACATGAAGTTCTTGTACATTATTGTGGTAAATGCATCCAAAGTTCTGTCTAATAGATTGTATTGTTCGATTATCATTACATTCTCTAATAAAAAAGAAATTTCCAAACTACTATCAGAATACATAGGAAACTAGATCAAAGAGAAGCTTACCACATATACAGTGATAAAATCATTCATATTGATAAGATAGTGGACTTGCTTAATTGTCAGGACATGATTGGAAATGTGTAAGTGTGAACAATAAGAGACAATGGTGAATCTTGTGGGTAAACAATAAAAATATGTAAAAATCTCAGACACACACTGTTCTTTAAAAATAAGCCAGGTTTATAAATACAAATAGTTAGTAAATTAATATATCTGAAACTATTTATTAAAGGTTCAAAATAATTTATACACAAAATGGATGAATAAAGGAAACAAAGAATCTCATCATTTTCTGCAAAGGAAACAATTCTAAAAATTTATAATAATTACTGCATCTTGTAAGCTTTTAATAGTATCATGATTTCTTTCTAACAGCAATATATGTTGCCTATATCTTGTGTACTGCATGGAATTGCCAACACATTTTAAATCCATAATGTCTGACCTATAGTTGAGCAACTTCTGAACATTTTCCATTATGCCAGTACATGTACTAAATGGGATTTTTAAAAAAAAAATAAAGTGGTTGGAGTATACTTATGTATACTTTTGTATAAACACTGCATACTATAAAGATATATTTCAAGAAGTGGTAGGGGTGGGTGGGAGTAAAACTAAACCACGAATATAAATACAATGATCTTTCAAATGATTACCATGGTAACCAATATACAAAATGCCAGCCTAACATTTACTCAAACTGAAGCTTATGCATATCGATGCTATACTTATTTTTAGGATAAACTTAGTCATATAGGCCAAATCCACTATTGTAAAGATGCAGCTTTCTCTAAGAAGTAGATTTTATTTTCGATATAGGCCTATTGACGCAAAACAAGTTTCAATTTACACAATAGACCCTGCATCAAGGCTTCCTGAATTTTATCACTTTTATTTTCATATAATCGAGGAGTGGAGATAAAATCTTATCCTTTTTATCAACTGTCTTTAAATACATATCATTTAGATCTTTTATATAACCTCTTTTCTGAAGTATATTTTGTTGTTTTGATTCACTATTGTTTTAAAGTCAAAATACTTTGTCACTAAACATTCAAATGTTTTTTCATGCTTCATTTCACAGATGTTATATTATATTTCTACTTTGCGTTATACTAAGAATAGAAAGCGAAATTATTGTTGTTGTTATTGTTATTGTTATCATTATTTGTGCAACAAATAAAATAATTATAGCAAGAAACAAAATATCATTCAGCTTTTGTCATTTTATCTGAGACTGACATTATAGTCATATCATGTGAGATAACTCTTCAAAACAGAAAAAGACGAGCCCTTCTTTCATGGCTGAGTCTAAATCGTATCATAAGCATTTGTTTATAGAGCAGTGATACGCCTCTTTCTTTAATACAAGGAACACATGTCGCTTATAATTAAAAAAAAATTGCAGAACGAATTTCATGTGCTGAAAATTTAAACTGTTTTGAAGGAACCATATATTCGTGTGTTTGTATGTGTTGATTAGGAATTTTGACATAGCAATAAAAATTGTTCAGTCATCGCTACGATGTCTGCTGTGAGGCAGTTTATAGTGATGTCTAGCACTGGGACATCATGAAGCAGACATGTAGCATGATGTCCCACCCAGTCACATTATCCTGATACCAGGCCAACCAGTCCTAACATTAACCTCATAATACTGAGTGCCAAGCGATGCAGCTGTTAGTAACATTTTGTAAGTCTTTGGTATGACTCGGCCGGGTATCAATCACACGACCTCAAACTTCCGTCACGGACGCTCTAACCACCAGGTCACCGGAGCGGCAAGGTAACTCAAGTCTTGCATTCTCAATAATCACTTATATTTAATATATGTGAAATACATTATTATTATTTTTTTTTTTTACATTTGTGAAATTCTATTTGAAATATGAGAAAGTTTGATACATAAATGAAATAACTTACATATATAAAATGAGCCTCTATGTGTAAATCAATTTAGCATATATCTGCAACAGTTTTTCCATATAGGTGAATTTCGTGTATGTGAAAATAGGAATTAACGGCTTTCCATATACAAAATGCATCGGCATATAGCAATCTGATCAAAAGATGTATGGACTTTCACTGGCAATAAATTTAATATTTAGCAAAATTACTCTCTCTCTCTCTCTCTCTCTCTCTCTCTCTCTCTCTCTCTCTCTCTCTCTCTCTCTCTCTCTCTCTCTCTCTCTCTCTCTCTCATACTGGCCCCTCCAAAAGCACTGTGATGATCTGCTGTAGTTTACATACAATCCAGTAATAATGTAAATTGACGGTCCAACACAGCCCATTAGTAGCAGTACATGTCTGGTGTTTGATAAGCAGACTAGTTAAACTTAGTTAAACTACTAGACTGCATTTTTTTTTCTTTGTTCAGAACGCTTTTCTGGAGGTGTATTACGTGACACTTCTAATAATATCGATTAACCCACAGTCTGTCGTTTAGAGTATCCGTGTGTAACTGCATCGGTGGTTCAGTGGTAGAATGCTCGCCTGCCACGCGGGCGGCCCGGGTTCGATTCCCGGCCGATGCAACCTTTTTTTTTATTGTTATTATTTAACTTTAAAACATATTTTTACTGAAATAGTGTATGCTTTAAAATTCGTCCCTCCCCCCCCCCCCCCCAAAAAAAATAACTCGAAATCAATTTTGTGCGAAACGAGTATTCTGAGGTTTGGCCATATCGCGTATGACATAAACTGTCTTTTAACTTCTTGTAACTAAGCAGCGATAGTTCATTTTTCTTATAACTGATATTACATGTTTATTTGTATGTATATGTCGTCATATGACAATTGATTCATTGTTTCAGAAAAGAATCTTCCAAATTAATTTTCCCCAAAACAGACAAGAGGCAGTTAATAAAACAAATATAATAATAATAATAATAATAATAATAATAATAATAATAATAATAATAATAATAATAATAATAATAATAATAACCCTTATTCTTCTTGTAGCATGGGCAAACGGTCCGGCATACATTCATTTATGAAAACTGTATCAACCAAGAAACATGATAAAACTAGTACATGTACTATCACTCTGATTCAAACATTTATAGATTTTGTGGGATAAAAATTAAAACTATTATTATTATTATTATTATTATTATTATTATTATTATTATTATTATTATTAAGTTCAAATAGTGTACAAAATCGTAATAATTACATATACGAACAGGGTACGTGCTATCGATCAAATATAAACCTACTGAATAGCTTTTTGTGACTGAGAACTAAAATCATGGGTGTAGTGACCGATCCACAATTACAAAGTTCCTCGAAAATGACGTATTTCAATAATTATTGATTTCTGAGGCATTTCGAATATAATAATACAATTTGCTGTCTTTAAACTTGGATCATATCATCCTGATTTACAATAACATTTACATACATAAATCTCAGATATCTGTCGAAATACAGTATACAAAACAAGCAAAAGAAATATTTCAGCATTTAATCTGTGCTCTCGGTATTAACTCAAACCTGTCTGTATGTCTGTCTGTCAGTCTGTGTCTGTGTCTCTCTCTCTGTCTCTGTCTGTCTGTCTGTCTCTGTCTGTCTGTCTGTCTCTCTGTCTCTCTCTCTCTCTCTCTCTCTCTCTCTCTCTCTCTCTCATGTTCCCACTCCCAGGATCCTAGTACCACAGTTTGCTACATGGATCTACAGAGGACTGGTCGGCCTTGTGTCACGATTATGTGACTCGATGGGACATCATGCTACATGGCTGCCACATAATGCCCCAGTGGTATACATCACAATAAACTGCCTAACTGCAGACATCGTAGCGGTATGACTGAAAAATTGTTTAAGCTACGTTAAAAGTCATAATCAAAACAAACAAACCAGATATAGCCTGTCAAAGCCCGACAAAGCCACACAAAGCCTCAGAAAGCCATGCAAAGTCAAATAAAAAATGTGTATTTATATTGTTAATTGTATTGATGTATTGAATTAGCAAAGCCGAAAGACCAGTTTTCAAGACATTTATGCAAAATTAAAAGACTCAATATTCAAATTCCAATAATGAGAAAGTGATAACAAAGTATGACAAAATCATACGCAAACGGTTTATTACTGTATAAATTGTTCATTGATCGTATCGAAAGAAAGTGCAATTTTTTCAACAGATACTAATCACACAAAGCCAGACAAAGTCATAAAAGTCATTTTAGACAAGTGTATTTTATTTGTAAATTATATTGAAGAATAAATTAACGAAACTGAAGGATTAGTTTTCAACTTGATTATGCCGAATTAAATAACCAATACACGTTTGACGGCAAAGTTCGAATTGGAATAATAAGAAAATGGTATCTAAAATGTACTGAGTTAAATAGATAATGAACCTATTGATCATAAACAAAGCTAACTTTTTTTTTATAGTTCTGTTATATTCATTGATTTGTATCAACACTAAATATTATCGAATATTGTAGGTTATTGCCATGTATTTTCCCGTCGTGATCCTGTCATTGTTTTTCTTTAAACACTTAACCTATTTAATATTTGTTTTTAAAAATATGTTGACACGATGATTCACTGTGAAACTAAAGGAGAAAATGTGAAATTAATAAATAAGAAAATTCAACTACCATTCTTAGATGATGTTTGTATAAACTTACACTAACAGTAATTAAATATATTTAGAATGTTACAATACTGTACAAATAATGATAAGAAAATGAGAAAATGTATGATTTAATATTTAATGTAAGTCACAATAGTTATACATGTCTTTTAAAACCTTTACTGTGTTTAGTAGGTCCGATACGTCTTGGGGACGGCGCTTATTGGGCGCGACACTGTCCATAGCGAACGAAACAACGCGATAATAATTACAGCTGGTAACAGAAAAGTTTTGTAAATAGGTATACCAAAACAAAATATTACAGCCTTGCTATTTTTTTTAGACGAAAATAATTATCTTTAGAAAAAGAAAAGAAATATTTAAAATCTACAAATGTCTCTCTTTTCCATAGCGCCCGTAGAGACTGCACTAAACTCTTAACGGGTGGCAGAGCGATTAGTACAAGAAGTAGCGGAGTATAAGGAGCACAAGAAAGTTTGCAGGAGAAAAGAATAACACAAGAAGCGACACATGACTATGTCGGGATGGTAGAACAAGGGAGTAAGGGATAATTTAGAACAAGCCAAATTAACATATATTTCCACATGAATGTCATATTAAATTGTTTTAAATTATAAAATACCATTTTTATAATGTCTTCAAATTTAGTACAAAATGCTGAAGAAATGAGTTTTATCGGAGACCATGGATTGGCAACGGTGAATTAAATCTACAATGAATAATCACAGATTCTCAACTGGTTACATGTTTTAACATGTTTTTTTTGTGCTGAGTTAAAAAGGTAATAAAAACGAAATACTAATCATAGACAAAGCAAACATTTACTTAGTCTTTCTCTGAGTCATTTTCGCCGTGCACGTTGGTTTTTGTGTTTGGTCTTATGTGTGCCAATTTTTGGGCTTTCTTCATAGTGTACATACCGTCTGAGGACGTGACCGCTCTTGTTAATTTAAGGTGGGATTTCTTCAAAAATGTTATGAATATATAAGTCTTTTTCTTCCTTAGATTTGGAATTCCATGATAATTTAATGTTTTGGTCCCCGCGGCCTCGTTTACTTTTAATGAAAAATGTATACCTCTCGTGTTATGGCGTACACACACACACACACAGTGCACCTCTTTGTTACCTAAAGATAATCCTGGTTGTGCCATCAACAGAAACAGTTCTTGCACTTGTGTTTGTAAATTTTCACCTGCACCGGTCATGGTGCATTCTTTTTTGTTCGTGTACCACACTTTCTTCAATTATCTTATATTTTTTACCAACTCGAGGGTTTTCGATTTTTGTATTGATCGTACCATGATGATGCTCGTATATAACAAGATCAAATGACATCTTCTTTTGCCATGTAACTATTCGAAAAACGTTAATGTAATTACCTATTCTGCTAGGCTGATTCGCTAGAATGCGCATGCGTCTGGCATGTCTTATTTCAAAAAGCACATTTGAAGCATAACTATCAATGCGCTGCATTTTTTGTTCTCCAGGGAATGTTCATTATAAAATATTGTCTCACACTGCACGTTGATAACCAGATAGAATTGAGAAAGAATAGTAAAACAGAAGAAGTGAAACAAAGCAGACGACAAAGACCCAGACTGCCTCCACAGTTTGTTTGTTTGTTTGATTAGGATTTTTAACGTAGCTTTAACAATTTTTCAGTCATATCGCTACGATGTCTGCAGTGAGACAGTTTATAGTGATGTCTACCACTGGGGCATCATGGCGCAGACATGTAGCATGATGTCCCACCCAGTCACATTATCCTGACACCAGGCCGACCAGTCCTAACACTAACCTCTTAATGCTGAACGTCAAGCGAGGCAGCTGTTAGTACCATTTTTGCAAGTCTTTGGTATGACTCGGCCGGGGATCGAACCCACGACCTCCCGCTTCCGCGGCGGACGCTCTAACCACTAGGCCACCGGAGCGGTTATCCACAGAGGAAAAGCAAAATAAGACAAACGCGAATTGTCGAATATGATTTAACGCACATCTAATTCAAGGAAAATAAACGAGTACGCTTGCTAGACAGTTCTCTGCTTGGAACAATGAGATAAAGGTCTTGGTCGTCTGTCTTGTTATTTGTCGCTTGCATCGTTTATACTCTTTTAATACTTACCTACATCTGGGCGCAAACTATTTCCTGTCTCATTTTCATATTTAACTAATGATAATCGATTTTTTTAAGAAAATTATAGTAAGTTAAGAAACAACAACAACATAGCATTAACGTATAATATTTTGTGCCTCGTAACCGAGAAATTTACTGAGTATTATCGACAGTCTTAAGCAACTTTTATTCATTGAATAAATAAAAAACAAAAGATAAGTATCAAGGAAAGTATTCGCATACCGCAACGATGAACTATATTCTTATAATTTAATTGGTGTAAGTTCAGCTTCAAAGTTTTCTCACAATTGTTCTCTCTCACTCCATACTTATTGGCATTTTGTCCTTTATGCATGGGATGGAAGAAAGGGGAGCAGAAATAATTCAATGAAATTGTGTACTATATTAAATTCATTCAGAAAACGATTAGATATTAATACCTTTTATCGTCTTTTTCATATTCAAAAATGCTTAATGAGTGGAAATTCATAGTTGATCTATAGGGCTAGAATCGACAGCACACAGTTGCAAGATAATTTAAGATAAGCAAGGAAAATTTAAAACGAGTAATCTTTCATTATAGAACATTATGTTAAAATTAATGGAGTAGCTGAAAATAGCACCACTGTGTTGATAGTGTAGGAAAATTAAAACCCGGTGATGTTATATTATGCATATCAGGTGATATTCGCAACGGAATACAAAAATCCGACGATACAATAACTGGTTCTCTAAATATGACTAATAACAAAATAACTGGACTTGGAGATTCAAAATTAGACGATGACCCTGCAACGAAACAATACGTTGATGACAGATTCTTCCCAGTGATGAACTCGTTAACGACAATCAATAATGTTGCTAATATCATTGCAAAAATATTTACATGTAGCGAAAATAAACTGCATGAGTATACAGTAAAATTACACACAGCGACACAAGAATACTTTAAATTATCTTCGTTAAAACGATTAAGATTTACGACGAGACAATGTCAACGTCACACGATCAGCAAACTCGACCAATCCTGAGTTCAGCGACAACTTTTCAACTGAAATTCCAGTGAAATAAATAGCCGTAGCACACTTACGAGTATATTATAGTTGGTCAAATATCGGATCGATATTTGTTTCTATACCAACTGGTAAATCTAACAAAGACATGATGAACCACAGCGCATAATTAAATGCAGGATAAGAATAAAAAAAATAAATATTACTGTTCATGCATCAACTTTATCAGCATTGATTAAAATAAACTTGCATGATTAAACCGTTGATGTATATTTGTCGTCCACAAGATCCCTGTTAGGGTGGTCAGAAATTGCGCCAACTCAGTAAGAAATACCAAAACCAAGACGCGATGATTTTTTCCACCAACGACAAACTATTTATAAAAAACGCCAGAATATTGAACTAAGTATCCGTGGGATTACATTAAAAGGTCACCATATTAGTACCGTTGATGGTAAAGACTATCTTTTAGTAAACAATGTATTAGTATGACATAATCTGGTAACTTCCGAGTTTGTTGCTGACGACAGCGGTAATTAAAAGATCAATACGAACGCGTGAGAGCCTATCGAAAAGCCAAACATGTATCCTATCATCTAATTGGACTAAATCTCGTTTACTGAGGAAAAGAATAATCATCTATGATTAGAGAAGCTGAACAGAGGCATACTGACAAACTAACACAAAAGCTGAAATCAAGCAGTACACCATCCAAAGACTGGTAGTGAGTTCTTATGGTATTCATAAGCACTAATCGAACATATCCTGCTCCATACTTTCAACATAATGGCCCTATAATTACTGATGATGCTAACAAAGCAGAATTATTTAACTATTATTTTGTAGATGAAACTGTATTAGGTGAAGAAGAAGATATTAACCTGCTAGACATTCCTCTTCATACCTATATCAGCATAAGTGCCATAGAACTAACGCCTAACGAAAAACAAAATGTTCTTAACAGAAGTCTTCTTGGCATGGGCTCTGGTCCCCGATGGTCTAAATAACTGTATTCTGCTTGAGCAGTGTAAAAACGTCGCACATTTGCGTTGTTCACTGTTTTGTTTTCTTAGAGAATCATCCTTACAAGATATTTGGAAAGAGGCAAATGTTTGTCCTGTTTTAAAGAAGGGACACTTTTACAGCCCATCTAATTACAGGCCCATATCCTTCTCAATACAATTGGAAAGATTTAGAAAGACTAATGTTTTATCACGTATTCAATTACGTCCTTTGAAAATAATATATTTGCACCATTTTAGTTTGGTTTTATTCCCAGTGATTCTACAATTATTCAAACAGTTACCTTTATGATTTGATCCGCAAAACCATAGATTCCGGTATGGAAATGATAGCTGTGCTTTGCGATATAAGTAAACCTTTTGACGGAGTATAGCATAAATAATTTTTCACAAATTAAAAGCTTCTGGTAGCACAGAAAGCCATATTCATTGGTACCTAGCTATCATAAAGACAGAAGACAACGAGTGTTACTTCGGCGTTTTTTTTCCTTCAGGTTGCAAGTGCTTATGTAGGCCTCAAAAATCCGTTTTAGGTCCGTTTTTCATTTCTTGATATGCATAAATGACACTGTATATTCATAAGTTTATTTGCAGATGATGCAAGTCTCTGTTTAACGGTAGATAATACAGTGGCTATTGCGCATAACCTAATCACTGACTTGGAAACAACTTTTCAATGGAAAACTAATTAGTTTGTATCTTTCAACTCTACTAAATTCGAACCTCTGTCAATTTCTAGGAAAATTAATAAACCTTTCTGTTCGCCAATTTACATTCTCAACGTAAGAATAAAAGTAGTTGAAGCGCACAGACATCTTAGCGTTTTTCTCAGATTATGAGTGCTCATGATACAAATAAATTAACAATATAAAGGAAACGACACTTTTATGAATTCATGTAATGAGTAAACTCAGATTCAAACTTGTCAGAAAAATATTTATACGACCCATTCTTGAATATGTTAATGTAGTTTGGGAGAACTGTACATTACGCGAGAAAAAAAGAATAAAAAAATGAAGCAGTCAGAATTGTAACTGGTACAACATAATTTAGTATGTATCGAATCACTATACAGAGAAATAGGATGGTAAAGTTTTGAATTCAGATCATAAAAACACAAACTGTCACTATTGTACATGACAATAGGTTCAAGACCTCCCTGTCTCACACTTCGGATTCCAGCAGCTATTACTGATACTACTTGCTGTAAATAACGTAATGTAAATGTAAACATTGTCCATAATGTACAGGCTAGAACAGGTTTATTGGTCAATATGTTTCTTCTTTCGACCATTCAATAATCGAATGCATTCTCTAATGATTCTTAGAATTTCAGTTGCAGAGTGAATATACACGACACGTATGTTCTCAGACTCAACAATGGGGAAAAAGGAACTTTAAAATTTTGCATGCCATACGTAAAAGGATTAACTAAAAATATAGCAATGCTTACCTATTTTAAAAGAGGCAATTGTCACCAGAATATTCTGTTCAAAATAATATTAATGTTGGGCACAGGGGATACCCCACCCACTCTTTGTTTTCTTGACTCGCCGATTCGGCACACAGCTTTAAAAAGATGTAATGTTTATCCATCGGGGTATAGAAATGAAAAACATTACATTGGACTCTTTCTGTCAGCAGTTCAATGCAAAACTGCCAATAAATGGTAAAAGCTATATTAAGCAAACTAAACCGATCTTGTAAATAAATTAGTAAAGTTCAATATTTTATTAAAAATATAAGCTCTTACACGTAAGAGAAACAACAATGAATAGAATTGCAGCGTGTTTACAACATCTTGTTCATGGGAATAATTACTACATAATTTAGTAATAGACTATACGCCGTGGAATTTCTTGAGAATTTATGTTCTAGCGGCAAGTTGACACGCTGGGTAGCAGACAATTTTGTAGAGAATTTATGTTCTAGCGGCAAGTTGACACGCTGGGTAGCAGACGATTTTGTAGATGTGGGACAACTTTTTGCGAAATTGGAAACTTGCATTAAAAATGCAGTAATAGCTGCCTCGATAGGCGCTCAGCATTAAGAGGTTAATGTTACGACTGGTCGGATGAGACATTATGCTACATGTCTGCGGCATGATGCCCCAGTTCTAGTTATTACTATAAACAGCCACAATGCATAAATCGTAGCGACATGACTGAAACGTTGTTAAAGCTACGTTAAAAATCCAAATTGCACACATATTACTACAACTACTACCACTATTGCTACAAATATTAAATTACAAATATCGTTACTACTGCTAAAATTATACTACTCTTACTACATAGGAATATTTCACTCAAGGAGTGTGATGGATGATAAGCAAAACTGACAGGAAAGAACTTGAATGGCGGATTAAATTTTAGACTTTTAGAAAATAGTTTAATCCAAAGTTTTCTCTTTATGACCATGTTCTTTTGCCAGGTGATCTTTGATTCAGTGCCATCATTGCAAAGGACAGAATATATTATCGAGCTAATGTAGCACTGGTTAACCTCGTTTGTAATAATTATTTGCTGCCTCTTTTTAATACAATAGCTGTTTCACGTATACATGTATATTTGTGTGTGCGTGGGTGTTCTTGGTTGAGTCCTGTTCTTTGAGTTCAACTTGGTACATACAAGGTGCTCTCTTAGGTTGTTTTGGTCGTCGGTAAGCGACAATATGTGATTCTTTATAAATCTCTTTTAGACGTCCAGGGAGGTCAATAGAGGCGAGTAAGATTGAAGTGTCGTTTGAGATTAGTGTTTTAAGAAGTGTCTCAGCCCAGAGGTTATTTGGTTTTGTTTTTACACATTACTTTAGCATGTTTTTTCAGCTTTGTTCTAGTCTCTAACAAAGGACTAATGACAATTCTGGACTTTGAATTAATCCGTCTTTCTAGTCTCTAACAAAGGACTAATGACAATTCTGGACTTTGAATTAATCCATCTTTCTTTGTCCCTTGTATTTATTTTGTTAAAAAGTATATATTATTTTGAATCAAGGTATATTTCATATAACAATATTTTGTTCAAATTCCAGTGTTTCGTTATATCTGTCTTAGTGTTAAAGTCTTAATATAATTCTGTTTATGTAAAATCGAAGAGTAAATGCATTACAATTATATCACTTTTTTCAGATTCAATTCTGATGATATTACATTTTACTACAGGTAGTAGACATAATCACCTTTGAATGCATAAAAATATCCACACATTCTAATGAAACTAACCTTTACATCCGCTAGTGACGTTTTGAAGAAAAACAATTAGGCTCTTAAAATCAAGTGAGATTAATTAGACATATTTAATTGCTAGTTGATCATCTTGATATTGTTAAGCACGTCCTCTTAAACAAAACAGAATATATCGGAAAGGAATGAGCATGGTTGAGCATGGTGAGTTGGGTATACATGTCATTGCGTATAGCTACTCTTCGTTTGGGAAAACAAAGTCTACTCATGTACCAGAAGGAAGAATAGAAGTATGCTACTATCATCAGAACAATATATCAAAGGATGCCCAACTTATCATCAGACGGACACTATCCCGATAGGACATGAGAGCACGTCCTCACGTCCTTAACAATTTAAACTCGGCATTAAACATCAATGACAATTTCTGCAAAGCAAAACCTAGATTATAAATGTTCAAAAACCTAAACAAGACTGAAAAAATCGGTCTCTCAATCCCTTTATTACAATGACCAGTGACCACAAGGAAATTTTACAATATATATATATATATATATATATATATATATATATATATATATATATATATATATATATATATGGGTTTTGTTAAAGTCGCATCTTTGATTGTTATTTTATCTCCTAATTACAAAGTGTTCGTTAAACATAAACATCATATTACATTAAAATAACCATTACAAGACCATGCCATAAGACACGACCATAACTGATCTTACTGTTAAGGCGTTTCACCTTCATTGATCACAGAAGGGACATAAACCTTTCAAGACTGACAACAGTAACTGAAAAGAAGTTTATTAACTTATTTAACTTCTCATAGTGGACAAAGATAAAGGTAAAAAGGAAGCAAATTCATATAGTTTGATAAAAGCTTTTGTAGAATACATACAATCTTATTCAGGAAAGTTTTATCAAACGTCCAAGATTTCAGATATTACCAATAGTGTACTTCTACTTTCTAATTCGCTTATTATAAATTGACTCTAATGTATCTTAAACTTGCAAATTTATAACAATAACTAATTTGTTTTGTTAACTTCACTGAGTAATGGGGTCACTAAAGAAGAGAAAATTCCTTAGATGCAGGGCAAAAACAAAATGTATCATGCAACTAATTTACCTGTTAATTAAAATAACCTAGGTCTATTATCATGTACATGGAATATAGGCGTAGCTATGATACAGTATTTTGCGCCCGGGGACGAACTATACAATTGGCGCCCCAGCCCCCTCCCCGTTTAATCACATTTGTCTATATTTTTCGCCCGGGGACGAACTATACAATTGGCGCCCCAGCCCCCTCCCCGTTTAATCACATTTGTCTATTACCCTTGTTTACTTATAATGTAACGTTGTAAGCCTCATTTTGGCGCCTCTGCACCTTGGCGCCCGGGGACATATGTACCCCCCTCCCCCCCCCCAGCTACGCCTCTGAGATGGGAAACATATATTACATTTTGGAAGCATGCAAAAACTGCGCATTGAGATGGAAAAAATGTGCCAATACAATATATGCACATAAATTTCGCTAAGAAATAAAATATGTTCAAATTAATATATACAAGTGTTAAGAGCTATAACAGAAGAATGAAAGGCAACAAGCTTTGTAAAATTAAAAACAAATAGTTCTTCCCTAGAACACAAAGAGAAAATGAAAACAAAAAAGGGCATTGCAAATTAAATCCCAAGATAATCCGAGAACTAGATTTACGTCGTCATAAAACAAGTTCTAAAAATCATTTGTGGAATTCAAATTAAGTTCAACTCTGAAGGTGTTGCTGTGCCTGTGGTGGCCTGTTCTACCAGGTCGTTTGTTGACACACATTAATATAATTCCAGGTTTGAATATACCATACTTTCCAGTCACTCTTAACAAATATGGGTGTATTTAACTTAGTCCAAGAAAACGTTTGTATGAGCACTCGATATTTCTAGAGACAAATCACTTTAATTGATTATTTTGAAGAAAACTATTTCAGCTCAATTGAACTACTGGACAAAACAGTAATACAAAATTAATTCTGTTAGATCTAAAAGCACGAGTTAATAATTTTACAGTGACAAGATAATATATTTCTGTACTTGACCTTATAACACAATTAGCATTTTTATATTATAAAAATGAATAGATAAGCTTAGAAAATCTTCTTAATGTTTATAAAACACAATGTTAGTTAAAATTAAAAACTCTTTAACTAAATACATAATAAATAAGATGGACTATGCTAGGTACGCCAGGGGAGTCATTATCACCCAGCTGTTGACCAAAATAAACATAAGTGCGTCAATTAATAATGATCCTGATATTAAACATAAAACACACAAATCATATCTTGGCTATATATTAGTTGTTTACAGAATACAATTTAAATTAATAATCAAGGTAAGGTGAAATATAAATATGATTTGGGACATGGCTAAGTCCAGCATGTAATGTAACTTTGCTTTAGCATATATTGAAATAAAAAACAAAAACAATGAATACAAACCAATGCAAATTAAATATAAGTAATTTATATTAGCTGAAGTTGATTTATCATATACAAACAGGCAAAGGAATATTGCGATTCAGCCATAGCAATCATAAATCTAAACACATATGGGTGTATTTAGCTTAGTCCGGACAACGTACGTGATCTTTCTGTAAGTAGCTTTAGTAGGCTTTTGCGAGTTTCTTTGCTGATGTATGTCGCTTAAGGTCAGCTTTGCACGACAATGATATATATATATATATATATATATATATATATATATATATATGCTAACAGCAAGCTCAAGCACTAATGGTATTTGACCAAAGCTAATATATGTTTCAACGATATTTGCTTACTTCTCGACAATTCTGTAGATATTTGAATATTATGTTAAACGAATCTTTATTCAAGAAATAATTATATCAGCCGGCACAATATGATGTCCACAGTAACACTGGAATCTTATTTCCAGTAATTTATGATGTAATGCAGTTTTTACGGTACCAACTTCTGTGATCTTGAACAGTTGCACATTATCTAAACGAGACAGAGGGAACGAATATCTTTAAAATGAGAAGGTGTTCTCCACAAATCCAGACGTTACACCATGGCATTGATTTCTGAAATGGGTGCCACGAAATCCTCGCTTACTTTTCTCATGGTGGACAAGTATAAACCGACACCTATAAGGAAAGCGTAGAAAAAAGAGTAAATTTAAGACGATGATCCCAGTTTACTCGCAGTCCTGTTCGTACCCATTTTACGAGAAATAAAAACTATACAGTATTATTATTATTATTATTATTATTATTATTATTATTATTATTATTATTATTATTATTATTAATATCAAGACGACGCGATAATTCCGTTATTAAAGGAAATATATTTTCATTACAGCTATGAATTTTAAAGCTTATATATATATATATATATATATATATATATATATATATATATATATATATATATATATATATATATATATATATATATATATTGTCTTGTAATAAGTCATACAATTAAGAACTTGAACAAATTCATAGTATAATCTCCTTGAAAAGAAACACTTATTTTAAGGGTACATTAAAAAAAAAATACCTTATTGAAGGCAAGTTAAACCTCTCGCGAAGCATACATTTGCTTTATTAGTGAATATACAAATTAGAAAACTTACAAAGTCTATGCAACCACTGAAGGCACGTAAACTGTGTCCCCAACCAACTTTGAGACCACACTGACTTTTAGCGATTGATCCTGAAAGTGCAAAGCTTAAATATTAGATTACTGACTAGATTCACAATGTGTAGGTATAATGCTTACAAAGGCTATATATTCTGCCCTGATGCTAGCATGCCATGAAAAAAAAGAAATATTCATATATTGGAAAATGAAACTGCAGATAACATTAGTGGCTAAATAGAGCTACATTGTTACATTATACTTGTTTGTTATCAGTCAATTAATTAATCATTCAATCAATTCATGCAGAATATTACGTACATGCTTAGTTCTGGGTATGCAAAAGAACGAGTTGGATACGGCTGTCAGGCAGAGACGTATTCATACGCCATATCTAAAGAGTTCTTTCCTCCAAATCGGAGCAAAATATAACTGCGGTTTTTCTATTCCTAGCACCAACATGTATGCATTGGAACTATTTTATATCTATGTTGTGGTGTTCCACAAGGGTCTGTTATTGGACCTGTTCTCTTCATTCTATACACCCAGCCGCTCTCAAGTGTCAAATATCATCACTCAGAGTCTCATCAACTGTACACTGATGACACCGAAATATACAAGTCTAGTCACCCAACTGAAGTTGATGCTACCATCCAAGAAGTAGAGAGGTGCATATCTGATGTGAAATTATGGAAGACATGTAACAAGCTGCAGATGAGTGATGATACAACTTAGGCTATTCTAATCACATCACAAACACTTTCTCATTCATATCCTTTACCTCAAACAATTAATATCGGCAACAACAACATTAATTTCACACAGTCAGTACAAAACAAACACTTGTTTGTTAATTAGTACTTAGGGTATCACGATCAGTTGATGCCACGAAACACTAGTAACTCAATTCTATCTGGTTCGTCTCAATATCTACTCGACGGACTCCAGTCCAACGCACCTATCTGGCCTCACCCATGTGTACACACCAGCAAGATACTTACGCTCATCTTCTGACAATCGTATACTCATTGTTCCCACGATGAAAACAAAGTTATGGACAACGTTCTTTCATATACCAGGGCCTAACAATGTGGAATGAATCGCCCATTGAAATTAGACACAAATACACCATGATCCCTTTGAAGAGTGCTATTAAAATACCTTTTGCGACTGCAAGAACGCACTTAAAGACTTAATAATGTTTTGTACATTAAATCATTTTTAGCATTTTATCGGTTTTCCAAATTTCATGATTATTCTTTCTATAGTCATATCATTATAGATGTTAAAGATGTTTTAAAGCGCTTAGAAGCTTATATATATATATATATATATATATATATATATATATATATATATATATATATATATATATATATATATATATATATATATATATATATATATATATATATATTAAATTATGTGCTCAACATTTGTCCATGATTGTAAGTTGTACTTCAAATAATGTTAATATAATGTACACAGAACTAACTATTATCCGTGGTTGTAAATTGAAAATATAATGTTTCCGTACCATTAAGTTTGGAACATTCTCGTTCCAGTCTTGTTTAAAATTAGATTGGAATTGTCTGTTGTTCATATCTTGTTCAAGTGATAATGTATATAAATATGAATTTGATGAACAAATAATTAGTTCCTGTTTTAGGTCAGTCTGTGGAAATCCTTGATCACAGATTACAGTTGTGGTCGGATATAATTAGAGAGGAATTAGTTGTTTAAAATATCCAGTGGACATAACAAAGTGCTCTTGGCTTTTGAATATATACACATTGCCTTGCTTTAACATTCTTTACTTTTGGACATGTGATATGTCATTCAAGATTATTTAGGACTTAATTTACAAAACATGTGTCTCGTGAAGTTTAATTTCGTATTGAACGTAACTATAGATGCTTACTGATTTTATTTTAACTTTTTGGGTTTACGTTCATTGCTGTTATATATAATTTAAGACCTAGAGTAGTAATACATATTGGGAACTGGTGAGGGATCGGATTATCTTTACCACATTGTAGATATTTTGAAACCTGTATTTCAAAAAAGGAATTACATTCAACAAAACCAGATAGAAATATAATTAACAAACCTAAAGGTTGAGAAGGAAATTATATAAATACAAGATATAAAATAAATACAGCAAGAGGAAACTGAGAGGGAAAAACAAATGCAATTTCAATGAGAGGAAAAGCACCGGCAGGCGTGGAGAGACATAGAAGGAAGAGAAAGACATGCGAATTGAGAGAGAGAGAGAGAGAGAGAGAGAGAGAGAGAGAGAGAGAGAGAGAGAGAGAGAGAGAGAGAGAGAGAGAGAGGGGGGGGGGTTGAATACAATTCAGATGCAGTGAGTATAAAGGAAATTGCAGCACAATTTAAAATAATTAGATCTTCCAGACAAAGCACACACAAGTTCAGATTTTGACCTTACCATACATATAAGGCTATTAGGTGAGTACCACATTTCATGGAAAAGAAGTAGATGAAGACTCTTTCACTTTCAGAGTATTGCGGACATATAAAATAGAGCATTGAGCTTTATTATCACACAGTCTGCTTATTGTAAAATTTTCTCGTGAAGTATACACATCAATGTATGTACAACAGAGTGCCGATAATGGTACGGTTATTGAATATATGTCGTACAGTTAAGAATTGTTAGCTGAATCATATTGGCAAAGGTTTACCAATCGTTTAATAGAAAATACACAAACTGATGTCAAGGGAACAAGAACTATGATTTAATAGCTGGTGATCAGTCAACATGGTGGATAAATTTCACGATTACATCAGACAACTTATATTAATTTAAGAATTCCAGAGTAGTATCCTTTGTGATATCAAGACCTATTTTGATGAGAAAGAAGTAGAAGCGTTGCAAACTGATGTTCGCACAGGTGATGATTATTTCTTGCCACACAAAGTTTCATTTGTCAGTAAGTCTACTTCTCCTCAACAGTAGTATGGTTAAAAGAGCATCTTAATCTTCTGGTAAATTCTTAACCTGATGAGTGCGACGTTGTTAACGTTCATTTCCACTGTATGAATTTGGCATCCGACTGAGTTTCTGGACCCATGACTGTTGGAGCTGTATTTTATTTATCTAGAGAGGTATTCATTTATTCTACTAAATGACATACCTGGATATAACGTAGTTGTTAATCCACTAGTAACTTATAGACCTTATTTGCGTCAAAACATGGATCATTTTGAGTGTGAAATCCCTGATTTGTAACCTACCTGTGCAGTTACCAGAGATGTTGGGGAAAAAGAGCTTTTGGGAATGATGTAATTAGGAAATTATTCCTTTATCTACACATTTATTGGTCAGCCTTAGATGAGGTCACTTTTTTCCTGGTATTGATCAGTCAATAGTTCTTGATCCCAGTGACCTATTCACTACTCATTCTATTTATTATAATCAGGCTGACAAAAGATAATCACTAGTTGTCTCACAGGAACAATATTCTGAGATTTCCTTTTTGTTATTCAGATCGCTATTAGCGGAAATGCAACACACAAGTCTCAGTTTGTTACTTTGTGAAAACTGAGGTCCTGGTGAGAAACTGGAGACCAGTTGAGGTATCGCTGGTGACGAATGGTCAGTGAGCAATCAAGATGTTGTTCCCAGGTCATATAGACGGAACATTCTAAGCATACCCAAGGGTTCTCAAACTCACACCAAATCGAAGGCCGCATGAGAGCATGTTCATTCGCCCAAGGGCCGTACCACATATATTATATTTCATGACACCTTCTGACGACAATCATTCTGCTTGGCCACATGATGCGGTTGGACGTGACACATGCGGACCGTGTTCCATGTATTTAAGACCATTGGTCCAAACCATTAAGCCACCGTGGCTGTTGAATTAGGATTATTTAGCCAGTATATGAATATGTTTTATTGGCTGAAAATCAGAAGTGATGTTTGTAAATAATGTAGATCTTGTCACGATTGTCAAATGGTAGGGAAACCCAATCAACAAATATCTAAAGCTCACCTTCAAACTATTTCTGCGTTTATCGAACCGTTTATCAAAATACTGGTAGAGTACAGTCCCTTACATAAGCCAGGCAACCAATAGCTGTTGATTATAATTTGTGCCTGCGCACACATTTCAGATCCATTTCCTTTGAAATATTAAGATTAAAACTATCGTAAAGGCTTTGATAAAGTGTTTATACAGTTAATGGCCTTCCCAAACTGTACAGTCTAATGAAGGGTTAAATTTGATGTATGAAGTTTTCAAACAAGTTTTGCATGAATTAGACACTCAAAATTTACAATCTTTTGACTATTACAGTGAAAGTCAATAGGGTTTAGAGCACATGAATCGCTCATATTGCTTTGATACACGAACATATTAAGTTACGGGTGTTCATTTGCTGTTGTTTGATGTTACAGAATTGGTTCAAGAATCATTAAGTTTTAGATCATTCGAACTGGGTTTATTTTACCTAATGTCTGTAGACCATTGAAGTTGTTAAAAGAGACACTTCTTTCTATGACGATTCCATGATTAATCTTCTTGATTATGTATCTAATATTAAATATAAGTTGTTAAAGGCTTGTGAAGTTGGAAGGACAACTCTTAACTCGACTCATAGTTGAAATCTAGGTATGACAGAGCTACATAGGAAAGATGCTTTCGGCCTGATGATACATTTCTTACTCTTTTACTCATACGTGAATATCCACTTTGGGCTAAACAGTGTTGTCGATATACAACTAAAAGGAGAGCGAATGACTTACATTATGTTAGTAAAACTCGTAGGAAGTAGAGCAGAAACTACTATGTCATATAAATATGTCACAGTTAATTATTCAATCAATTTAGTTCTACCTGTCGCATGCAGTGATGATGTAATCGATGTAATGCAATCTGTTGTGATGTGACGTTGGATTAACCAATTAAATGAATTCGAATATATTAATAAATCTGGGCCAGAAACTTGCACACGTACTACAATACAGAGGAGCAAAGTAAAACAGCTGGGATACTAAAGTGATCACTTGTTTCCTGATGTTCTAACACGAACAAGCAAAATTTATTATGACTGAGATTCTAGATTCTACTTCTACGAAGCAATATCCGTACAGTAGTTAACCATGTGTTCTTGTGCTTTCACCAAATAATACACGTTGCATATGTAAGGTATAACCCGTGGAGGTTGAACCCGGAAAATCCATGTAAGTACCACCTACCCACGGGAAGATTCTGGCAAGTTTTCTCACATGTCCCATATTGGTCGAGCCAGAGACTCGAACCAAGAAAATTTGGCTATATATAATGTCAATGTAAAGTAGAAGAAAATGGAACCTTTAGAAGTTTGATAGTTATGTGCATGCAGTGACGTGTGAAAACACGTACATTGTTCCTGTCCGGAGTGTAAAATATGAATTGAACACCAAGTCAACATTCAATACCATGCATGGTTATATATATATATATATATATATATATATATATATATATATATATATATATATATATATATATATATATATATATATATATATATATATATATGGGAAAACTAAAAATGTAATCTATGGGGAGAGGAATTTGTGTGGACTGATTGTTTGTGTCGCATTTGAAATACCTTTGAGGGGTTTATGCGCAACTAATTGCTCATCTATGGAAACGCTGAAAATGCCTTGGTTCAGAAACATCTCTATCGTTCTCCATCCATCGATCTGAAATGTCACAAAGATATATATATAAAGTGACCCATACTCTAGTCAAACTCATTTAAAGTATGTCATATATGTCATATATACTGTTACGTGTCCGTTCAATACATACATTTTACTCTAATTTATGCAAGACCACATATCTCTAGCCAGCCTAATATCTATAAATAACACATCTGCATGGTTTATCTTCATCAGGTTCCTTACCGCCAGCAGTTCACGCCGTATAACCTATACAACTCTCACTTAAACATTGAACTATTTTAACTCTGCCCCCTTAGGCCAGTCAACGTTTGCTTTCCAGGCTTAGTTTGCCATATAATTGCACTACATTAGCCACCCTAGAGACATAAACGGTATCTGCCGAGTCCCTTCATATTGATTCATATGAGTAATTTACAGGTTTCCTGCTGCATGTCCTGCCACTGCAGTCACACCACCAATGTACATTAGCCACCCTAGAGACATAAACGGTATCTTCCAAGTCCCTTCATATTGATTCATATGAGTAATTTACAGGTTTCCTGCTGCATGTCCTGCCACTGCAGTCACACCACCAATGTACATCACTAGATTTTAATATGGACTACGTTACTGCAGGTACATTCAATCGGTAATGGCCTGACTTCAATACTAGTAGCCATGTCATCATGGAACCTCACTTACACTTTACGGCGTGACGTTTTTTCCTAGCAATTTCTAATTATTTCGGGCTAAGGACATTCCCATTATTCACAAACGTAATCACACAAATCTAAAACTTCCTTAAAACGGGGCTCTATCAAAGGCACATACTTTAAATTTGTTACAATATGTCATAGTATACATACATACATATTCCTGGCCTATAATTTGAACTTCACAATAGACTTTTTCTCCGTTAGTTATAACGTTTCGTTAAATAATAGTAACTTGGAGTTTACTGATTTATGCTGAAATTTGTAAGTGCAATCTGTATGGAATATGTTTTCAACAAAATTGCCACTATTTAAGGATATATTGTAATTTTACATTTAACTTAGGAACGTAGGAACCATATACTGAACTTTGAAAACATATATTGAATTTCGGAACCATATATTAAACTTAGGAACCATTTTTTGAACTTAGGAACCGTATATTGAACTTAGGAACCATATATTAAACTTAGGAACCATATATTGAACTTAAGAACCGTTTAATGCATTGTTATCCACTCTATGGGCGCTAAAATCTAAAACAAACACATACTGACGAATGTGGTCTTACTAGCTTTTTGAATGTTATGTCTGCGTAGTATCCATCTGTTGTCTTCAGTCGAAAGTAATTCCCATCTCTGTTAGCTCCAATTATTATAGTTGGCTCCTGTCCACAGTCTCCGTTATACATCAATGACTGTATATCGTTGGTTTCACCAAAATCGGACAGTCTATATTTCATCCGCACGACAAACGTTTCTCCAATGTCAGCGTTGGCAAACCGAGGAATCACGAGAGCGCCGTTACCATGGAAACATGCGGCGCCACTTTGGAATGTGACGTTGTGCACTTGAACATGCACATCATTTCTCGAGGAATCTGTGGCTTCACCATGGTTAAAGTTCAAATCAATTTCTGGTTTGCATTGTGCTACACGAAACGGGAAAGAAAATAGATGTGATTTTAAGAGATACTCTCGGTAAGTTATTCCACGTAAGCTGCATTGATTTAATGAAAGTGGTAAGAATTATGTAGCATTTTTAACGGTAAACCTGCTCTACGTTTACAAAACAAAATTTCTATGGCGTTTTGTGTCAAAACTGGGATTTTTATATCATCGAATAATCGTGCGATACTGTTAATGCTAAGTGTGGATGATGCCACTTTTGACCTTGACTACTGAAGGGAAACATGTTTGTTCAAATGTCAATCAAAGGCAAATGCCAACAATATATAATCTTAAAGCATGTTCGTTCATTGTCTAATTAGTTCAGAATAGTTACGATATTAAGCTAATTTGCAGATGAAACATTTGACCGTGTTTAGGAACAATTGAATTTATGCTTACTGATTACTTCATTTGGACAGATCGTAATTTGTATGCTATAGACAATGCTAACAATTATGGGAAATATCACTTTAAAAGATGTACATATTTTACACCTGTTCAGGTTCTGATATTGCAATGTAAAGTCTTTGTGTTTAGTTTGAAAGTATAGCTTTTATTTAATGAATGACACCTTCCAGCTTTACAAGCAACTAATTTGCGACCAGTCGGAAACACATAAAAGTACTCAACAAATGCGTATATGTACCAGACTGTCAAAACATATTAAGCAGTCATGTACCTTAAAAGGTAATTTACAGCAAGCATTATTACTGACAAAAAAATAGCTTGGGTGTGGATGACTCTAATATATATGATGTCTATACATTACTATTAAATATCTTTTATGTCTAAACATTTATTAACAATATCTTGTATGCTTGAATATGTATAAACAATATCTTGTATGTAACAACAATGAACATTTAGTGGATTCAGCTGGTGAAACGTTACCTAACGGAGCAATATAATGCAAGTACTCGCTTAAAACTTACTCTCATATCAAAACTTTATACTATATACTTATAACTGCACATCCATGATCTATAAGACCCCTTGCAAAGCACTATGAAAGAACAGGTGCACGACAACCTTGGCTATTGATAGTCCGATAATTCTTGCTTTCATAAACGATAATTAGGGGGCGGCTAACGTTACACAAAGTCTCAGCTTTCAATAATAACATTCGGTGTTTGTTACGGCTCTGCCTCTTAACCAAACATCAACTTATCAAACAATTTATCTATAATACATAGCGAATATTTAAGAGAAACTTAAAAAGCATTTTGAATTTATCCCTAACCATTATTATCCTAAATATTATATCAGAAGTTATGTTGAATGTATCCCAACCTTTATCATCCTAAATATCCTATCAGAAGTTCGTTTGAATTTATCTCCAACCATTATCATCGTAAATATCCTATCATAAGTCCTACTGAATTTATCTCAAACCATTATCATCGAACATATCCTATCAGAAGTCCTTTTGAATTTATCTCCAACCATTATCATTCTAAATATCCTATCAGAAGTCTTTTTGAATTTATCCCCAGCTTTATCAACCTAAATATCCCATTAGAAGTCCTTTTGAATTTATACCCAGCCATTATCATCCTAAATATCCTATCAGAATTTCTTTTGAAATTATCTCCAGCCATTATCATCCTAAATATCCTATCAGAAGTTATTTTGAATTTATCTCCTATCATTATCCTAAATATCCTATCAGAAGTTCAAATGTTTTGAATAATCCGAATGCATTCCAAAAGTCTTAAATGTTCTGATGTATCACAATCACGCAGTCAAGAATGTCTTTCAACGTGTTCAATAAATTCCAAAATAATGTGTCAGTCCACTGATAAATCAAATTGTGTCAATCCACAGATAATTCAAATGAATAATTTAATTAATAATTTATCTCGAATTATATATGAACACAACTGTAAAGGATTCGGATAGCCTGCTCTTAAAACATGAATTAATTATTTGTTAACAAATACATATGCACATTATGTTCGACTTATACAATTATATAATGTGAAGATTCCATCTAAAAACTAAGTATAAATGTAAACAAGACCAACTATGAAGTCTTGCTATGTTAACAAGAATGTTTCTCGAATATTCTGAATTTAAAATCTATGTGAGTATGTTATTTACAACCTACAATCGTCGACAAAGGTTTGTCATATTATCCGCATGTTTACACATGCCCATTATTGAAGTCCAATCTACAATCGTGGACAAAGGTTTGTCATATTATCCGCTTGTTTACAAATGACCATTATTGAAGTCCAATCTACAATCGTGGACAAAGGTTTGTCATATTATCCGCATGTTTACACATGCCCATTATTGAAGTCCAATCTACAATCGTGGACAAAGGTTTGTCATATTATCCGCTTGATTACAAATGAGCATTATTGAAGTCCAATCTACAATCATGCACACAAAAAGATAAAATTGTTTTTGTTATAACAAAAATATTTGTAATTTTATTAAAGACAGAGTTTTGCTGCTTATGTGCTGCAATACCTTTACAATTCAAAGATATATTACATTCCTCTTGTGTTCAATGATATTAAGTAAAATTATTACACAGTACATATGCCATCTGAAGATAATTGCTGATGTTAGCATACTCCTATGAACTCTAAAGTCAGGTGGTCTGAGTTATTGCTTACAGATGGTCAATGTTTGCAAATGAACGCGTTATAATCAAATCTAGTAACTGCTAGTAACAACAGAGCACAAAGTTGAGTTAATTGCAATAAGAACGTGACTTTTTATGGAGCAATGTACACATTTCATGCCCGCGAACTATTAAAACGGACAAGTGCTTGTGAAAAGCCGCTACGATTACTTTACATCTTATGGTTCTGCCTCTTCTTTACAGGTAAGAGGAAAAGATATTTACTTTTACAAGACTTTTCTTCCAGTGACTTAATGCAATAATTTGATGTTTAGGGATATTATGGGTATATATATTTCAAAACCAATTTCATGCACCATATTAAGCGATGTAGAAATAAAATATCTTTAAAAAGATAGAAAACATGTTTTATTTTCGGAATTTAAGGTTAAGCATCAAATTATTTGCTGTTACTATAAACGATTGCAGTATAAGTCTGAAATGCTGAATTCTTAAGCACTTTTTGCATTTTGTTACCATACCGTGACCTACGTAACAGCAAAGAGCGAAAACTTAAAAGGTTTTGTAAAATTAAACAAATCTAATTTTATTTACGTAAAATAAATACAAATTAATAATAAAAAAAAACTTACAGCATGGTGAGTGATATCCTAAATGGTCGTAAAGTTCAATCAAGTCCGAAAGTATCTAGTATTTGAAATGAATTCAAGAGCTTTTCAGAATGAAGTCAAATATATTGTGTTGATGTCACATTGTAGCAAGACTCAGTGCGCATGCCATCTGTCGAGATTGACATGCGCTGAATGTGCCATAAATGTGAATGAGAAATGTTTCTATCGTGGACGTCTTCATGACGACAAGTTGATATGGTATCTTGTTTAGCAAGATTCTACATGTATCTTCCGCTGCTGCATTTCTTGTAATTTTAATACAAACTCAATAGTGACAACAGCTTGGAAATTCCTGCACACATTCCCACCTTAATTATTCGTTAAATTCATATATTCATGTTTATAATGAATGATGACCTAATCATATTTATCTGACCGTATGTGTTCACTTCTAAGTTGACTCGAGCTGCACACTGCACAAGCTTAGATATAATGCGCCGGCAGATATTGGTGTGTGCAGTTTGATCGGTGTAATCAGTGCAACAAACGCCACGGACTCTGATATGCAGCCGCATTATACTATGTTAAGCCATTTTTGTTTGCAGTTTGATACTACCTATAAGTAAGTATGTACGGTACATCCGAGTGTAACATACTTTTCACAAGTCACTTAAATATTGTTCTCACTACAGTAACTTCGGTATTTAAGCCTCCTCCCTCTCCCCCCCCCCCAACAACACCCTTTAATGCGTTGAAAAATCACCAGATTTTATTGGCTAATTATTAAAGTGTTGCATATTATAACTCTCGAAAGTATGGAATTACAAAGCGATGAAACAATTGTTGTATAAAATTAATATATAAATATAATAAATGTCTTCTAAGATTGAGTATTGTTCACTTGAAACTCTCTATTATAAAATTAATCGCAAGGATTTGTGTTTAGTGCCTGGTATTCTGACAAGGTAATGCATCATTTTTCCATTCTTAAATTATTTCCGAGTTCTGTGATATTTGTTCTTACATTTTTATTTGGGCTACCGTTTGCAAAGAAAATGCCAAAAAGTTAAACCTGAATTGACTATTATCGAGAACTATCTTCAACAACAGAAACAATAAAAATACCCCAGAATCCCACAAAATATAATTTAAGCAACAAATGAACACATGCAATTGGAAACAAACTCGAAACTAGATTGCTAATCAACATATGTGATACCAAGAGCCAATACATCATTATGTATCTCTGTTTACTAACTTTTCAACCTTTCTACTTAATACTTATATACAGAATTTCATACATAATAGTTTTCTTTGCAAGATTAGCATTTGATAAATAATGGCATTCGACTTTTATCCTGTGCATTAAGAGTCATGAAGAAAAGTGATTTCATTTGAAATAAATTTTAGAACAAACCAGAAAATATTTTTGAAGTTTTAAAAAAAATTTTTTTAACAATGAATATATATTATATTAAATATATTCTGTAAACAAGATTATCTTCAAAGTCCAACTCATTTTGAGGTTTTGGGCTGTTTTTGTTTTCGTTTGTTTGATTTTTTTTCTTTGTTTTTTTGTAACTTTATTTCATTTATATAAAATATTTGTCGCATCCGTCTTCATTACATAATTCGATAGACGTAATAACAGTTGAATCATATAAAGAAAATAAAGTTCTAATTACCTGAGTTCATTTTGCTGTAGTTTTTGTTTTCCGGAGCAGCAAATATACATCCGCAGATTTCTGTGCTATATACTGTTCCAGGAGCACACTTCATATCAATGTATCCGAAACCATCCAGGGCTTGCTTGAACTCTTCGGGTTTTCCAATGACTCCAATCTTGTCACATGTATCTGTAAATGTTTGAATCGCAGCTAAATAAAAGGTAACGTCAAAATTGTTCATGTTTCATTGTTTGAGAAAGGTTTAACTATTATGAAAATAAATTATCTACAGCATTATCGTACAAGAGGGTTTAATTGAAATTATTTGTATCTACATTTCCCCCAAAATGGATGGAATAATATACACTGTCTGTGGCTTTATGTTGTAGTATGCGCGAAGCTTTGACGGATCCTCAATACTATCTCAGTTTTTCGGTATTCTCAGTGCAAAAGTGAACATTTTAGTTTCTCGGCGTTTTTAATTTAAAAAAAAATGAACATTTGCCTTTTGTTTCATCACAAATGAATATATACAATGTTAGACGGTTATAGTTAGAGCTTTATCTATTGACATTAGATACATTATTTCAAACATAATGATGCAAAATTAAATTGCACTACATAACTATATTCATTTTAAGTCAACAGACTGCATTACTTTAAAGGACGTGCTTCAACATTATTGCCGAGAGCTCCAGATATTGTACGCTTTGATTTAAATTGATGATTTGTGCGTACTCTCGAATTCGGGCAATTACGATTGTTTTAAATCGTGTAGTCTAAAAGAGTTTAGTTTTAAAAGAAACGCTTGAAACGAAACGGATCTCTAAAAGATATTAAAATGTTTTAGTAGTATAAAAGTGTGGCTTTTGCCCGACTGGCCCTCTTTAGTGTCCCTGCCATCGTTCATAGCCACTACACCATGTGACATAATTAACCAATTCGAGACCGTTGCATGTTTAGTAATTTTAATTATGCACACACGTGACCCAGTCATCAGTGTCCCAAGAGCTCTAGTGGGGGACAAACCTAGCCTTTTGTATAACTCGTGCTTTGATATTATGCTGCCCAGATGAATGGGTGAATATTCTGGTAGTAGCAACTAAAGTCTTTCTGATAAATACTTAGGTTTTTCATTTGACTTGATTCTTTGTAAATCCGCACGGCTTCTAATTTGTGCTAATAATTTTCCAGTTTTTCTAACACAGTTTCAACTAGTTTATGTGGCTGCGAACAGCTCAGATAAAGTGTAAATTCGTGAATGTAGTCTCATGGACATTAATTTTCTAGCACCACCAAACACACTTCTTATTATCGATATAAGTAGACAATAATACCGATTGGTGTACCTACAATGGTTGAGATGGCCGTGATTCCAGTCACGCCAAGATCAATAGTCGTTGCCGCAGCATGACAGCAAATAACATCGACGACCAAAACAGCGTATCTGTATATCACGATCAGTGCGGTTAGCTTGGTAATTTCATCTCGCAGCTGCTGTTCTGCTTCGATACTTTTTTCACGTCAGAAGACTGAAAGTCCAGTTAGGTTTATCAACGAATATTGTAAAACAACGTTGACTGAATTGAAAAGAGAAAGATCTCAACTGTTCTTCAAAGAGTATGCACTTCTTCGTGTAACATTTATTTAGCAAAATTAATCGTTAGATGCAGGCGCTGCGTATTTTATGGTTTTGAATGAATTCAGCGCTTATCCGTCGGCATGCTCAAGTCGCAGTGATTTAATTTTTTTCGAAGAAGAAGGCTTTAATAATTGTATGTCAATCGAACCAGTAAAAACGGGTCCCGATATTTGGTTTGAAGTGTGTGTGCGGTTTGCGCCTGGGCTTGATGATGAGATCGGATTGCCTGTCATATGATTAAAATACGCGATTGTATTATTAATAAAAGAATTATGGTGGGTGGATACATCGGTGAATGCGACTTCGCCATCGTAGAAAATATCTGGAAGACGTTTTGCATCTGCTGAAGCAGTTTACGCTTGAACGTTTTCACGTACGCATGCGACGATTCCATGCTAATATTGAGCTGGTTGTCATTCATCAGGATGATTTCAAAGAGGAATGCTTAGTTGACCCTTTACCCAATTATATGACAGTTCACACGAGGGTTTGGTAACATCACTTTGACTCAGATATTTGTCGACAAAATTGTTAATCGAAATTGTTATCGATGTTGACATCCACTACCAGCCGATCCAACACCCCGTCAGCAAATTCCTCAATCACATTTCCGCAACCAGATTACATTACTTACTTAATAATGATATACATATAGTCTTAAATACAAACTCAAAAGACAGTTAAATTTCCGTCAGGAGAAACGTTAAGTGTTTCAAACTGAATTTAATATTTGGCAACTAATGCTGCTGATATTGCAACTGTACAAAACTCAAAAATATCTTTTCATGTCACTGTTTGGCTTTACCTTATATGATATAGGTGTATACATTCAGTATCAATATGCCGCTTATCATTTATCGGCGCTCTCGCTAGACCCCAAATGACATTAGTCCCAGCTATGATACACCCTGAAGCGATACCAACAAAAACATGACTAGTCTCATATAAATCCGCCTTGGTGACAAAAAGGCTCGAATCTACATAAGCACCCGTCATTGAGTTGATTCGCGTCCGTAATTGGTTTTATACATGTTTTATAATACAATACAAGCTTTAATGTGAAATCAATAAGTATTTGCGTTGTTGGTGAAAAGTCCAGTCCATGTAACACTTCAACGACAAGACAATTGCATATGGAACCACCCAATCGTGGGTGTACTTGAATAGTTGAATAAAGCAATGTTTGTTGTTCACCTCCTTTCGTAAAGTAATTAAGAACTGCAACGTGTGGTGCAAGTCAGCAAGAGTCAAAATACAAACGATGTTGAGGTGCTACCACATAGGCGACCCACCGAGTGTGGTGTCCTGTTGCCTAATCCAGGTTCATGATGCCATTTTCACCTCGGATAAAACACCACCAAAATGTCGGATCGATTTGCATCGGAAATAAACCAAGACTGATCAGTGAACTGGCAAATATGGTGATCTACTGTGGTAATCAAAAGGGTATTTGACGACTCCTTCCTGGTCGTTGAAGGCTTCTTCCTTTCCGATAATGCTGCCAGCTGTCTTTCTTCAAATCCATTCTTGATGCAGTTCAGAAAGACCCTAACGCTGCAGTGTCTGAGACCGCTGAAGCTGCATCTGGCAACAACGCTGAAATGGCTACAAGGAACTGGAATATTCCACTTTTTCAGTGCAACATATTCACGTAATCGTTTTGGTGTCCAAGAACTTAATGAGATCCATCAAGCTGATTTACTGTTTGTTCCACATGATCGTATCGGTGATGGATAAAGTAAATGAACACCTACAAGTACGCGCTAACCACTGGTGCAACCTTTTTTTTTTATTGCTGTAGTATTGTTTTCTTCGGGATTGTTGCTGCGGTGGCAGTGACAACCGGTGCTGGTTTTGGATTCAGTGTAATTACAGGTTGTAATGTGTAAAGTATATCGGCCTTTCCCATACAACTTGGTATGCATATCCCATGTGGATGTGCAATCTACTTAAGCTGCAGAATAGTGAGCATGTTTATACTAAGAAATGGTAAACCATATCTTTAATTATGAAGTCCGTCGATTCCACCTTTTATTTGTGGCATGTCATCAGGGCCAGAAGCTGTAATCGCGTCAATCCTGTTTTAAAACATAGACTTCCACATACTAGCATGGTGGTTAATTTTATGATACTTTCTGATCACCCAGATTTAAAGACATTGCAGAGGAGGAGATAATAACACGGCGACGGACATATCTTCGTAATAATTCTCTGACTTGGAAAATACGCAATCTGGGGCAGAACATGACATTTAGGGTACTGCAAAAAAACATACCCAGAAGTTACATCATGGTAACGTGGCACGACCATGATTTAAGGGTGGCACTGGATTTGAATCATACGATTAACTGTGTCAGCTCTGTGGATCTGTTCGAGAATACTAAAACGCGTGCCAAAATAAGTCGAAACCAAAACTATACATGGCTGAACAAACAAGTACAAAAAAAAATATAAAATAAAACAAAATGAAATAATAACCAGGTATTCTCACATAAAATGCCTCATTATTTCTGATTTCATCAAACTGAGCTGCAAAGTCGAATAAAGCATTTTCTATCATGAGTTCAGCGCAATTAAGCACAAATGACCCAATACTGAGTACAAAGTCAAATGGAAATGGAAGTGTGTGAAAAATTGGCGTCCTTACAAAACATATGAGAGCGAAACGGCAAGATTTTTCAAGGTTAAGCTGGGCTTTTTACAGTTAGATGGCTACAATTATTCCCCGGAAATGCTAAAATTGCAGAATCCTCTGAAGGCTTCTCCCACAGACGCAATGTCTACTTGTCAGCGTCCCCAAGCCCAACGATATATCTGGATCTGTCACTGTCACTGTATAACTTGTATAGTCTCTCAGAGCTAATGGTTGTTACCCATTTGTAATCATGCAATCAACATTCACATAGCATAAGTAAAGACCTATTTGTTCGAACTCACATATATATATGTAAAAATCAAAACAAATTCTTTACGTGTTTACATTTAAGAATAATTTAGAGTATGGGAATAATGTTTATAATTATTTGCATGACTTATATTCCGAAGGATTTTAGCCACGTTTCACCTTTACCATTTTTACTATCTATGCTTTATTAATAACTACAGACTTGGTATTTTGATGATGTGACACACACACACACATACCAAAAGCATCCGTCTGTAGTTAATGATATTTTAATTATTGTTTATGATCTTTTTTTTTTTATAATGAGCGTTATACATCGTCATCAACGAGATCAAACATTGTTTTCATAGAGACAAAAATATGCACGTGAAAAAAATCGCTTATAACAAAGGAACATATTGATTTCACAATTAATTAATAGTATTAATTTCCAACTTACAATTCTTTGTTTCGTCTTTCTGGTCACATCGAGATTTACATTTAATATCGATGACGCAGCCCACACGTTCAATGTACGCATAACCACTTTGGCAACAGCGAGCAATCGATACGCCGTTTACACATTCCCAGTATTCTCCGCATTTGTTGTCATGACGATAAGTCTTCAGTCCAGGCTCAAGACACTTGTCTGTGAAACACAAAGGTTTTAGTATTAGATAATCTCGTTTCAACTTAATATTATCATACAGTTTAGAGAAATTTTAATTCGTACTCTACGGAGATTCGAACCCAGGTCAGCGAGTAAACGGCACTCATTGCCTTGCATGTACACACGAGCCATATTCCCTCACAACTAAACAACGCCACTGCTACGTGCTTAGGCTCGAATAAACAGTAACATAGAAATAGTGAAAAAAACAAGCTTTTAAAACTTAATAAACAATTTATTGAGTACAAATATTTTTTTCAGAAAAGAAAAATAAACTTACGGTTTTAAGAATCCAAAATTAATCCAAAAAAATTCAAAATATTATCCACTAGAGAAATTGCAAAAGTCCTGGTAATAAAATGTCGAAATAATTCTAAGTTCGAATTCCAGCGAAATATTAATATGGAAGACGACGTCTCTTGATGAAGTCAGTTCTTGTTAATGAAAATCTATGAGCACATATTCTTTTCCAGATAACTAACAAAATAATTCCTCTTGATCCAAACAAATTGACACAATTTCCAGTACACGGTAATTAAAAATAACTATAAAAAAAACCACACAACTTAGTATTCATAAAGCCCAAACTTCTACTGAATACCTCGCTCCCAAAACATAGTTTATATCTCTGTTTTTTACGTAAATAAGGGGTCATGTGATCTTCTAGAAACTATCAGAACAAATTTACGTTAAAAAACTCACGTACCCAGCGTATGATCCAACTAAAATTAGAAAGATGTTTATATAAAACTCCACAATGTCCTTGGAACCAACCAATCATTTTAAAAGCTTGTTTACAACTCTGAAACCAGGTCAGAAATGAGGTCAACACCTGGTTTTTACTCTGTAAAGTAAAGGTCCCCCCTCAATGAACGAATCTTAAAATTTAAATCTAACAAACAAACAAAAAAAAAAAAATATAAATGACTTATATCAAAGATAGGTAACAACACAAAATTTTTATGTTACTCAATCGGTGTTATATCCAGTCGTGTGTGCATTTAACACAGATAGAGTAACATCATTTTATAGTATGAATTCAAAATTCTCTAACCTATATGATAGTTCCATTTATATTAAAATACCAATTCTGCATACTATTATCAAGCATTCTTCTATAGAATCCAGGGATAGCCATTTCCATTCTGTTTTATGTATTTATAACACTCAATAATTAACTGTATATACCTTGATTTCTTACAGCGGAATCCGGAGTGACTGTGTAGATAGCTGAGCATTACTTACTAGGTCGTCATCCGAATGTGTCTGCTACACACGAGTACATATAACACCAACTGAGTAACATAATTTTTGGTGATGTGTGCTTGGTCGTGATGGAATATGGCTCGTGTGTACAGGCAAAGCGTAGGGTGCCGTTTACCCGCAGACCTATGTCCTAATCTTCGTAGACTACGAATTAAAAATTATCTAACCTGTATGACGATGATATTATTATTGCATTAAAATATTAATTCTGCCTACTATTTTCAAGCATTCTTCTACAGAATCCAAGGATAGTCCTTTCCGGATCGTTTGATGTATATTTATAATTCTCCATATATATATATATATATATATATATATATATATATATATATATATATATATATATATATATATATATATATATATATATATATATATATAGTGTGTGTGTGTGTGTGTGTGTGTGTGTGTGTGTATGTGTATGCCAATACTCTGAGGTGGTTTTGGCTATGTCCTCACTGTCAGTCAAAGTGTCAAAGAAGCGCTCTCGTGATTTTACATGCCCCATCCCGAAACAAAAGGTGTGGTGGTTAGGGATGATGATGTAAACTTTCCACGATGATGTCTCTTTCTGAATCATGCTTGAAATGCATATCAATGTAATGCACTTTTTAAAGGAAGAAAGCGAACAAAAATATTAGCAACTGCTATAATTAGATAAATCAAACACATATATTTTGTTTTTACAGTTTTTGGATTAAAAAAAATCGACTAAAATTTGGTAGAAACTTGCAATAGGTCATAATTGTTTTCCTAATTGTTATTCCAGCCTCACCGTGCTTGCACTTGACCTGCTCTGACGTCTGGCAGGTTTTGACATCCTGGTCCCAGTATTTACCATGGGGACAAGAGCGGGTATCTTCCCTCAACTTTCCTAGACTGGTATAACAGATGATGTACTTGTTACAGTAACTAGGATGAGGGTTATACCCGACTCCTCCCTCTAAAATACACCCATCACAAAGGCCTGAAATGGCAAAAGGGAAGGCTTTCGGTTTAGATTGTTTATGCTCTTGTGTAAAATTGAAGGGATCGTCAGGGTCTAAATTTGCCTTCTGTTGCATCCAAATTTACATCGAAGAACGCATACACTTAAAGAAAAGATGATACAGCCCCTGTGGAAAAAGATACTGTCAAGATGATGATGATGATGATGATGATGATGATGATGATGATTATTTGATTAATAATAATAATAATAATAATAATAATAATAATAATAATAATAATAATAATTAATAATAATAATAATAACAACACTGTATTCAGTAGTTTTGGCCACCGGACCATATAACAAAATACATTGAAATATCATTTGTACAATGGTTTAAAGAAGTTAAATATGGTGTTTATAATGAATATAGATAGATAATTTCCAATAATCGGTGCATAATTTTATACAAGTGTTACTACCTCTAAGTATATTGTTCACCATTCATTAGATCGTGAAATAAACCTCGGAAGCAATTCGTCCCCATTACGAACTATGTTCTGAACTACTTGTATGCAGATTTAACAATATGGTGGTAGAAGGAGACTAAGTCACAATAGGAATGATTTCGGCCTCTGCTGTCGTAGTATATTTGGTGCACACCGCCAGAGGCGAATCACTAAACACATCAAATAAATATGTATTCCTTCAGTACCTTCCGAGGTTTTTTGAAGACGTGACGGGAATGGCTGAATTACGTTCCGATCGATTATGTCATGTATGAGAGCACTTGTAATAGTTACTGTCAAAAAAGTAAAGTGGCGTCATTAGTTACACCGCTTTTATACAGATGAGAAAATCTTTTGTTGTCAATAACTTTATGGCCATCCACTTGACAGATGAATGAAAGAACAAGGAGAAATGAATATTTAATCATGTTTAACGACATCGAAAACACTCGAGCGTGACAGTATGCAATCATTACAATAATATGTCCATGTGATGTGACTGGTAAATGTATGTGAAGAAGAAAATCAGATAATACAACTTGAGAATGATAAATAATTGTAAAATACAACTGCTTTTTTATGCCCAGCAGTGAATTACTTGATTTTCTAATTAAAATAATATCGATATTTTACTGCAGTGAAAAAATAACAGTGAAAAAATAACAATATTTTTTCACTATAGGAACTACATTTTTGGGTCAGAACATACTTACGTAAGAAATCTGCTCTTTCACTGTGTCACAAACTTGAGGTAGCCAACGTATGTGAGCATAAAATAAAAAGAATATTTGCTTGAAACGAGTGAATAACGGATATATTTCATCTCTTGGATAAAAAAAACCTCTAGTATTTTAACTAGTTTTTCATTCACTCGATGAAATATATCCGTTATTCACTTGTTTCAAGCAAATATCCTCTATTTGTTATTGAGATGTCTTTATAACGTAAAGTTTTTTAGAAACAAAATTATCATTGCACGCGTTTGTTAACTTGATGCTGTTGTTTTGCGATTTAACTCCATTTCTCAGAGCAATATAGACTATACAGTTGGGCCAGTTTAACTGGTGGAGGAATAACTGGGTGTAAACCTCGCTAAGAACCATCTACCCCCGGGAAGCTACTGGATGCTACCTATATTGGCAAAGCCCGAGAGTCGAACCCACGCGGACAGAGGTGGGATGGCAGTAGTAGGAAAATACGAACGCTTTAGACCTCATTGCCACCCGTGCCCCGTACCCTGATATTAACTTGTGTTATATACCGTCAGTGATGTAACATCAAAAAATCCATTGAAACAGATATATTTAGGTAAGTATGTGGCTATTCATTGCTTTTGCGTACCAGCTTTTGACATTTAGATGTAATTATCACGTCAAATTTATTCTGGAATATTTCCTGTGAAAAAGCGGGGAAATAAAAAAATGATACGTAATATAACCCCATCCCTCAGGCCTTCTTAAAAAAATAAACCTAAATTAAAAATATATAATTAGAGGCTAACCTGCTAACCGCATCTATTAGGTTTGTGGATTGCCATATCTCCAATGAGTCAATGGAAATTGTTTAAATAATCAATTGATCAATTTTCTTGAGACTGACAGCTCCATTGGCCCAAGTGGCGTCTGCCTTTGATCCGAGAGGTCGCGAGTTCGAAATCCAGGCCGTGTCAAACAAAAGATTCACAAAAATGGTACTAACAGCTGCCTCGCTTGACTCTCAGTATTAAAAGGTTAGTGTTAGGACTGGTCGGCCTGATGTCAGGATAATGTGACTGGATGGAACATCATGCTACATGTCTGCGACATGACTCCCCAGAGCAAGATGCAGACGTCGTAACAATATGACTACACAATTGTTAAAACTACGCTCAAAATTAAAGCCACACACACACACACACATTCTTGAGTCTTGGGTCTCTCTTATGGCAATAACGACAACTGTACTTAGCACATCTAACATAACGCCGTATTGTCGGTAAAATTAAATCTAATTTGTATTCGAAAAGTTGTTATATATAGATATAAACGCACAGGATTATGTTTTCACTGTAAACAATTGCTAGTTCATTTTATACAAAGCTGTTACGAGTAAATTTGTTATTTAACAAGGACTGTTTGAGTGTTTGGGTTACTCCGTAAACATATGAAACAGCGGTTGTGGTGTAAGGACTTGGAAACGCTCGTATGGTCTTCAATCCAGATTTGTAAGACTGAACTAGGCATCTGTTTCTGGTAGGTGAAATAAAATGTGATTTAATAGGGTTTTATCCTTCGCCTTACCATAAAATCACCAAATAGGATTTGTACAGAACTTCTCAAATGTAAAATTTGGCAAAATTTGAGAACATGATATTTGCAATTAATTGTACCATATATACTAAGTTATAAGTCGAATCCAACTGTAAACATGGACCCTAATCTGGTCATTGCATAGATGAAACTGCAATGGTCAGATCAGCCAGCGCATTATGTGACGGCAATTGTAATCAACTTATAAAAAATTGTGAACTGTACATTAACCAACTTGATATTTAAACTGGTCGTAATTTCGTGGTATGATGGTATCTATATACATGCTTTTCAATTCTTGATAACCGTTAATTACTATAAAAACAAGGCAAACCATTTGATGTGTGTGTGTGTGTGTGAGAGAGAGAGAGAGAGAGAGAGAGAGAGAGAGAGAGAGAGAGAGAGAGAGAGAGAGAGAGAGAGTACTTTTCGACTTTGGTTTGGGCGTTGATGTAGTGTAGGCTTTTGTAGGATATGTTCTCTTAGCAGTTGTTGTAGTTGTAATGGTGGTGGTTGTTTTCTCAATCTGTTGTGGTGGATTTAACAGTACCAGAAGATTGCGATCTGTGGGTTCAGCCTTGTATACGATCTCTGTAAAATGTTGGAAATATATTTAGATGAAATGAAATCGTGTAATGAGTGTTAATATGATGAAATCATGTTATGGGTGTTAATATGATGCAATGATGGTATGGGTGTTAATATTATGAAATCATCGTATGGGTGTTAATATGATGAAATGATGGTATGGCTGTTAATATGATGCAATGATGGTATGGGTGTTAATATGATGAAATAGTGGTATGGGTGTTAATATGACAAAATAATGGTATGGGTGTTAATATGACAAAATAATGGTATGGGTGTTAATATGATGAAAGGATGGTAGCAGCAACATAATACATTTTAAGTGTCTGATTTATGACTGGTTAAGCTTGAGAACCAAATTTATCCTTGAAAGCACAGTACATGTCAAGCGTGGAATACAACAAATGCTCGAAAAGATGCGATTTAAATTGAATCAATACATCTTCCAAAGCATGTATACTTCTTAAACGATTCGCACTAAATAGTGATTCCAAACTCCGACCATTCAACCGACCTTGTATTATGAAATGATCGTAACTTCATTGACGCTGTTGCTGCTGCCACTACATCGACTACTTGTTACTGCTGTCACTACTGCTGCCACTACATCGACTACTTGTTACTGCTGCTACTAGTACTGCTTACATCTATTACTTTTAGTCATAATGATATTGACGAGAAGACGAATACAAATAGGTTGAAGCAAAGTTAGGTTTGGCCAGAACAAAATCTGACAGCTGATAGAAATTATAAATATCATACCTTTCTTTGTGACAGGAATTTCAATTCTTGGCAGTGTTTCTTCTGGTGCCATTATTTTTCTTTCTGTTGGCTTGGCTGGTAAAGCTGAGGATAAAATTTGTAAAACAACCTCTAAGAATAAACATGATCCATATTTCTTTCAAAATTATAAATCTGGGTGATCAGGCTACATTTCCGTGGTGCACTGATTAAAAACGTTTTCACACTTTGAGATCCTTCTCTGGCTTTTTTCGTGATCTTTTTTCTGATTGTATTCCTATAAGCAAATGTTATATGCTTGATTATAACTGTTTACTTACATCGGATTAGGATTGATATCGACATTGGGTTCTTATCAATGAATCACTACGTATTACAAAGCTTTTGATGACGTCACCACAAATGTAAGGTTCATCGTTGCATCCCATGGCTTGCAATCCGAAGTAACATCCACTCATACATTTGGCACAGATTTGACGTCATACACGTTTTCGAGTCGACGTAAAAGATTTACGTTTGCTGATTTATTAAAAATATCGTTTCATAATATAATGTTTTTGTTACCGTTAAATTTTGAATCGTATGTGGGTTTGTTATATAGTTATTTTGTTTTTATCTTAAATATCTTTAAAAAGTACAATAATCTATTTTGAGATTATTTTCAAGAAAAGAACTACAGTTAAATATGTTGTTCTATTTTAATAATCTATTCGTTATTTTAAATCATGTAAAATATCTAGAGAATAGCAAAATTATTAAGGATTGGCTTCGCTAGAATAATAAAGTACATAATAGTATTAAGCGATGTGACTCTTAATAGCATACCGATACGGTGGAATAGTGGGCTAGAGCGTCCGCAATGGATGCGGGAATCACGGGTACAAACCCCGGCCGAGTCATATTAAAGACATAAATATTGCATTAAGAGCTGTCTCGCTTGGCGTTCAGCATTAAGTTGTTAGTGCTAGGACTGGTCAGCCTAGTGTCAGGACAATGTGACTTGTTGAGATATCATGCTATATGTCTTTAGCATAATGCCACAGTGTTAGCTATCACTGTAAACTGTCACGCTGCAGACATCGTAGTGATATGACTTAACTATTTTTAAAGCTACGTTAAAACTCCGACACACAACCACACACACACACACACACACACACACTTAATAGCATAATCAACATACTAAGATATTTATCTGCCTTGACATTATTATGTTTTCTGTTGGAAATTTGACTAGCAAAGTTTGTTTACTGCAGCGAATTTTCTAGTCCTACTGGGTTTATAAGTCTGGTAGCCTTTTACGTGAGACATAATTAGAACAAGATAACATACTCTGTAAATCACTGGACAAAAATGGACACTCTGGACGCTGGACATTCCAGATACTGGACAGTTCTACAGCTGAGACATGCCAAATACTAGACATTCCAGACACTCGACAGCACCGGATAACACCGGGCATTCTAGACATTTCTAGACACTGGGCAGCTCTATAGCTGGAGATGTGCGAGTACTTATTGTAGACCGCCGACTGACAAGACTATCCGTAATGTAAAGATCTTTACATGCGGTGAGGTATATATATATATATACACAGATATTGTCTGTGCATTGAAGGCAATCGGTTTATCTCATCAAAAGCACTTCGCACATGCGGCATAGGATGAACCGAACTCACTAATTTGAAATACGACACAATATACATTATTCACCCTCGGGTATCGTTGAAAGTCAAAAACAAAACTAGTACACGAATTTAATAAATAAATAAATAAGGGTTTATACAATTCCGTGACAAAAATAATCCAATTTTTGGCTGATCTGGTAAGTTGTTAATGATATTCAAAATACGTCCAATACAGGGTTGTCTAGTGTTTTTTTTTTTGACTTGATATTGTCATAAATTCCTAATTGTTATTTGTAATTTCCTCGTACACGTATACCGATAGCAAATACACGCCAATATGAGTGGTCCAGTACTTCGAAAATGTATACTATCTCCAAAAATCATTGATTTGTCCTAAAAACGTATTTTACAAAATCTGGAGAATAAATGTCAACATCCTTAATTCAGTGAGAATTTAGCCATTAAGCAAAAATACAGTCGATAAGGATTTTATATCTCGTTAAAATAGCCAGACCTAAACGGAGCAACATCCAGTCGCTTGAATGAACCAATGAATCCTAAAAGTGGGTTGTGACAAGCTTTAATAATTTTGAAGAAATAGTAAATATAAAAGCTCTTCTTGTGAAACGATCAAAATGGATTGATTGATTGATTGATTGATTGATTGATTGATTGATCATCTTACTCATAAAAACAACATGGCAACCGGCCTGGCTTGGTCTGCAAAGGATTTGAAACCTCACCTATCTTGTCACTGTCGACCAGCGTGTCTTTGTTGTAATTATACAAAATCTAAAATTTGTATCATCAAATGATAATAATTATGCTAGTCTTCAACTGTAATTTACAATGTTTTAATAACTTTCTCCCATGTACTGTGTTTTGCATTTTTGAAAATCTGTTCGATCTAATATTTATGTCAAACAGAAGCTAACCTTCTTGCATACAATCGCATGCCAGTTCACTGAAATAGTACCCCGATGGACACGCCTGTATGCTCCAATCGATTTCGCTGCTGTACTGGATGAAGTGGTAAGGGTAGCCGTCAATAGGTATTCGATCACAGGTTGTAGCTAAAAATAAAAGAATAATATATATATATATATATATATATATATATATATATATATATATATATATATATATATATATATATATATATATATATATATATATATATATATATATATATATATACATATATATATATATATATATATATATATATATATATATATATATATATATATATATATATAGAGAGAGAGAGAGAGAGAGAGAGAGAGAGAGAGAGAGGGAGAGAGAGACTATCTCTTGATTTGATACCCCGACATTGAAACAAAAGGGGTATTGGATAGGCAGGGAGATGTAAACTTGCCGTCATGATATCACTATTGGAATAATGCTGGAGATGTCTGCTGTCATTGTTCTGATTTAAAATACACTTAATTTCACAGAAAACCTAATTTCTGTTTGCTTTATATAAACCAAACAAAACAATTCCATGGTTAAACTTGATTTTGAAAACAATATCTTGATGCAGCTTTTCATCGTCATGGTCATGAGACACAATATGGACTGACATTTGAATGTATCTAAGTTGATAAATGAACATAAATTGTATGTAAACATCAGTAGTGTATGTTGCCAATGTAAAACCTGCTATGTACTCAGTTACGTTTATACTTAGTACGATACGAGTGATGCTAATATTTTGATGAGACTGTATATTACTACTATTACTACAACTCCTGCTACCATTGGTTTTACTACAAATGCTACAACTCATTTTACTATTGCTTTAACTTCTAATGATACAACTCCTACTACCATTGTTTTTACTACAAATGCTACAACTCATTTTACTATTGCTTTAACTTCTAATGATACAACTCCTACTACCATTGTTTTTACTACAAATGCTACAACTCATTTTACTATTGCTTTAACTTCTAATGATACAACTCCTACTACCATTGTTTTTACTACAAATGCTACAACTCATTTTATTATTGCTTTTACTACTAATGCTACAACTCATTTTACTATTGTTTTTACTACAAATGCTACAACTCATTTTACTATTGCAATTACTACTAATGCTACAACTCATTTTACTATTGTTTTTACTACAAATGCTACAACTCCTAATACTATTGCTTTAACTTCTAATGATACAACTCCTACTACCATTGTTTTTACTACAAATGCTACAACTCATTTTACTATTGCTTTTACTACTAATGCTACAACTCCTAATACTATTGCTTTTACTTCTAATGCTACAACTCCTATGACTATTGTTTTTACTATAAATGCTACAACTCATTCTACTGTTATCACTACTTCTAGCAATAAATGAGTGTACCTACTTTAATTGATTGAAACTCGTGGGTTTATGTAATTTCCGATACATTTGCCGCTATAGTCCAATCTGCGGCAACACAACTAACTTCTACCAAAGCTAAGAGCAGGTACTCTTAATAATAATACTGCTAGTACTACTACCACTACTACTACAACTGCAATTGCTACTGCTGTACGCCAGTGGTCTTTACTTGACCGAGCGTTTGTCAAACCCTGGCTAGAGTTTTGCTAGAAGTCATACGTTTACGCCTAGCGGAAGCGGGAGGTAGTGGGTTCAATCACCGGTCGAGTCATACCAAAGACTAACAAAAATGGTACTAACAGTTGCCTCGTTTGGCGCTCAGAATTAAGCGGTTAGTGTTAGGACTGGTCAACTTGGTGTCAGGATAATGAAACTGGGTGGGACATCATGCTACGAGTCTGCGCAATGATGCCCCAGTGCTAGACATCACTATAAACAGCCATACTGCAGACATCGTAGCGATATGAGTACAAACTTGTTAAAACTAGGTTCAAAATCCAAATCACACACACACACACACACACACACACACACACACTTGAGACTCGGGGCTTTTATTCGGGCAAGAACGACAAATGTATGTAGCATATCAAGCATGATGCCACCGTACTGTCGGTTCAGGTAAATCTAATTTGTATTCGAAAAGGTGTTATATATAGATATCATCGAACAGGATTATATTTTCACTGTAAACAATTGCTAGCTTATTTTATGAAAAGCTGTTACCAGTAAATTTGTTATTTAACAAGAACTGTTGCAGTGTTTCGGTTACTCCTTAAAAATATGAAACAGCCGTTGTGGTGTAAGGACTTGGAAACGCTTGTATGGTCTCCAATCCAGATTTTTTATACTGAACTAAGCATCTATTTCTGGTAGGTGAAATAAACTGTGATTTAATAGGGTTGTATCTTTCACCTTACTATAAAATCACCAAATAGGATTTTTACAAAATTTCTCAAATTTAATTTTGGTTAAATTTGAGAGCATGATATTTGCAATTAATTGCACCATATATACTAAGTTATAAGTCGAATCCAACTGTAAACAATATAGACCCTGATTTGGACATTGCATAGATGTATTAGCACATCAGGTTATATCCTCTTATTTTCAGACGATGATTCCTAGGAAACTGCAATGGCCGAGATCAACCAGCGCATTATGTAACGGCAATTTTAATCGACTTATAAGAAATTGTGTACTGTAGATTAACCAACTTGATATTTAAACTGGCCGTAGTTTCGTGGTGTTATGATATCTATATACATGCTTTTTAATTCTTAATAAGACATGTTGTAGCTAAAATATGCATGCATATATATATCTAATGATACAACTCCTATTACTATTGCTTTAACTACTAATGTTACAACTCCTATTACTATTGCTTTTACTACTAATGATACAACTCCTATTACTATTGCTTTAACTACTAATGATACAACTCCTATTACTATTGCTTTAACTACTGATGTTACAACTCCTATTACTATTGCTTTAACTACTAATGTTACAACTCCTATTACTATTGCTTTTACTACTAATGATACAACTCCTATTACTATTGCTTTAACTACTGATGTTACAACTCCTATTACTATTGCTTTAACTACTAATGTTACAACTCTTATTACTATTGCTTTAACTACTAATGTTACAACTCCTATTACTATTGCTTTAACTACTAATGTTACAACTCCTATTACTATTGCTTTTACTACTGATGTTACAACTCTTATTACTATTACTTTTACTACTAATGATACAACTCCTATTACTATTGCTTTAACTACTGATGTTACAACTCCTATTACTATTGCTTTTACTACTAATGATACAACTCCTATTACTATTGCTTTAACTACTAATGTTACAACTCTTATTACTATTGCGGTTGTCAAGCGCTGGCTCGAATTTTGCTAAAAGTCTTAAGTTTACACCTTATTTCCAAAGACTTCCATACATCTTGAGTTGTGAATTAGAAAGCAGACGTGTCCGTTTTTCTTTACATAAATTTTACTCTAATCAATGCCTGACCAAGTATCTCAAACCTGTCTTCTATCTATAAACTGCACATCTGCATGGTTTCTCTTCATCCGATTTTCCTACCACCAGCAGAAACTATAAAACTCTCATCTAAACAGATAACTATTTTAACTTCGCCACCTTACGCCAGTCAATTTATGGTTTCCAGGTTATTTTGCCAATGTAACTGCACCGCATTTGTCAACAAAGCGATATAAACGGTATCTGCCGATTGCATTCTTACTTTTTCCTTTGTGTAATAAACGCTTTTCGTTTCTAATACTACCACTGCAGTCACACCACCAATGTACACCACTAGATTTTAAGATCGACTATGTTACGATAGTACATTAATTCGGTTTTGGCCTGAATTCATTACAAGTCTACCATGACATCATGGAAACTCACTAACACTTTAACGTGACGTTTGCTCCTAGTAATTGGCTAAGTATTTCGGGCTAAGGATATTTCCAATGCACCGAATTCCAACAATCACACAAGTTATCTAACAAATCTAAGAATTCCTTAAAACGGGGCGCTATAAAATGCGCACACACCGAATTTGGTACACTATTATATATATATATATATATATATATATATATATATATATATATATATATATATATATATATATATATATATATATATATATATATATATATCTATATATATATATCTATATATATATCTATATATATATATATCTATATCTATATATATATCTATATATCTATATATATATATCTATATATATATATATATATATATATATATATTACTACTGTTACTTATAGACTACTACTACACTAAGTACAATCACATCACTACTGCTACAACAAAATACCATTACCAGTACTAGTATGACCCTGATAATTGAAAGGTTAGCAAAACCTTCTCTCTCAAACACAAATATTGTAATACTGAGTTAACGGCTACAGCTACGTAACATATTATTTTAACTTACTTTCATAGTGAATGTAAGTTTCTGCTTCATCCGCCCAAACTGCTTGTAGTAGTGCGAGAATCACACAACCAACGTGATTTAACGTTACTTTGCTGAGGAGTTCCATGGCTGGCTGTAAGCAACAGAAAAGAAAATGAATTTGTTTCATGAAACTTGATGGCCATGAATGTGAAGACGTGTGCATTGATTCAATAGATTTAAAAGTTACATGGTGTTATTATAACGAATGTATCCGTTCAAATTGTATATCGATAAATAAACGCGGAGAGACACAAGTGGGTATAGGTGCAGTAGTTTTATGTATTTACACCTGTTTATTTAATTTATTTCAAGCTCCTTGCATTTATTGTAAAAGTATATGAGGGCCAAAAGCAGTCCACTGTACGGCGACAAGTTAGTGTAGGTGTTTAGAAATAAAGTTTTAAAGTCACCTGCATAAACTGCGCTGCACACACGAATTGTTGGAAAAAATATTGCGATGTATAAATTTAAATCAATCTGGAAAGTAAATTGCAAATTCTATGTTTGCTAAATAGTAACAAAATATTATGCCAGATTTGTATGTAGCACTCTCATCCTGTCAGCCTTAGTTAAGCAATACATAGCGATTTCATTATAATATAACTTCAACATATTTCCTTACCTGTAATTTGGCAGATATGTACCAGTTTTCTGTTACATTTAGTTACATCGTATGTCACTCATGCTAACAACACAATAACTGCTCCGTGACAGTAATTCAAGGGAGTAAAACCATTATCCGATTCTTCACAGAGGCTCATCTTTAAAAGGAAAACTATGTATTTCTCAGAACCTTGGGCATGTTTAACAAGATTTGTTTACACAGAATACATGTCTTGCTTTGTTCTGAACCCGGGATAAAACATAAAATATATTGATTCCGCGTTATAATCCTATCAATATACTAGTTCCTCTCTTATAAATAGGGTATCGGCATCCATTTGTCTCGAGAGACTATGGAAGTGCGCATGAGAGATGTCCCGGTTTGTGGTTGTGCAGTGTCTGTAGTGGCTATGTAGCCCAACACGGGAGTGGTTGTGTTGGAGCTCCTTCTTCTTCATCTGAGATCGCCTTTTATCAGCTAGCAAGCGAGCTTGTCCTCGCCGGCTTTGAAACCAGAAACAGAGTGTGTCGCCAGCTGGGCTTGTCTAGAACAAGCTTTTCCCAAATGTTGACATCCGACGTTTATCATTCCAAATGATTTTTGAATATGAGTATGAGAAATCGCATGAGAAAGGCATTCAGTCTTTTTTCTTGTAAGTCGTACAGTCCAGGTTTCACTGACATACAGTAGACAGCTTAGCACGCAGATGTGGTACACGGAGATCTTAGTGATCAGGGTTAAAATACTGTTGTTCCACATTCTCTTTGCAACCACCTGGAGAGAGTTGTTGAGCGCTTTTCCAATCCGAGTGTTGAGCTCAGCATCGAGCTATAGGTTGTTGGTGATAGTAGAGGCAAAGTACGTCACGTGACTGGCTACCTCGTAGTTGTTGATGATGATGCATGGGGGTCCAAGTTCTAAGCTATCACGCTTGTTTTCTTTGGGATGCCATCCTTCTTGGGGGCTTTTCATAAGGTCAGTTTCTCTAAGGCCTTCTTAAGTTCCACCACAGTAGGTTTCTTTTTTTTCACTGGCGTGAAAGGAATCATTGGTCCGGTGGTTCTTTCTTTAGTACAGTTCAGAGTAGTACTCCACAAAACGCTCCATCTGCTTGCCCTTGTCATGGATGTTATATAAGACTTCGGTGGTGCTATCACTTTCTTCGTGGGACCCATTGATTGCTTTATGCGGAAATAAATCCTTTTAATCTTGACAAATTTAGTGGTATCGTTGCTATTGAGGTACTTTTAATTAATTATGGTTCTCGGCAATGGAAACGCAAAATATAAAGCTTTCTTACACCATAAAATTCTACATTTTGTGTTGCAAACGACATTAGGGCACAACATTGCAGGAACACATACCCTCATTATACGGTACACTCACTATACATGTCATTTGTATGGCTCCAATTAACAACTTTATAAAGAATGAGCGCTGTTTGTATATAATCAGGTTCTTTTTTTAAATCTTAAAGCTGCAGAAGGTTTATCAGGAGTTATCCACAAGAATGCTCTTCGTTCATCATTTTCAAACAGGAAATGTTCTGTGCGATTATCAAAATAGAGTTGCATTTCCTTCCGACGAGCTAACGACATTCCTCACCATAAGATAGTCAAATAATTCGAAAAGTTGTTTTAGGATGATTCCTTTTAATTCAGATACCAACATTATTTCGGAAGCCATGCTTCTTTTTATTTGGATAAATATATCAATATTTAACTAAGGCAATTCAAATTTGCTATGTATCAGCCAAAATATTGAAAGCTAATATTTATCTGTTATAGCCATTTACAACAAAAGTAACATTCATATAAAATCAATAAAATAACACTTACTCAGTTGGTTCAATACTTCAAACACGCAAACAATAAATAAGCTCTTCTGTTCGGTAAAGTCAAACACAAACGTTCCCGGCACTGCTGGTTTTATGTACTACCAGACTCAACTTCCAAATCATCAATGAAACAAGGTTTTGGAATGTTGATATGTCTGTTCAATTTTACCAAAATTTTTCCAATTTTTAAAAAATGTTTTAACCTTCATGATAATCTTAACCGTCTGATGACAGTTGTGTCAAAATAATGCTACATTTAATGACTGATATTCTTACTTTAGTGTAGAGACGTTGACTTACCGGTTATGTGTACTGGGCGGAGTCTTGAATAAAGACATCTCTGGACATATGAATCGAGTACGCCCAGGGTAAATATTCAGTCAAAGTGATTTATGGACTGCAATATATACAAATCAGTCACTTGGTGATATTTCCGCTTATTATTAATTACATTTACCTGACTGAAGAAATAAACGCTTTCCGTATTCAATTGTTACATACGAATGATCTCATGAATCAATTATGAATGTATCTGAATGAAGAAAACAGGATCAGCTACAAAGGTTGTATTCTGATGTGTCTACCGTGATTGAGCTAGGCAAGGGAAATATTTCATAAACAAATCAGCCGATTGTTTTTTTTTATGTAAACTCAGTGCTAACAATACATTTAATTTAAAATTTATGTCATGCCATCAATGCTGTAAAATTAACACTATATTTTGACTACGTTAATATGTAGACTTGTACATTTTTCTTCCAAAGAAAATTAAGTCCAAGAAATATTGTAATTAACATTAGACAAGAAATGATGTTGAAAACCTCAGTCTTAAGGAGTTTTCTTAAAGTTAATTACGTTGTGGTTAGCTATGGTCGAATTAACCCATATGAAAAAAGTCTTAGGCCACCAGCTACTTAATCCATTCCCATGGTTAGTGTCCTTTATAAACAAAACATATTGTAGAAACGGTTTGTGTGTTGAACAATTCCTTTGATATAAGAAGCAGCCTATATGCTACAAGTAGTAACCCAAAACTGCGATAAACTCCTAAAGATGAAACTCACTTCTAAAAATGGAATAAAGAATAATGTCTTGGATATTAAACAGTCAATTTAATGTATTCCCATGATTCTAGAGCCATCACCTGTCAGTATTATGTAAAAAGTACCATCATCATCGGTTTCATATTTTTCAATTACGGGAACATGGTCAAGCTTTATTAAATCGCTGGATATTTTCTCAGCCTATATTTACGGGTTCTATATTTCTTTCCTTTATCTTTCACATGATTGTGTCATCTTTGCTATATCAATATCATCTGGTAGAATTACATCATTTCGGTTTTTTGGAAGGCTACATAATATAAGTTAGTAATGTTTGTATTGTATAATGTTTAAACTATAATATGCACCATGCAGCCAGTATTGTGCTGACGTGCCATTAAACCATATACAGATATAAATACATACATATACACACACATCTGAGGACCAGTCTATTGTCTGCTTGTTCTTCAATGTTATGACTGCGTCATAGTATGCCAAATTCGTTGACTCAAACGGTAATGAAAATGGGGATCTATATTGTTATTTTGTCATTTGTATTTATAGAAAACAGCATACAGATTGAAGCTAGATGCCTTGAGATAGAAACGATCAGTCCGGAAACAAATTATCAGATCAGGAAAATATTTCTGTGTGCAAATAAGAAAGTACAGGGCTTAGAGCTTAGAGCTAACGGTGCCACGTAGGTGGAAGTCGAGTAAAAATGCTCTTGTAAATGTCATCAGTCCTCATGATAATGGTTGACGTCATCAAATTAACTGAGGTGCTTGAGATTCCGACGATGATTAAATTCGTGTTAAATATAGCAGAACACACTTACCTAGACAGACCTACACACTCGGCGAAACAATCGTCAGACAAGTATTACAAGATAACATCTAAATGGAATTCAACACTGTCATATCTGATTCTATGAAACCTAAAATAATATCTTGATTACAGGTGAGTCATCAAAAAATACCTTAGGAACCACGGGTCGTTTGGCGATCTTCTACGCTTGATAACAAAATCAACTACCATATCATAAATACTATAATGTCCGTTATTGGGCAAGTTCCAAAGTTAAATACACAGATTTGAACGTTTTTGTTGCAGATCTTTCCAATTTACATCCCATGCTAGTAGAAATATTGGCACGATTGGTCCTATATTTGTAACTTCTTTTGTTAGATAAGTTGGACATGGCATAATGAATGCTGGTTTGTTGTATTCAAAAGTACTTTTCTAGTTGACAGTGGACAAAGTAACTACACAAATTTCAAAATCGTGCTATGCACAGTAAACACTGACACGGAAGTAGCAGCAAAGAGGGCCAACAGACCTTTTGCCAAAAACGTCATTTTTGAGAAAAAAATCTTTTTACGAAAATTAAATAAAATATGTCAATAACGCCACACCGAAGCCTCTAACTAACCGAGAGTTTCTCTAATTGGGTTATTTATTTTTTTACTTTAACTTCTATCGTTAGTGTTTTCAAAATTGTATTGATGTCGCGCCCTCTTTGCTGCTTTATTAGATCATTATTATATAAATTTCTTAACCAAACATTTTATCAAGACCTACACGATATCGTAATCAAGGGTCATGTAACTTAATCCCTATAAATCCGCGTGGGATACATTTGTGCACGCGAAAATAAGTTTTAAAAGTTATAGCCATATCTCCTGAGCAAAACGTCTGACGAATATTTCTTAAAGTATATGTATCGATTTCATTAAATACAGCTGATATATTTCAGTTATATCTGAGTGATCAGTTTAGGTATCTGCCTTTATCGCTGATTTATATAAATTATATCAGTATTTTTATGCCTGCATTACTTTACCATGAACAATTAAATTATTAGTAAATCTATCAAGTTATCAGCACTCGGTGCTTCATCAAAATCGGTAATAAATTATTAACATCATCACCTTCTTCATGTAATAATTTTGCGTTCTCATTAAAATATTTAAGAACATCGTATCGTCTCTGATTATTTACAGCTGGTGCCACTAAATATAATTTATCCCTAGTTAACTATCTCGTTATCAAATTAAGCAGTAACGGCATTTTTCCGCTTCCGCGTCTCAGCTCAAGATATGAGCCTTGCATATGTTCATGACATGTTGGTGTGCAATGTGAGAGCACTGTCCAGAGTAACACCTACATTTCGTTTGTTTGTGTGTTTGCTTGATTAGGATTTTTAACGTAGCATTATCAATTTTTCAGTCATATCGCTAAAATGTCTGTAGTGAGGCATGTCACATCCAGTCACATTATCCTGACACCAGACCTCTTAATGCTGAGCGTCAATCAAGGCAGCTGTTAGTATCATTTTTGTAAGACTTTGGTATGACTCGGCCGGGGATCGAACCCACGACCTCCCGCTTCCGCGGCGGACGCTCTAACCACTAGGCCACCGGCACGGTTACCTAGATTTCGTACTGACTGTGTGAATTTAATGTTAGTGTTGCTGATATTTATTGTTTGTGGTAAATTTTGTGAATGAGAAAGTCTTTGTACTGTGATCAGAATGGCCTCAATTTTATCATCATTCACCTGCAGCTTGTTATATGTCATCCATGATTTCTCTGTCACACATAATCATAATAATATATTCTCGTCGCAGTTAATTTAACTGTTCCTGTGTTAACAAAAAATATTCATTGCCGTACGCATCAATAATTATGTCAAAACTAAATTGTTCTGCCCCGCCTGACGGTAGTGTAAATATTCGTGTTATGGCATTTTCAGATACCTCTTTCTTGTGTTTAAAATCCCTCCCGTGGTAATGAAACACTATATAATATATCCCTTCGACCAATTCGATTGTTTGTTTGATTGATTAGGATTTTTATCGTAGTTTTAACAATTTTTCAGTCATATCGCTACGAGGTTTGCTGTGAGGCAGTTTAAAGTGATGATCTGGGGCATCATGCAGAAGACATGTAGCATGATGTCCCACCCAGTCACATTACCTTGACACCAGGCCTACCAATCCTAACACTAACCTCTTAATGCTGAGAGCCAATCGAGACAGATGTTAGTACCATTTTTGTAAGTCTTTGGTATGACTCGACCGGGGTTCGAACCCACGACCTTCCGCTTCCGCAGAGGACGCTCTAACCACTAGACCACCGAAGCGGTTGATTTATTGGTAAATCGCCAACATTGCCTCACATTCGTTAAGATTTAACGCAGAGATTTCTTACTATATTAATAAGATGTCTGATTTGGTCAGTAAGTTTCAAATGTATTCTTGATAATAACGGATTATGACATAGTAGATAAACCAGATTAATGGGTTTTATTTATATTTTATAATATTTCATAAATTTTCTTGGTACTCTATATTATGATCTTCTGCAGTGGCATTTAGATGTTGTATTGTTTTAATTATCTCATTGGTTCAAAAATGATTTAATCATTTTTCATTAACACGTGGATAAAGACCATAAGGGTTCCTAACAGTTATTTGCGAAATTCATTAGAAAAATTTATTTTATCAGTGTTATAATATTTTTGTACAATAGCTTGATATTCCGGCTTGCATAACATTATGTTTTTGCCTGTTAGAAGTTCAGCGGGGTTTGGTTCTGGTGGCGCTTGATAAACAGGCGGAATTTCACACCATCCTACAAATGATCAACTAAAATAATTGATATATAACAACAACATAATCGAACGAGTTTATTCCTATCGAAGGTGATACAGTTAGTTCGTGAACAGAACTAGCTAGTTTTGATACTTTCCTGTAATAGATTTAATTCTGCGCTGAAATTCATTTGATTGGTTCGATTTGAGAATTACCAGTTCGAATAGAAACAATATGCCAATCAAGGTTTCCATCTTTTTTGTTTTTATTTGCAAAAACGTCATAGTTTTAATCGCCTGTAATCCCCCAAATGATTTTGATCTAATATTTGCCCAACTATGATATACTCGTAACTGTCCAAGGGCTATTTCTATTAATGGAATTGCAGTTGGAAAGTTGACGAAATCGTAGCCGGTTTTGATGATATAGCATTAAAGCGATCTGTTACAGAAAGACAGGTCGACATTATTATTATCATTATTATTATTATTATTATTATTATTATTATTATTATTATTATTATTATTATTATTATTATTATTATTTACTTAAGAAGAAGTAGTCATTTCCTCGTTGTAAATCTAAATCATTTCTGTAAACTTAATATCTGATATTATTCCATCACATGTAATAAATATTTTTTGCACGTGGATAATTACTTTGCAATGATATTATGAACCCCAGTACTTGTTGTTGAAGCTGAAACTCAAATTGTTACAACTAGTGGCGCCGTCGCTATCATTGGTGCTATTGCAGTAAACCGGTTCCAGCCATAACAGCTGACACCGAATATACAATTATATCAACGACAGCTATACATCAGCGATATTTGTGTTTAACGTTTACTGTATACTCATCAAAGATAATTTTCAGTTTCGTTTGCCATTCACGCCCCTGATTGTATCTATATTGTTGTAGATCAATGGGTAGTTCATTATTTTAGTATGTGGTAGTTTAGCGACTAATTCAATAAACCATGAGTAAATCAAGCCGAGTATTTTTCTTTAGGTTCCACTTCAAATGTCACTTCGTCGTTTGTATCTAGTAATACTAACATAGGCCTATATGATTTTGTTAGTGGATAATGAAGTGTTATTGTAGTAGTTATTGTAAATATTGTAACATTTAGTACTGAGAGCATGAATATGACAGTAACTACAGTGCAGCGTTTAATAAATGTATTAGGTGGTGACTAGAAATATTGATCCAGACGCTACCATAAATATTACTTTGTCAGTGATTTTTTGTCAACCAGTTTATTGTCGATAACCGCTGAACTTCTCTAAAAGACCTGTTGTTTATGTTAACGTTTCAACGAAAACTCAAGGACAGCATACTCAGATCTAAGATTAATTAATTTGTTATTTCTTATCGTTAACGACATTATGGAATTATCTATCATCTACGTATTTCCTCGCTTGTATCATCAGATGTTTTACTCGATTGCGAATATTATCTAATATCGTTGACATAATAACATCGGGTTTAAGTTTTCTATTATTATCAAACACAGCTAGGCTGTTTTCGGTTACTCCATTACTTCTGATGATAATATATTGTAAGGAAAGATTACTCGTTTTTAATCTTCTTTGCTTATCTTGAAATACATCAGTTTTGTTTGGAACTACATTTGCAAGATATAACCTTTCAGATATTTCATCACTAATGATTTTATTTATATTTTCCTTTGATATTCCGTCAGTTATTTTATTTTGTTTCGAGGAATATTTTCCGAAAATATCTACCATTATATTTCAAATATCTCTTTAAAATGATAGTGGTTGCTTGTTTTGTTGCTTTTTGATTTATCGTTAAGTACAGCAAATGCTTCACTGCCATATATTGGCGGATCAGTTATTGTCTGGGTTGGTATGTTGAATACCAGATAGAATTAGATTTTGAATATATCATAAATTCCTGTTTTCCTTGAATGGAACGCGGAGAATGACGGAGGTAAACTCCTGTATTTGATTCTAAGGCTTTATTTAAATGTTTAAGCTGAGTTTTAGAATTTCCGGATTTACTTGCAAGTTTTGATTGTAATTGTATTACCTGACCAGGAGTCAAGGGGATCTTAACGTCACTATACGACATGTTTATAATATCATGAGCGATTTAATTACGTTTTCTACTGACTGATCAATGGCTCTCATTCGTCTACTAGCACCTTCAAGTAACATCGACGTATCACTGAGTATGACAGCAATTGCTCTGTAACCATCAGCCAAGCTATACACGCTCGGAATTGTATATCAACGACTGATTGCCTAAAGATATTTAAATGTTTCAGTGACAAAAAGATCGGATATAGTGTTGCAAACTCTCGCTCAGATATCTGCAAATCGGTTTCTATATTTTGATCACGTCCCATAAATGTCCCATAAATGTCATAAAACGATGAGAAGCACGTGCAACGTGATTATGTTTTTTCAAAATTTTTTCAGAAGGATATATTTACATTTATCCTCAAAGATACTACAGAAACTGGTATTGGGTCAAACGCTATTGGATTTCGTTCCTGCAAATCAACTCTGGCATTTTCTTGAAACGCGATGAATATATCTCGTGGTGAAGAAACACCTTGGTGTGATGATATATGCAACGTACATACTTCAGCAGTATTATTTTAAACACTATATGTGGTCACAGTTAACAATGGTAATATTAATTTACCACCTTGATTCATGAAAGAAAGTAGATTTCGTTCGTCGGCGAGAAATGGAGTCATTAATGACATCCACAATTGCACTGTTTTGTTAATCTTGCTTGACCTAGCATCAACTACGTTCGGTTGCCAGATTGAATCTTTTCTTATACGTACTACGGTGTGTTTAGCGCAAATATAACATTTCTTAATGTTTTCAGAATATAAAGATGTTGGAATGTGGAATTGGACATAAACATTCTTCATCGCCGTTCAACGTGGATCGGCGTGCTGAAAATCCCAAGTTGAAATTTTCATTCATCGATGAAACTGTGACCCCAGCTGCATTCATTGCAACGTTTCTGCCTTCGGGATGATCAGTTGTATCTTTTTCAATCATTGATGGATCAGGTGATCTCGAGTAATCATCTGAATAGCTTGTCAAACAGTATATCATCGTAGCAGCATCAACATTTGCGAGATAGTATTCAATATTTTCTCGTCAATCATGTATGTGGAATTATTCAATAATGCCATAACAGAATTGTCAACAAAACAAAATCGATAGCCAATTATCTATGCTTTATCGTCTGCCTTCAAAATTATACATTCCATCTCAATACATACCTCAGCGGGCAAGAAATATTTACTTGTATCCTGAACTCAAATTTTCCACGCGGGTAAGGTACACGTGCGCCGCAGGAATAATATTGGTAATCGCGTACAGATTCATATTTGAGTACTGGAGCGTCATGTCCAATGCTGGATCAAATATATGGTTAAACATTTTATTATAATTGTTATCGACTAACACGATTGCCACTTCTTGCTATCAGAACGGAAGCTTTTTTTCTGCATCACAATCTAACTCTGCTAGTTATTTTTTTTTATTTGCGGCTTGATTTATTACTTTACCAACACTTGTATGCATCACTTCAGTGCTTTGTGGGTTTACTAGTTGAGGTTTTCTTTGAATTATTCGTGCTAGTCTATCCTTAAATGAAGAACACACTTTACCAGCAACATTTTCAATAACACCAGGTGCTTCATTACGAACAACGTCAATAACTTTTATTCCTGGTTGTGTTGCAATCGGTATTGGTTTTGGAGCTATTCTTATAAATTATCCCCTAACAGTATCATCTAGTCCATCATCATATCGCTTGGTATGTTGGTAATAGCGAATTTATCACTCTAATCATGACTGAACCACGTTGAGCATTGCGTATGATCATCTTATTTGTTATCAATTTCCTCAGTCAACAATATCATGGATGAGAGATCGATAAACATTAATGTCCATGATACCGCCTGTAAATAATAGTTGACAATTATAAGCTGCTTCATTAATAATTTCTGGAGAATTGTTACCGCCTCATTTTCCGCCAAGTAGAATTTGTAATCGTTTTACATCGGCAAAGGCGTTTTTAGGACAAGAAAAAAGGCTACTTCTTTGAGATGTAATACCACTTCCAGTGGGTCTGGAGTCAGGATCTACATAATAAATTTCTTCTGGTTCATGATTTCTTGAGCTTCAAGAAATATCATAGTTTCGGATCATTCAATTTCTTTCTCTACATTATGCATAAATGTATCAAACTATAAGTCAATGTTTTATAATCTCACGACCACTATTAACGACATATATATGTTTCTCCCAATGAGTATTCTTCTAAATATCAACAAATCTTGGCTTTACATATTTTTCTCTTTCAGTAAATTATTGTGAGGAATTGTTTGTTGCTTTTTTCGGATCCCTGATCTAACGGATACCTTTATCAGTAAATTTGTCCGTAAGATTAACCCTAATTTTTGTATATTTTTTGTTGTTGCTGAGGAAGTTGTTACTGTAGTTGTCGCCGTAACGATAATACATATTTATCTATTCCATCGGAACATTTTTGAAAGCTATAATTATCCCATCTGTCCTCACTGTCTTTTTTAATTTATTCGAAATATTCATTTTACCGGTTTCTCGATCAACAGGCTGTTTCACTTTATTTTTCTTTTCTTTAAACTTGCTGCAATTGCAGATAATTGATTCAGGTCATTCATTTATGTTATTATAATACTAGCTTCGTGTGTAAATTTATCACTCACTTCAACTTTCTTGTTCGTTCTGATTCTGGTTATCATGTACGACCCTTTATATCACATATTTCAGCACAAGCATGGTCAATACTCTCCAGTAATTCTTCGTTGACTCTTCCAAAAGGTTGAACAGCGAATGATTTAGCTAGACGTTTTAGTAAAATTGTTCAGTATCTTATGAAACTCTCAGTAGCCTTTGTTATTGGTATAAATAATTGTAATGAACCTTCTGCAAATTCCACATAAGATTCCTGACGTTTTTGTAATTCTTGTGTGACGAAACTGCAGACGAGATAATAATTCTTAACTGTCAATATTCGCTCTCGCGCTAATCTTTCTCCATAAGACCCCATCGCATGCTCAATTATTGATATATGATAATGATTTAATTACAGTTGCAGCGAAACGTCTGGGTGCGTAAACAAAACACAGTAATTTAAAAATAATACCGTTCAGGATAAATTATCAAAATAAGCAGCTAATCCAACTAGAGAAACTCTCAATTAATTAGATGCTTCGGTCTGGCTTTTTCGACCATTTTTAAAACTGAAGTTTCAACAAAAAATGTCTGTTCGCCCTCTCTACTGCTGAAGTATGTAATATATAATAATTGGGCCAGTTATATTGCTGTGATTTTTTTTCTTCTTCTTATAAATGGTATAATGGGTTGGGGTCATTACACCCCTTACGTTTCCCATTGGGCGGCACGATATGAACCTGCCAAGTCATACCCTCCACCTCCAGAAATAATACCGGCGACGACGTGATGGCAGCCAGCCGGAAAATCTGGCGGTTAATCACTATAACATCAAAGTATAGTAAATTTTATTTAGTCAAAGACAACACATTTTACTTTATCAATGTGTCCCACTTAGAACAAATCATCGTGAAATAGTTAACTCGGTCTAGTGAGTACAGCCCTATTGTTTATGCATCAATTTTATATGTCATAATCTCAAGGAGGAATTGATGCTGAAAACATAGCTGACCTCGACCTAAATAAGGGCGAGTTGCTCGCTATCCGGCAGACATGCATTACATTCTTATGCTGTCAGGGAGGCTTAGTCAATGGACCTCAAATCTAATTTTGTGAACCTGTACAGGCTTCCTGCCACAGCTGTCTTTATCATGACGTGTCGTTGAATTTTCTTGTTGGTCTTATTTCACCGCAGTCTGTTCCCGGCGCTAACTGCCTTGGTTATTAGCGATATGACACCGTGGCTGTTGTTGCTATGCCTTAAGACGTGTTAATAATTCCATTTACACGTTTGTATCGAGCAAGTATTCGCTAGTGCGTTTCAATTTAGGCATATAGCGTCACCTAGACCTCGATGACATTTCTCATGTCGATACCGCTGTTGATCGTCTGCATTACAGGCAAAAGAGTTCAATACATATATTAGTTTGCGGACAATAAGCTTGCATACGTTGATATTAATATAATTGTTTATTCCTCAATAGTTTTTATAAAATCCCCAGGACTCAAACAACTTTGCCAAGTGGGGGTTCGTGCATTTTGTTTTACTAATCTATCAGCGATGATCATTTTGATGCTTCATACAAACAACATTCGAAGTTTAAAAGTAAATTATATTTACTGTACGATGAAAAGCGATAAGGACTATTTTCCGCTTTAAACATAATTAATTGCGTTCTTAACTTCGCATGCTTCCAAATACTATTTCCAGAAGGTAACACGCGAGGTAATCGTGTGTCAAAGTCTACCCGGAGTTTGCTAATTGTCTAAGTTTAATCAAACCTAGATATGCCTTCTGCTTCTTCCTAGCCGTTTCTAATACCTGACTCAGACCAGTTTACTCTCTATAAACCCATTTTTACCACTCTTAGACGTAGACGTTCTTAGCTTCTATTCTTCCTCTTACTACATGTTGTTGCTGTCTATCTTTTGCATGTCCTGCAAACGAGTCTGCATCCTCAAAACAGTATGGCAGCCGTCCTCGTTCAAAAATTTTGGTTTTATGGTTAGTTTTTACTTATACCCTGGTGGTTTCTCACTTGAAAACATTTCGGCGACTTCATCGCATATATTACGGTGATGCTCGCTCGACATGTTCTTCCTCTGAAATATCTTCTCTAATTTGCTCTGGCATGCTCTCAGTGGCGCCTCATAACGCTTCAATGTCTCCTTGGACCGACCGAATCTCGGCAGGTAGACGCTGTAGTGGTAAATACGCTGAGGTTAATCTTGTTGCCGTGGCGATTTCGTTTCTTGACTTAATCAACGAAGTACATGTTTGTTCGAAGTCCGCAGTGGGATCTTCACGGCTTGACTGACGTGATTGTATATTTCTGCTTACTGCATCGCGCTAAATATGTATCGCTCTGCCTTAACGCTAGAAACTCCGTCACAATTAGCTCTGTTCTTATAATTATCAAAACGTATATCATTTCTATTCACATACGGTATGTATGGTGAGACGCGATTTATTTGTAACAAACGCGTGCAGGGTGGCTTGTGCGTTCGTGATGGATGCTTTGAATTGTTCAAGTTCATATCGCATGAGCACCCTCCGACATTTTTCTCAGCCGGTGTAAGTCCACCCGTTGAACGCCAATAAGATGTTCGCGTTGTCCCGGATCACTCTGGGAATCTGTGTATATCATTGTGTCCGATATATCACGTCCATGTGTTTGTATCGAACTACATGAGAATATTTTTTACCGGGTGTGATTGCTTGTCAAGTAATACTTTGTCGACTGCAACTAAATTGTTGATATCGATATCAATGTTATTGATAGCGGGTGTGTCTGAGTCTTCTTTTATTGAGATGGTCCCATGATTATCGCACGGACACTGTTTGGTAATGCCTCATTGTATTCGACAGGGATTGGGAATTTCGTCGCTTGAAGTCAACAATGACCGCCATGGTAATAAAATGTATTTAAGCTTTTATTATTTGCGTTCAACCAACTCACAACCACGTAAGAAATACATGAAGTTACCACAAGAAACCAACTCCAAGACACGTCGATGCTTGGGGATATTCAATGATCTGTACGTCATTGGGACTTTCTAGTTTTAATAATTCTTCTCGTCAGTTTTAAACAACTCCTGCAAAAGATTAAATAGCACTTGTTTTTGTTTTAAAACTACAACGATGTCTTTATGATCCACGCCAAAAGAAGCTATGTTGAGACTTTTAACGACTTGCCTTGCGCATTCTTTTCACATTTTATTTTATGGAACTGCAAACACATTCTGATTTTTTTATGCTCGAGTTGGTCATCGCGGGCGCTTAATCATGAGTGTCTTTTACGAAGTAATCAGCGCTGTTTTTTAGCCAGTCGTAGGCGGAACGACCATTGAACGGTGGTGGCTGGCCTTGATCCACAAGCGCGATTACACAATAATGTGTGAGCCCAGTTTGAGATACCACTCTACATGTAGAACATTGGGGTATGTCTGACTTTGGATGGTTTTGTTGCTATTTGGTCTGCGGCGGGTTTATGTGTCGGAGTCAACACTATGAGTTTTGTGAAGACGTATACTCTAATGGACCTATTTCTTTTGCCAGTGCCACCACCACCATTCCAATAAACAAGTTTGTGTCGTGCGATAGGATCATTAACCGTGGGAACTATTGATTGTGTGACCATAATGTTATGGGTGTTATATTCAGATAACAACGTGTACATCTAAGTGACCTCTGGAGAACGTATAAATTCGCGATTGACCCGCCATGTGCAATATGGCATTTACTGGTGTGGAACGTACATTTGGAATATTTGGGATATACAGGGTGAAGAACTTGTGTCTGCAGACAGAAATGTTTTCCATGTAAAACGAATCAGTGGCAACTATGATCCAGTGTTTTAGGATAAATGTTCATCAGGGACAGCAAATTTTTGGCCGTTTATGCAAGCATGAACATGTTGTGGATATTCAATGTCCGCGCACGAGGTTATCCACCATGTCAACTTTTGGTTTTTAATAATGGTTCCGTTGAGAATAGTGTCCTCAATGAGAAACAAAAGGCTCGGTGCCATCGACACCTATCCGCTAATGTAATCGAAATGAAACAAACCTATTACTAATTAGTATACCATCCATTGACCCGATAGACTTGTGTGATTTTCTCTGTGATTTTACTCCCTAGGTCATCCGCTCTATAAACGACTAGCTCAGAGACTTATTACGGCTGCCATACGTTTCTGGTTTGCACACGACATTTGCGTATGTTACTGTTAGCGCTGTTAGTATACTTTTGTCCAGCATAAATCTCGGGAGAACTATTGGGGACCATTTCTTAACGAAAAGTGCTTTCCATGTCAGGCTGATATCACGAGATGAACTTCATTGCTGAATTCGACTAACTGACGGGAGAGAACCCAATCAGGTCAGTGTGATGCCCATTTGCATCCACAGGCAACAGGCCATTTATTGGATCTATGGACAATTATTGCGTGCTGGACAACGCAATCATGAAAAATATCGTTTGTATTCGCCATATCCAAGGCAGCTCGCTGGGTAACAAGCAAACATGTCTACCGAATGTACATCATTTCGGTTGTAATTGGTGTTCAGAGACCTCCGTGATCGTATTCAACACAAGACCAGCTCGACTTACCAGAGAAATCTCTTCGGTGTAATTTCCAGTTAAATTTGTTCCTGGCAAAATATCAAACAATGGACGACTTATTAAATGTGTTCAGTGTTACATCTCATATGGGTAATCCTTGTATGTGCACGCACACGTAATAAACTCCCGTTTAATGTGTTCCCGACGTTAGCGATCCCCGTTGGGATATAAACTGAGCAACAATCAGATTCGTCATCGGATTTTAGCAGCCATAATGAGACCTTGTCGTTTTCAGTGACATCTTTGATTGCACGATAAAAGTCCCCAGTTTAGTACTTCCTGGTACGTTTTAAGCGAAAACTGGATAGAACTGAACCACACAAGCGCATTTTGTTCCATGAGTTTTAGAGATACTCCATGATTGCCAAATTTTCCATGTCGGTATTTTTTGCCAATGTCAACAAGAACCTAACCAGTTATTGCCTTTTCAATAATTGTAGTTTCTCAATTACGCTCAAACCCATCAACATATTATATGGAAGCTACATTTGTTTCCCTCTTGGCTATGAGTTACTTTCGCCTCTGTGTTAGGCATGATCCCTGCATTGCGTTTGTAAAATGAACCATGACGCGCTCCGTCACACATTTAAAGGTATCCGATATTCTCATGCGCGACAATGACTCCTTTACTAGCTCGTTGATATGATATAACAGAGATGTTGCAACGTGCCAGATATCCACGGCTATAAAAAAAAACTTTGTCAAGGCCTATATGTGTTCCAGTCTTTGAATTCACAGTTATTGTCACCACAGATTAACTTGTATGGGGTTCCTCACATGTTGAGTCCTTCTTGTCTTGAACTATCCATTTGTCAGACTTATTGACCATAAGAAATTTTATTCTGAGATGATAGGTTTTGTTTGGCTAGAAAAGCTCTAAATTAGTTCATTATGTCGTTATAAATCCGTTTCCACGTTGTTTCAAAATACCACATTGAGTACACGTACTCCTCCCCGTAAACAGAAAATTCATCCTGTGCATCACGAAAGAGAATATTGATAGCTGACAATTCTCGGCGTGCTTTTCAGATATGCCATGCGGGACGTTTAATATGGTTCAAAGTAGACTGCTGCGTTGTCAAGTTCAGTATCTGATATCCGTTGTATTTCTTGTCTGATCTTGCTCATATATGTGAACGTGTCTTTTAGGCTTTATAGCAGATCTCTTTTCGTGATGGCTGGATTTTGATTTTAGTTCATATATTCGTTTGTTGGATTTTGACCATTCCGGCGCTATTCCAGTCGGCGTCTGGTATCTTTGCTTTGCACGTCGAGCTCGCTCGTGGCGTAAATAGTAAGGGATGATGAATCTCTCTCTCTCTCTCTCTCTCTCTCTCTGTCTCTGTTTCTGTCTCTCTCTCTCTCTCTCTCTCTCTCTCTCTCTCTCTCAGTTCCCCTACTGCTGATACCATTCGGTGGTATTAACTGTGATGGAATTTACTTAAAAGTGAAAACGATCTTCTTGTCTGTTTCAACCCAACAACACTAAATATTGGTAGTACACTTTTACTTACAACCGGTGTAATTTAAAACATTGTTTGTTTTTAACAAAAAAATGGTATTACGTTTACCAAGTACACGTGTCCTTCTTCAAAGGTTTTAAGTTATATTACTCGGATTTTCACTGATCCTTGTTTAACCAAATGAAGGTAAGCTAACATGAAGTTACACTTGTGGATCCCATTAAGTTGTGGCATACATTATCTTCATCTAACAAGATCATAGTGCAAGTAATTACACAAGCTTGATTTTATGGACTTGTTGGTGAGAAATGTTACAATTTGTAACCTAGATCTTGAAGGACAGTTGACATATTTCCTCCATCAAAATACATGTCTAAGTGTCATTTAATAGAGCAATAATTACCTTCTGTTATTCAATAAAGCACACAGGATTTGTATCTGTTTATTGGGAAATGTAAATGAGCATTTATAGACTACATTATTTAAAGGAAACAAAACGATATTTTGGTTAAACATTAAAATGGACACAGGAAGGATGCCTTTTTTGGTAACATTCACAATCGATCACAATAATAAATCGGAAGTTTTCTTGCTCTATTGAACTATTATTGTGAGAGATTAATGTATCAGCCCTCTCTGTTGCTTTTATGGTGTAGAACAAGCTTGATGGACCCTCCCATAAGTTGGAAGAAGCATCTAATCCATACAGGAGCTGCGGTGGCGCTGTGGTTAGCATGCCAGACTTGCCACCGGAAAGGTGCGGGTTCGAGTACTACCATCTGATCAATCCCTCTGGCTGCGCTGTTGCGGGAAATAGATGGCACGTTGATTCATTGCATTTTCTACCCGTTCTTTGTAAGTCTAGATGCGATCATACAAACTATTTCAGGATTTTGTTTCGAAAAACGTATCACTGGCAGAATGTTTTTAATAGGAATCGAGTCTTGAAATATAAGTAGGCATTGGATCATTTTTAAATTGCAATTTATTCCGAAGAACCATATCATAAACATTAGACGTAAACAAACGAAAACGAGAATTCCTTAAATATAGTTCTTTTCTATAAAGTCAATAAAATATCCGATTTTCTTTCAAAAAAGTTGATAGATGAACATTTTACTTGTGTTCGTCAACTTTATGAATGTTTATATATTGTTCAATTTCACGCGTGAGTTTTAGTATAGTTGTTGATGTAACTGATGGCTCGCTTCGTAGTCATTAGACATGTGGCGGTATGAAATTATGATTAGAAACAATCAGCCTCCTAACAATGTCTTTTCTTTTATTGAATTTTGGTTTGATTTGGGTTGGTGTCTTCCTTTACGGTACAGAAACTTGGATTGGTTTCTTCCTTTACGGTATAGCAACTTGGATTGGTTTCTTCCGTTACGATACAGCAACTTCAGTAGGTTATTTAGTGCTGAGTCCAGTCAAGTAAAATGCCTTGACCAATGACTCACCAAGGAAACAGACTCGGCTGAGCTATTCGTAGGATTCATATTTGAATCCTTTTGGTATCAGGTCTGTCACGCTACCACTGTGTTGTCGCTGTTCCTGTGCCGATTCTTCACCTCTTGCCGAACTCTGCCCATACTGATATGACGATAACATGTAAACACGTAGGCTTTTGGTCGCGAGTTCGGCTCGCACTCCACTGAGCCATCTCAGCTTCTTGTTTTTTATTCATGTGACACAGCTCTACATTGACTTTTAACCAAACAATAATGGTGTCCTTCTCAAAAGGTCGTCTTCATGTTAAATTAATCAATATCTTAGTGTATTCGTCATCGTTTTGAAATATACACACAAAATATTTATGACATCAAAATATAGTTTGTAGGTACTGATACTGCAAGATGAAGAAACGTTAAACCAAATGCAAAAATCACCAACATAAATTATACAAAGAAATAAAATCAAAACTCGAATAGTTAAAACTCCACCACTGTATTTCCAAAAATATTTTTAGTACGCTTTATCCTTTTCGATGAGAAAACTCATCATTCCTGTCCTATTCACATTTGCTTCATCATTAATAATAAAGCTGGACGTCAAGTACCACGCTGATTATGACTTAATTTCGTTTGAAAGCAACAAAATCGTTTGTATCCAAAAAATTTCTCCGTTAATGCTTTCCTTTTCCTTCTCTTCATTTGCATATGAAGTTACTCGTTGTATCCAGGAAGAAAGAAATAAAAAACGTCAAATAGTAAATTTCGCCTTTAGTAACATCCACCTCACTGTAAGTCCGAAAATGGGATTTCGACGGAATGACTCGCAATACCCACACTTTTCTTAGTAGCACAACTGTCCGAGCTCTCAAAAATCCTCCAATAACTACTTTAATTTTATTATGATTGACAGTTAATATAGGATGGTACGATTGATCTACATTTTACAGATAATGTGTGTGGACAAGTATGTGTGCTTGTGGTAACGATTCCCCGTAAGGACCTCAAGACTTCAGAAGTCATAATTACCCAAAGAATTTTTTGACCAAAGAAGAATATATATGGAGAGAGAGAGTGTGTGTGTGTGTGTGTGTGTGTGTATGTATAAATCCTTGCATAATATATAGGTTGGTCTTTCATATGTATGCCGATATTATTTGGCGACTAAAATTTGCTTAACAATATACATTCATAATTGTATCGTTGACGACAATGAGTTGTCGAAATATGCAAGAAGATTTAAGAAATGACACCAGAAAAAGTCACCGTTAGATATGAATTTTCTGGATAATACTGTAAGCAAGTATTCTTAATGCAAGAAATAAAAACAATCCCAATCAATTCTTATCACATAAACCAAATTTAGAGGTCTCTTCCGGGCGTCCAATAACTACTGCCGCAGTGTACAAAGAGAGCAATCCGGATGTGCAGCTAAGCATATTAATTGTGCATTTTGACACAAATGGCAAAGATCAAGCAATCTGAAATTCATATTAGTTTCCTCTCTCACACACGGAACAAAGACATTTTATTCTTTATTGATTACATATGCATGGATCACAGACACTTGTATGTTGTGCATAACCACACAATTGCCATATTGATCTAATTTTAGGGTTGGGACAACAACGCCAACGTATTAGCATAGTACCTCATATAAAATGTATATATGAATTATTATATTATAATTAAACTGTAATCATATATCAGTCGAACAGACACAAAAAATGTACTGATGAGCGTAAGCCGCCTACACGTACCATCGTTAACACATAGAGAATTCATTACGAAATCACGGGGGCTCTGAAGGCTAGGTCGATGATCAGATCTGATGTCCGCCGCCATGTTGTAAGCCTCTGCCAATCATGGATAAATTCAAATGGTCATAACATCAGCAATATTGAACCTCTTTCCAATAAAATTTCAATACGTGCTCGGAATTAACGCTATTTTACATTGTCGTAAGTGCTACTTTCATTTTGTGTGTGTATATATATATATATATATATATATATATATATATATATATATATATATATATATATATATATATATATATATATATATATATATATATATATATATATATATATATATATATACTGTGTGCACCTAAAGACCCGTCTTTGTTAATTACCTCCTTAGCTATTTGTATTTGTTTTGAAAAGGTCTCAGCTGTCTTCAAATGTTTGGATCTAAGGGCTTAAGGTGTTCCGTTTATTGTTTAATGTGTTCCATGTGTTGCTTCTTCCGACTCATTCTCAGCTTCGTCTACGTCATCGAATAATTGTTTCAATAAACGACCAAGCATTTCACATCCACGAGTATTGAATAATGCCTGATCTCGTTCGAAACTTCACGGTCAAACCTACGGATCTTACCATGAATGGCCAATAAATGCCATTCATGCTACCACGCTTATTTACAAAACAAGGTCTCACTTAGAACATGCGAATGCATTGAACTCGTTTTGCAGTTGCAACTTTTCAGTCGGTTCTAATGTCAATCCAATAGTAGAAATCGCCGAGGTTGTCCGAGAAGAGTTGGATTTCTTTTCTTGCGGAGAAGTTTTAAACGAACAAAATGTATTACTTTACAACAAATTCCTACGCGGACATGCATCAAAGGAATAACTAAGTTTCTCAGAGATAGCTGAGATCCGAATGGTCTGGTACGCCATTATTACAGAGGTGTGTAAATGAACGTGGATTACATGACATGTACCGTTTTGATTGCAGTTTTGATTTTGTTTTCCTGTATGACGTGTAACAACTTGTTTTCGCATGCTAGTTTAAATTGCTCAGACCTTTATGCTGGAATAATCACTCCACTTCAGTTTGCAATAAGCTATTATGTGTTCCCATTGACGTCCCGAAAAAACGTTTTAGTATGTTTTCTCTGATGTTTCCTAATGTTACATGCTTAGGCTTGAATAAACAGTAACAAAGAAAGAGTGAAAATAACAAGCTTGTAAAAACTTAATAAACAATTTATTGAGCACAAACATTTTCCAGAAAAGAAAAATAAACTTACGGTTTTAAGAATCAATTCCCAAAATTAATCCAAAGACAACTCAAAATATAATCCACCTGTGAAATTGCAAAAGTCCTGGTAATAAAATGTCCTAATAATTCCCAGTTCGAGTCTTGGTGAAGCATTCAAAATGGAAGACGATGTCACGTGATGAAGTCAGTTCTGGTCTTATGAAATTCAATGAGCACAAATATTTTCCAGATAAATAATAAATAAATCCTCTTGATCCAAACAAATTGAAATAATTTCCAGTACAAGGTAATTTAAAATAACTCAAAACAATACACAACTTATTATTCTAACAGCCCAACTTCTACTAAATAGTTCGCTCTAAAACATCATTTATATACCTGTTTTTACGTAAACAAGGAAGGGGTCACATGATCTTCTGGAATCTTTATAACAAATTTACGTTCAAAACATCTCGTACACACCGTATGACCCAGATGAGAATCAATTATTTTAACTCACAAGAACTAAAAATAGAAAGATGTTTATAACAAAGCTCCATAATGTCCTTGGAATCAACCAATCATTTTTAAAGCTTGTTTACAACTCTGAAGCCAGGTCAGAAATGAGGTCAACATCTGGTGTTTATTTGTAAAGTACAAGTCATCCAAAAAAAAAATATCTCCCAATGAATGAATCTTAAACTTAAAATGTCAAATTTGAATCTGACAAACAATCAATTAAAACAAAAACAAATGACTTAAATCAAATATACATAACACTAAGTATTACTACCGTGTACATTTTCGTTACTTGCAATAAATATCAAGCATCGTTAAAATCTAAATAAAGCAAAAGTATGTATTGCACTCTATGACGAATGTGGCTAGTAAGCTTTTGAGTTTTGGACCTCACATGTGTAGCATGTGTCATGACAGCACATTTCACTTACAGGACTTACTTTCAGATACACTAAACTCTGAAGCGAACCACGTTTGAACAAATGTAACCAAACTTGGCAGTTGGGCTCCAACTTTGCAATATATAAATACAAAAATGAGATTTTTTAAATAGGTCCCAACTTTCGTTGTTTTGTTTGTTATGACAATACTAATGATATTCATTAGTTGTATAGAATCCCATTGTTGTCCGTAATAACAAATACTATATTTCCTTTGCTTTCTCCTGGAGATTTGCTAGCCAGTGATGAATTTTACTAGCATGAAATTAAAGGCTGTATCAAAATCGAAAAAGAAGATAAAATGTTCATCCATTTCATCCTCCTGGTTTTTACGAGCCATGGCAATACAATCAAGTGTGATACGATCATGGTAGGAAAGGTCACTTTCGCCAATGTTTCCAGTCATTTCATTCGAGTGCAACCATTTATGGCAAATACAACACAACATATGCAAATTTTGTATATGTTGCGTTTAGGTTAAACAAGACAGAATTGGTGTCTATGTTATGTTCAGGTTAAAAAAGACAGTCTTGGTGTATATGTTGTGTTCAGGTTAAACAAGGCAGAATTGGTTTCTATGTTGTGTTCTTGTTATAAAAGACAAGGTTAAACAAGAGCCTATCGCTGTATATGTTGTGTTCAGATTATATGTTCAGGTTAAAAAGAAAGTGTTGGTGTATATGTTTTGTTCAGCTTAAATAAGAGAGTGTTGGTGTTCATGTACTGTTCAGCTTCAAAAAGACAGTTTAGGTGTCTTTATTGTTTTTAGGTTAAAAAAAAGACAGTCCTGGTGTATATGTTGTGTTCCGGTTATGTGTTTCAGTTAAAACGAAAGTATTGATGTCTATATTGGTGTTCAGCTTAAAAAAGACAGTCTTGGTGTCTGTAGTGTTCAGGGCAAATAAGAGAGTCTCGGTTTATATGTTGTTTTCAGGTTAAAAAAATGACAGACTTTGTGTATATGTTGTGTTCAGGGCAAATAAGACAGTCTTGGTGTCTATGTTGTGTTCAGGTTAAAAATGACAGTCTTGGTGTCTATGTTGTGTTCAGGTTAAACAAGAGAGTCTTGGTGTATATGTTGTGTTCAGGATACATTAGACAGTCTTGGTGTCTATGTTGTGTTCAGGGTAAATAAGTCAGTCTTGGTGTCTATGTTTTGTTCTGGTTAAATAAGTCAGTCTTGGTGTCTATGTTTTGTTCTGGTTAAATAATACAGTATTGGTGCATCTGTACCTACAACTGATGCGCTAGAATTCATCAAAATGTTGAAAAAGAAGGAAATACATAAATTATGTAATTAGTTTAATAATACTTTGAACAAACGTCCTAGAGTGTTATATGACGTTTTATTAGCTGCAATTCCATCACAAGTCCGTGCATTATTTGCATCCTATTTTTCAGTGTTGTGAGGTCTTAATTGTACTGTTTCTATCCTTTTGAAACTGTATTTGTAACATAACTCCTTCTCTGTAAGTAATGAAATTTCTTGTTACTTTCTTATTCACGTGTTGAATTATGTCATGTCTAAATGTTAGATGGATGAACTACTCTGTTATTTGTTTGTAGTAAACGTTGTAGGAACACCATACTTAGTTTAAGCTCTACATTGTAGTTGTTGTTGTAATGTTTAAAGCCATTGTTCAGCTAACTATAGGCTATACGATGCGGTCAGGAATAATAGTGGAGGCAGAATGCAGGAAAACCCCGGAAAGAACCACAGATGCATGAGAAGGTACTGGCAAGCTTTCTCACATACCCACATTGGCCGACGAATCTGAGACTCGAACCGTCGCAGACAGAGGTGAGATGGCAGCGATCCGTAACGGGAGCGCTTTAGAGCACCCGGCCACTCGGGACCCCTGTGAGGTCTACGTATACGTATGTACGATTTAAGCTGTACGTATGTATATTTCCAATTAAGCTGTACGTATGTATATTTCCGATTAAGCTGTACGTATGTATATTTCCGATTAAGCTGTACGTATGTATATTTCCGATTTAAGCTGTATGTATGTATATTTCCGATTAAGCTAAACGTATGTATATTTCCTATTTAAGCTAAGTGGTAATGGATAATATACTTTTAAATGAAATGCATTACTTTATTCAAAGGTCAATACATTTTTGTTGCAAAATCCTTTCACTGTAATTTATGACATCAACATGTTGGGGTTTTAATAAAGTTGTTTCCCTTTATAGACGAATGTGAAAAAGTGATTTATCTGCCCTTATGCAAGTCATCCTTTGCATCAGAGTTGCATTTGAAACCATCTTCCAACAAGTATTTTTTTAATGACATATGGCGCTCGTTCATCTGTTTGAATATTGCAATGACAAGAAAAGAAATATTTTCTTGTATTGGATCCAGTCCCATTAATAAGCGGATATGTATAAAGGATTATCTTGCACACGTTTATATCCATCCTTGCTAGGCGAAAGAGTTTGGATACATTAGCGAGACACGCAAATTATTATCTTCTTTTTGCACTTTTTACCTATGAAGGGATGCAGATGCCATTGTAGCAGCTACCGGGTTTTCAATCTCATATCTAACCGCTCCAAAGTGTATAGAACACGTTATTCCACTATTTACAAACAAGAAGCTACCTAAGCACAGGGGCCCCGAGTGACCGAGTGGTCTAAAGCGCTGTCCGTTACGGATCACTACCATCTCACCTCTGTCTGCGTGGGTTCGAGTCTAAGATTCGGCTAATATAGTTAAGTGAGAAAGCTTGCCAGTAGCTTCTCGTGGGTCAGTGGATCTTTTCTGGGGGTTTTCCGGGTTCTTCCACCACCACTAATACTGGCCGCCATGTATAGCCTATATTGTGCTGAAAAATGGCGTTAAACCATAAAAAACTACCTAAGCACAAAGTACAACAACTAAAAGCATTGGTAATCTACGGATAGATGTTGAAACCGCAACAGGAAATAGGCAAACGATTCAGACTCCAACAAGTTTGATGCCAATATCTGTGCCAAATCAAAAATATGGAAAATGTGTGCAAGACTTACTGATCTAAATACGTCATTAGCGCCTGACGAATAATCAAATCTTATGAAATATATACTATTCCAGTTGTGTTTATTACACTCATTAGGATATTTTGTTAACATTTTGGTTTTGACTGTCTTGGGAATGTATCGAGTTTAAAAGTATAATTATGCCTGTGTATATTAGAGATATACAAACCTTTAGATGAATCAAGTTCTGCGAGTCTTGGAATTGGAGTGATTTTATTATGTTGCATGTACACTAAAATAATAATTTGGGTGAATTCTCGTAGAACATTAAATTCTCTGGAACACAGCAATCAACACCAGATTCCTTTGCATAGACATCTGACAAACCCACATTGTGCATAACGTTTATTCATTTATATGCCAAAAGCATTACAGCTATTTAAGTCAAAGGTTTTAACGTATAACATACGCCTACCTTATTACATTCTCTAAGAAAGTGAAAAATATTACTTAAACACCATATAAATCCGTCAAATCTGACGTTGACGTTCGTTATAAATCTTTGCAAGTTGGTGACAATAAGTGTTTAAATGACGTAATAAGTAAAATAAATTAAACTCGATGACATAGTTACAATCTTTCATCTGATATATGATGTTAACATTGAGCTGCTGAATTTTCTGGTTTCTTTGATTAATTAAAATGTTCTCATCTATTTTTGTATAACTAATTCCCATTCCCATTGAAATATTCAATGATACAGGCGGCTAGAAAAAATCCAATTACATACATTTGATATTAAACACCACCATCAAATAATCCACCCCCTCTCCCAATTATATGAACAACATTTGCATAGCTATTGACATTATTCAAGCACACAGGCACAATCATGTGAACACATACACTTACATGTATGCTTTATCAATAGCAATGGCAGCTTTAAACCATTACTAGTTCTAAATATGCAGCGGCGCTCTTCTTGCGAACTGGATAGGTAACCAGGTTTTCCTCTTTGTCCATCAGAAGAGTATTCAAGAGAATCAAATCTCGCTGGAATACATTTCTTCAATGAATTTGTTTTTAATTTGTTTTAAAATCCAGTTTGACAAAATGATCAAAATAGTATCGTTCTGTCTACAAGAACGAGCTACGTCTAGTCTAAGACGAGAAAGGGACCCGCACCTGTCTTGCTTATCCAAGGCTTAATCTGCATATACGCCGTGTATATATCAGCCTGGAGGAAAAGGGCAAATATCCAACGCCCTTTGCGGCTTATTTACATCAAGTGAGTGTTTTGATCTCTTATCTCGATATGGATGTCAAGAAGATGCTAAGTGTGTAAACAACTGAATTGCTTGTAACACAGTCTTCCTAGCTGATACTAATCTTACTTTTATTTGCCTTAACGGTTCAAATTAATGTGAAATTTGAGGTGCCTCATGTTCGTGTCTCTTTTCTCCTTTCCTCACGTGTCGTTGTTTGAATTTTCATAGCATAACGATAAAGTCTAAACGGTTCTATTAACCAAGGTTAACCGACAATCTTATTCGGATAACTTCGACCATCCAAACTCTGAAAGTAATCAAACTGATACTAGCAGAGTTTAATAATTGTTTGGTTGGAAAATGTCATATTAGGTGTGCCAAAAATAAATTCTTGTAAAGGAATCAGTATCGAAATTAACACTGGATAGTATTTCAACAATCAATTAATCCCAGCGCAATGTCATTCCTGTAACTTTTACTGCGTGCTTACAGTAATAGTGGTAATGATAGTCACATAATCGATGCGAGATCAATGACGTAATAGCGACCATAGGTGTGAGGGTAGTTTAATATGACCATTCTTTGCATCTGATCTTTTTTTTTCTTCTATATGCGATTGAGTAAGGCTCAAGGCGTTCCAATTTCCAGTAACCTGCACCAGCACAACTCAAAAGCGCTCTGCTAAATAATAATAATAATAATAATAATAATAATAATAATAATAATAATAATAATGATAACAATAATGAGGACTTTGTATAGCGCCTAATCTTAAGAACATCTAAGCACTTTACAACATCTATAATGATATGACTACACTACAGAAAAACAAAAACAAAAACCATGAAATTGGAAAACATAAAAACTTGCTGAAAACATATACTGTAAGATAAAAAACATGATTAGGTCGCTAAGGTTGTCCCTGCAGTCGAAACAGGTGAGTCTTGAGAGCACTCTTAAAAGGGACCACTGTGTCGTTGTCTAATTTTAAATGGCAATTCGTTCCACGTCGCCGGGCCCTGGTGTGCAAACGAACGTTGTCCATATAGCTGCCTGTTACAAAATAAGCAGCAAAGAGGGTGGACAGACCGAAATTATTTCAAGCAAACCGAAACCAATTCAATGGTTTCGGTTTGTGTGACAAACAGATATACAGATGCGGCACCGATGTCGCTGCGGAGATGAATTGTTATGGTAAAACTCTTTACGATTTCACAAACAGACTAATTTGTAAAACCTCACCTCGTAAATCAATCAGATTATTGGACTGGTCAGTGAGTTTGAAATTAATTCTCGTTGACGAATCATTATGACATCTCATGTACACTGGATTAGTTGGATCCTCAATGATTAGAAACCTTGGAGGAGCTGTTGGTGCAAATGAATATAAAATATATCCTTGCTGGGCTTGATTTGATCTTTCGAGATTTATTTGAATAACATCACATACTAAATTCAATGCGATCACCGAGGATATATTAACGTTTTGAGGAGCGATATGCCGCCCGTATCCGTCTGGGTCATTATTATGCTTGAGGATTGTTGTCGTTTGTGGTTGTGCTATTTTTTTCCATGCGTCGTGAATCCTTTTGAAACCACCATCGATGGCATCATTGAGTTTTTTCTTTAGTTCGGGTACGACATATCCTGGAAACTTAAATATAGGGATATCTTCTACGCGTATATTATTTTTTGCTGCAAATTCTGTTCTGTTTTTAGCACTATCGCCAGCTAATATATATTGAACAAGTCGTAAATTGAATTCATCCATGTCGGCGATAATTTTGTTACATATTTCTACATGTTTGATGACTTCATTTCGGTTGGGGGGGATTTAACTAATTTTTTCTATAAGTATATTTTTAATTCTTTCAAAATCTTCATTCATCGCTGTGAACTGTTTGGTAACATCTGGTTCATCTATTACATAAAATCTTTCATCGTCGGTTATTTTTATTTTAAAATAACCACCAAACATTTTTTATCTAGTGGTAACCAATATGTTAAAAAATTCGGTGCGGGGGAGGGGGAGGGGGGAGGGAGTCTAGACCCAAAATAATACCTAGTACTACGATAACCATGATAATCCTCCTTCCTGGAAATATAAGTTTTGTGGTTCAGGTGGAGGTGTTTCTTCAGGCCAACCTAACACGGTTCTTATAGAACTCTGATAGATATCTACGGCATACCCGGGCAAGTTTATCTCAATGTCAAATGATAACGTCGGCTCATGAACTGTTATAGCGATTTTCGATTCTTTTCCAGTAATGGATTATATTCTGCTTTGTAATTTGTTATTAATTTGTTCAATTTGGTATGACCCAGATGGTAACGAAACAACGTTCCAATCTGGAATACCATCGGGTTTATTCTTACTCGCAAACATAAAGGAATTATTCGGTTGTTGACCAACGAAATGTGCTGATCTAATATTTGGCCAACTGTGATACACTCGTAATTTTGCTAACGCTATCTCCTTCACGGGAATCGCAGAAGGGAAATTCACACTGAACTCAGGATTCGTTGAGGTTATTGAGACCATACTGGTTTTCACCGGTGTGGTATTTTCTGCTGTTCGTTGAAGTAGTTCTTGCGATGTCGCCATTGTTATTATATTCGTATTGTTTTTCTAATTTTGACATCGCGGAATCATAAACACGTCCCCTTGCTGAAAACTCACAATCGGATATTAATGTGTCATCGAGTGACGAGGATAATTGCGAGTACGCTGTAGACACAACATGGAATTTAACAACGTAATCTTGTTGTTTAAGCTGGCTGCATGATGATATTTTTTTTATATAATCGAAATAATTTCCGCGATTGTTGTCGTCGCTGATATACAAATTGGAACAGCTATCGGGACAATCATTGTCACCGAGGAGAGTATAATACCAGCTCCGGTGATTACACCTGATATCTAGTACACGGTAACATAAACTGCGGTGATTCTTCGTCGATATTGTTTTATTTTTACTTGATACTCCTCAGTGAGGGTTTTGATTTTAGTTTGAAATTCTCTGACCTGATCATAGCGATACTGCTGTGATGACATTTTATTTATTACAATATATTTCAATTTAATTGTTTACTTAAATCCGCTACAAATTCTACATACCTTGTTAATGAAACTCTAGCCAAATTATTATCAGTCGTTGTTATCGTGAATAGTTCAGTTATTCCCTTGTCGATGATCGTTGATATCATATTGTTGACCTCAGATGAACTCGTTGATGAAATATTAAATTGCGCCGTTGATATTAGTGTTAATCGATAAATACCCTTGACGGTCGCGGTGATATCTAATTTCTTGTTTGTAGGTGTCCACGCAAATGATCCGTATTGAATCGCGTACACGTTATTTATGATATTTTTTTGTTCTTGAGTGATTTTTATTTTTCAAGTTTTTCTATCATCCTCGGTAGATCATCCTTGATGACATCGTTGGTCGTTTTAATGTCTTCGCGAATAACTCCTAATCGCTGATTAATCGCTGTTATTTCATCGAGTTTTGTTATAATACCAGTGAGATCTATTTTATAATCATCGGGTTTCGAATTTTTTTTACCAAAAAATGTATCAATGGAGTCATCGGTCCTGTTAAAGTTTTTACATAACGTAGTAAATTGAGATACATGAGCGTCATAGTCTGATCGCAATTTTATCAAATTATCAATGTCTGCTTTTATCTCCATGAGTTGTGGTGTGGTAACCGGTGGATCTCCAAAGAAATCGTTTAAGTTGACCTGAAAAGTGTTAACAGCTTTTTGTAACGCCGTAAACGCATTTACGCGAGTGTTGTATTCATCACGTAGTTTTTTTAAAATAATTCTATCGTTAATAAATAATTATCACCGAGCGATGTTAATTTATCTGTGAGCGTCGAAACAAGTACACCCGGTTTGAGTTTACCCTGATCAGATAACAACCCGATAGTATCTTCTACTGCGTCGCGTCGTTTAACTAAAATATCATCAAGAGAAACATTACTTGTTTTCAATTTACCCTGACGATCTTGAAATACAACTATTTCTTTGGGATCAACACTTGCTAAGTTCAACATCTCAGCTATTTCATCTTCGATTATTTTTTTTACATCACCGGTTGCAGATATTTCCGCGGTGAGTTTTTCAGGCTTGATAAAGATCTCCCCCAAATATCAGTCATTATGCTCTAAGATCTATCTAAAAAGCGATTACTCGTATACTCGTTTACGGTTTTATGTGGTGGTTTTCACGATAATGAAATAGCGTTAGGGACATTCAATACTTCTATGCCGCATATTGGTGGGTCATTCATTTTCTGTGTTGGTAGCGTAGAATACCAGATAGGAGTTTTTAAGTGGTTTATATAACGCGTAAATTCTTTAGGCGGCGCTAGCCCATATGAATCGAAATAAACAATTGTACGCGGATCAATCGCGTATGCAACCCTGTGAGTTCCGGGTCCGGTGCTATTATCGAGATTAATGATACCGGTTTCAACGCTGTTTGGTTGTTGTGGTAATGGATTTTTCATAAAGACACCTCTAAAAATGTTTATCGCTAGTTTTTTAGCAGCATCGAGTAAATCAAAATTTGACATGGGAACTATTGTTAATAAACTGTTAATAGTCTCAGGCCGTTTCCGCTGTACCATGTTACTGGTAGTCTTAGACCCTTTCCCTTTTCTTTGTATCCCCGCTCCTTTTTTGGTTCATATAATTGAACAATACTATGTACTGCTTTTGCACCAAGAGCTCCAGCAGCTCCTAACGCGGCGGCTTTATCACCTGCAATGAATGCTGGAATGGCAGCTAGAAGTGGGAATACACATCCTGATTTTATCATGTTTTTAATCACTGCCGCAGAGAGAGTGATCTGAACACCTTTTTTTATCTTTGATGGCATCATTGAAGTGTTTTATCTGACGAGCTGTCAATGACAGTTTATTCTGACCGCCAGATATCTGATTCTGCTTCAGCGATATTGTGGTTCCACATTTTTAGCTGATTCCGATTGCAATTTTTCAATTTGACCAGGAGTTAACGTAACACTAACATGACTATATGACATTATATTAATAACAGATTGATCTAATTGCTACATTACATATTTTCCACTGGTGCATCAACCACTTTCATTCGTCCACCAACACCTTCGAGTAGCATTGATTTGTAGCTGAGAATTACAGCAACTGCTCTGTATTAGGGGGTAGTGATAGCACCACCTTCAACCGGACGAGTTACATGAGCTCTGAAGTATATGTCAACTACGAATTGTCTTGTTAAGTGAAGATGTTCCAGCGATAAGTAATAGATGGGATATCGTTTTTTAAAATCCAACTGTGATATTTGCAGACTAGTATCCACAGTATTATCGCGTCCCATAAATGACAACAAACGATGATACGCGCGTGCTATTTGGTTGGTTCCGTAATCAAGTTGTATGTCCTCGGATGGTTCTTGTGGACCGTTTATCTTCAACGAAATTTCATTACACCCAATTTGATCAAATATCATATGACTGCGTGTTTGTGAATTCAATAGCGTCCTATCCTGTAACGCAATAAATATATGACGCGGAGCTGAAACACCTTGTTTTGATGTCAGGTGCCATGTAAGTGTACCATCAATATTAGAATCCATGGAATCTGTGGTCACTGTTAGCCAACTTAGCAATGATTTGTCGCCTGTACTCATAAATGACTTTACCCTCAGCAGTACCAGCACTACGCCAGATTGCATCATTATCACTACCCTTTCTCACGAGTGCTACTGTATGCTGCGCTCCATAGATAACTTTTCTAACATTTCTGCAAAATCCGAAAATATGATGTAGTGGAATTGTGCATGAAAATGTCTTCGCTGTCCTTGCAACACTGATACGCGTGTTGCAAACCCCAAGTTGTAATTGGAATTAACGCTTTTTATAATATTAAAGTCAGCAGCTGGTCTCGCTTCGTGTACAAGAGAACCAGCTATTTGTGGATCAACTGCAGTAGCTTGCGGTGTGAGCAATTTAGTATACTGAATGTGTGCAGGGTGATCAGTAAGATCCTTAGAGAACATCATAGACGGACCTGCCGATCTTGTATAATCATCAGAGTATCTTGCTAACCCCACTATTGTTGTGGCAAAAAATATCAACCGTACGCTCTATAGACTCGATTTCTCTTCCATCAATAATGTATCTAGCACTCTCAAATAGCGCCATGATACCATTATTGACAAAACTAACTCGGATATTTTCATCATCTGGATATGGTGCATCACCACATTTGTTACGAGTTCTCCTTCTATTTCGATAAACGCTTCAGCGGGTAGAAAGTATTTGCTGGTATCATGGATTTGAAGTTCGATTCTTGATCGAAGATTCGGTTGTGCTGCATGATAGGAAAAATACTGATAATCGCGTACTGACTCATTCTTGGGCTCTGGGGCATCCATATCAAACGCTGGGTCAGGAGCCGATTTGAACATATTATTATATATTTCTTGATCTAAATCGAGATCTCGCTCGCTATTTCAGGCCACTTCCCGCTATCATATTTGAAGTAATATTTCCCTGAGTGTCATATCCATCATTTATCCGTGATACTATATTCCGCTCCACCGCATTGTTTATTATTTTGCTAATACTTGCAGGCATAATTTCCGTAGATGGTAGTGGTCCCAGTGACTTCGTCATTGGTTTCCTTCGCCGCCGAACTAACGCTACTAGTTTTTAGCCGCGGAAAATGACCTCCCGGCAACATCACCAACAACGCTAATACCCTTATCACGAATAACACCAATAGCTTTCATTGATAATTGTTTTGCGATTGGTGCTATTTGGGGAGCCATTCTTGCAAATAACCCTGCAATGGTATTACCGAGACCATCTCCATAGTAAACATATCAGATGGCATATATAATGATTGCTTATCATCATCGTCAGGTGGTAGTTGCCGTCTAGGTGAGAAAGATATTTACTTTGAAGGCTGTTGTCTTTTTCTTTGCAATATTTGCGTTTTTCTATTTTTGTTTTTAGTTCTTCATATTGATCATTCACTTTACTTACCGTATTGAGATATCCAGTGTATGACGTATTGCCTTGATCAATTCGACTTGTGTTAGTTTTGATTTTGTAAAACACATCAGCCCAATGTTTCCTACTTTTAATATACCCGTGTTGTTCTGTTTTCAACATTTTTTTCCTGTTTTCATAAGTCGCAACAACAAGCGCAGGAATTTCCGCTTAATCAGTCTTATCAATTGCTGCTAACCGATCCTAATTAAATCTCGCACGTAATCTCTATACTGCTTTTTCATTGAGTTTTGTTGAATCAGGAGGGGACTTTGTTAACAGCGCTGATGTTTTTTTAGTTTCCTTTGCTATTTTTTCAAGCATTGGTACAGTATCTTTAGTAGCAGTGGTTACTGGTTTTAATAGCTGTTCAGTGTCCGCCGCAAAATCACTTTGAAGGTCCTGTCTCATTTGAAGCATATTTCGAACGGAATCACGAACTGGAATAAACTTCTTAATCGAAGCTAATCGTTCGCGTGCTAATTTAGTTGTCAGTGCTTCACCCACCGTTATATATATAATATACGATCTAAATGTAGTGACGAAGCCTCCAGTGAAAAAGAACTTATCCGAAATTCTTTTGTGTGTGTTATACTTATGCGTAGTGATTAATCACCAGTGACACATGTCTATATAATTCTGTTTTAGGTGAGTAAGTGCACATACTTCTGTTCCATACCTTGTATTACTCATATATGACGTATTTACTGTGTTGAGGGAATCAAAGGGGGATTTTCATTTTGGCGGATAATCTCTTTTATTGTTTTAATTTTTGAGTTAATTGTGCCTTGGATTTCATATTGTTTCTCCAATTCGTTTCTGACCTTTTCGACAGCAGTGAATAACGGGACGAACTTATTGATGTCGTTACAGAATGCAAGGGAGTCATAAATAGCGTGCTGAATTCTCCTTATAAAGGAATAGGATTTTGATGACACATACCTGTTATTCCTATCGCTATCATCAATATCTTGAAATTCAGAAAGAATTAGATCACAATTGTTTTATCTGACAATTGAATTCCTTAATTTTTCAAATTGAAAATTTCGGTTATAATCTCATTGATATTTTCAGAATTCATTTATATAATATATTATGTATTTAATACAAAAAAAATATTTAATATATTTTTCTAAAACAAAAATAAACAATAGCTATGATGAGCGATTATCATTCACTGGGTCTCTTGTTGGCTTTGTGTCTTTCATAGGGTTACTTTTTCTTTGAGAATTTTTCTCTTTGAGATTATTCTATCTCTTTGACCCTATGACCGTTTCTTTAAGCAAATAGTTCATTCTGTTGGGTTACCCTAGCGTGACATAGAGCTTTTACATCCATGCTATTGTTTATTTTGGAGCGCCATTGTTGTTGAACAATGCCCCCAAGAATTATTTTCCCGGGGGTGCATAATCACACCATCACGTATCGCATGTGACGTGTCGGGAGGTGTACACGAAGAACCTTTGGGCTGGCACCCTCAATTATATAGAAAAACCTTCAGATCGGTACCGTCGACAATAATGCCTGCCACGAGATTCGAACGATGGGCCCCAGGACGAGATTCCATCTGTGTATTTTATACACTAGTGTCCGTAATCCATAAATCCTTGATTTTAAATACGATATATGTGTATCATATGAAGGGTTTTATCACAGTTATTCTGTATGCCGTGGCATATTTTCCAATTTTTGTATCCACTTTGTTATTTTCGACAAATCGGTTATTGTTGTTGTGGTTTTTTTTCCATGTTAGGGAGGAATTTGGGTACATGTAGGGCAGATCAAGGTTTTGTGTTCACTCCCGTAGTGTATAGGGAATTGTATGAAAGTGTTGGTGTGTATAATGGTAATACTCATTGCGGTCGCGAATAATCATACTGTACCTCATATTTCAGTTATCATTTTATGCTAAAGTGTGTTACATCTTATCAGTTTGGGTCAAAGATGCCATCTGATTGCGGTCAAATTGATATAATGATGACAACAAGAGATTGCCTTATGCGGAACTTTTCTACCTGGTGAAACATTAAGCCACACAAAAAAGCCATTATCCCATTGAAATACGTGACTAAAACAAAAGAGTTATCGTTGTTTCAAACTACACACACAAGCCCCCACGCATTATTCCCCTTGGCGTTACAAAACAGAATTTAGACGAGCAGCAGAGAGGGTGAGCCGGACAACATTTTTAGACAAGTTTTCACTGAAATCAGGCTTAAAACAATGAAATCAGGCAAAAAAATCAATGATCAGGCAAAAAAATCAATGAAAAATCAATGAAATCAGGCAAAAAATAATAATGAAAAATCAATGAAATCAATGAAATAAAAAAAATGACTAAGCCTCCATTCGTAAAAATCTTCGATTTTCAACCGAATATTTGATCCAGTCCGATACGATATCGTGTTCGAGGGTCATGTAAATCACTACGACTTTACAAATAGACTAATTTGTAAAACCTCCTCTTGTAAATCAATCAGATTATTAGACTGGTCAGTGAGTTTGAAATTAATTCTGGTTAATGAATTATTATGACATCGCATATAGACTGGATTCACCGGGGATTCAATTATTAAAAACCCTGGAGGAGCTATTGGTGCAAATGAATACAAAATATACCCCTGCTGAGCTTGATTTGATCGTTCTAAATTTATTTGATAGCTTCCTTCGATCACATCACATACTAAATTGAGCGCAATCACCGTTGAAATATTCACATTGAACGGAGCGATATGTCTGCCACCACCGTCTGGGTCATTATTGTGTGTCAGGATAGTTGTTTCCGGTGATGTTGTTTTTTTCCACGTATCATGAATTATTTTAAAACCGACATCGATGGCATCACTGAGAGATTTTTGTAGTTCTAAGAGATTATATCCTGGTAGATGGAATTCGGAAATATTTTCTACGCTTATATGATATTTTGTCGTAAATTCTATTTTCGTGTTAGGGTGTCTGGCAAGGGCTACCTCTCGTATAATTAGTGAATGAAATATATAAATGTCACTGAGGATTCTGTTACATGTTTCTATGACGCTGATAAATTCATCTCGGGTGAGAGAGCCGGATTTAAGGGATATTAACAACAACGAAATATCGTTATTCATTGCTGTGAAGTTTTCAGTGATTTTATCCTGTCGAGTTATGTAGTATTTCTCCCCTCCCTTATCTATCTTTTCAGTGAAAAAATTTAATTTGTCATAATCGCTATAGCTTTTTACTGGATTATCAGGTTTTGTCCTGTCGGTGATATAATCAGTTTTTTGTGGTTCTGGTAAATCAACGGTTTTTCCACCGGGTGGTAATTCAGGCCATCCTAGTACGGTTCTAATAGAACTTTGATAGATATCTACGACGTATCCTTCTGTGCTTATTTCAATGGCAGATGATAGTGTTGGTTCATGAACTGTTATAGCTATTTTTGACTCTACTCCAGTAATCGATTTTATTCTACGCGCGAATTCATTATTGATTTGTTCGATTTGGTATGATCCGGTTGGTATGGAAACAACATTCCAGTCTGGGGTACCGTCTGGTTTATTCTTATTTGCAAATACCAGGGAATTATTCGGTTGTTGACCACCAAATGATTTTGACCTAATATTTGGCCAACTGTGGTATACTCGTAATTTTGCTAGCGCTATCTCCTTCACTGGGACCGGAGAGGGGAAATTCACACTGAATTCTGGATTCGTTGAGGTTATTGAGATCATGCTTGTTTGTACTGGGTTTGTGTTCTCCACTATTTGTTGAAGTAATTCCATCTGTGTTGTCATTGTTATTATACTCATGTTTTTGTATTTCTAATTTTGACATCGCAGAATCATATATATCTACCATCGCTGAAAACTCACTCTCTGATATAATTGTATCATCGAGCGATGACCATATCAATGAGGATAATTGCGAGTATGCAGTGGACACAACATGAAATTGAATTATGTAGTCTTGTAGTTTCCGTTGGCTGCATGATGATATTTTTTTGTGATTATTGAAATAATTCCAGCGATTGTTGTTGCCGCAGAAATGCAAATTGGAACATCTATCGGAGCCATCATTGTCACTGAAGACAGTATAATACCGGCTCCGGTGATTACACCACTCACAGCGTACACAGTAACATCAATTGCGGTAATTCTCCTGCGGTATTTTTTAATTTTCATTGCATACTCCTCAGACAAGGTTTTGAGTCTAGTTTGATACTCTCTGACCTGATCATAGCAATATTGCGATGATGAAATCATTTTTTATTTTAACAACGCTAGCGTTTTCAATTGTGAAATCCTTTCAATTTATTTACTTAAATCTGCTACGAATTCCACATACCAGGTTACTGAAGCCTTAGTCAAACTTTTATCAGTAGATGTGATTGTGAACTTTTCAGTTGTACCCTTGTCGATGATCGTTGAAATCGTATTATTGACCCCGGATGAACTCGACGATGATATATTAAATTTAGTTAATGGTGTTACTAGTGTTAATCGATAAATACCTTTAACGGTTGCAGTGATATCTAATTTGTTGTTTGTAGGTGACCACTCAAATGATCCGTGTTGGATTGTATATACTATGTTGTTAGTTTTCTCATGAGGAATTTTTGTTTTTTCAATAACTGTTATCATCCTCGAAAAATCACCTTTGACGGCTTCGATGAAAGTTTTAGTCTCATCGATGGATTTTTTCATATCAGGGAGTTTTATTTCAATTTTATCTAACGGGGTTCCAATAAATTTATCAATGATATTTCTACGAAATGATGTAAACTGTTTTCCGTTTTCTTCAATTCTAGATTCAAGTGTTGTTAGTACAACCACAGAATTGTTTAACTCATCGTTGAGAATTTTTAATCCATCTGTAATCGTCGAAACGAGTACACCCGGTTTGAGTTTACCCTGATCGGAAAATAACGCAACGGTGCTCTCGATTGCGTTTTGTTGTTTAACTAAAATATCATCCAGAGAAATATTACTAGATTTCAATTTACCCTGTTTGTCTTGAAATACAACTATTTCATTAGGATCAACATTTGTTAAGTTCAACGTCTCAGCGATTTCATCTTTGATTAGTTTTTTTACATCCTTGACAGAATCAGGTGGTGCAGTGCCATCGGGTTTGGGTTTCAAAGATCTCCCCCAAATATCAATCATGTTATTGTAAAACTCTTTCTCTCTCTAAAAAGCGATTGCTGGTGTAGTCATTTACGACAATATGAGGTGGTTTTCTAGATGCTGAAATAGCGTCAAGGACATTTAATACTTCGCTGCCACATATTGGTGGGTCATTGATTTGTTGTGTTGGTAGCGTAGAATACCAAGTCTTCATTTGAAATTGTTTTATGTAACGCATAAACTCTTTTGGTGGGGCTAATCCATATGAATCAAAATAGACAATCCCACGTGGATCAATAGCGTATGCAACCCAGTGAGTTCCAGGTCCGGTGCTGTTATCGAGATTAATAATACCTGTTTCAGTTTTGTTTGGTTGATGTGGTAATTGATCTTTCATAAAAACACCTCTGAAATTTTTAATCACTAGTTTTTTAGCCGCATCCATTAAATCAAAATTGGACATGGGAATCATAGACTCCTCAATTAATAAACCGTTCCTGGTAGTCTCAGGCCTGATCCGTGAACGGATCTCCCGCTGTACCATGAATACGGGGTTCCTGGTAGTCTTAGACCTTTTCCGCTGTACCACGAATACGGGGTTCCTGGTAGTCTTAGACCCAATCCGTGAACGGATCGTCCCTTTTTTATATCCCTTCCCAGTTGCCTTCTTAAGTGCCATTCCTGCTGCAGTACCAACGGCTCCTAACGCAGCCGCTTTAGCCACCGCTGGGGCTGCTGCTGCAATCAATGCTGGAATCGCAGCTAACAACGGAAATATACCGCCTGTTTTAATCATATTTTTGATAGCAGCCGCAGAGAGAGTAATCTGAACCCCTTTTTTATCCTTGAAAGCATCATTGAAATGTTTCACCTGACGAGTTGTCAGCGATAATTTATTTGCACCACCAGTCATTTGATTAGGTTTCAACGTGATTGTGGTTCCACATTTTTTAGCCGATTCTGATTGCAATTTTTTGATTTGACCAGGAGTTAACGCAACACTAATAACACTATATGACATTATACATAATAGATTGATTCTAATGGAAAAATCCTTCGGATTTTCAATTACATGTTTTCTACTGGGGCATCTACCACTCTCATTCTTCCTCCAACACCTTCAAGTAACATTGATTTATCACTGAGAATGACAGCAACTGCTCTATAATTCGGGATAAGGATAGGAGGTACCCCACCAACTGGTGGACCAGTCGGACGGGTTACACGGGCTCTAAAGTGTATATCAACAACTGATTGTCTCATCAAATCGAGATGTTCCAGTGAGAAGTAATAAATCGGATACAGACTTTTAAAATCATATTGTGATATTTGCAAACCGGTATCCACATTTAGATCACGTGCCATAAATGACAACAGGTTATGATACACGCGTGCAATATGATTCTGACCGTAATCAAGTTGTATATCCTCGGATGGTTCCTGCTGTCCGTTTATTCTCAGCGAGACTTCATTAACACCTAACTGATCAAATATCATATGACTTCGTTCTTGATTACCAACTCGCGCATTATTCTGTAACGCTACGAATATATGATGTGGAGCTGAAACCCCTTGTTTTGATGCCAGGTGCCATGTGAATGTACCATCAACACTGTCTTGTTTAATATCCGTAGTCACTGATAACCAACTCAACAATGATTTTCCTCCTTGGTCCATAAATGATAGTAGTCGTTGTTCTTCGGTGATTGATGGAGTTAACACTGGCATCCACAATGATAGTTTTGTTAAAATGACTTTACCGGGAGCAGCCCCAGCATTACGCCAGATTGCATCATCATCAGTACCCTTTCTCACGAGTGCTATTGTGTGTTTGGCTCCATAAATAACTTTTCGGACGTTTCTACAGAATCCAAATATGTGATGCAGTGGAATTGCACATGAAAATCGTCGACGCTGCCCATGCAACATTGCTACGCGTGTTGCAAATCCTAAATTGAGATTACCATTAACGCCTCCGAGAATATCAAACTCAGCTCCGGGTCTAGTTCGACGTTCTGGATTAGCTGCTTCCCCTTGATTAGCAACTGAAGTGACTTGCGGTGTTAACACTTTAATGAATTGAAGGTGATCATCGTTATCAGAGGTATCCTTTGCAAACATCATAGATGGACCCACTGATCTTGTATAATCATCAGAATATCTCGCTAACCCTATGATTGTTGTGGCCATATCAACTTCACGGTCAATGGATTCAATTTCTTTTCCATCAATGAGATATCTAGCGCTTTCAAATAACGCCATTATGCCGTTATTAACAAAACCAACTTGGACATTTGAGTTAATGTCATATGGTGGATCATTATGTGCAGCATCATTTGTTACAAGTTCTCCTTCTACTTCAATAAACGCTTCACAAGGCAAAAAGTATTTACTGGTATCATGAACTTGAAGTTCAATTCGTGATCGGAGATCGGGTTGTATTGCGTGATAAGAATAAAATTGAAAATCGCGTACAGAATCATCTTTACGCACTGGGGCATCCATATCAAATGCTGGATCAGATGACCTTTTGAACATTTTATTCTATTTATCAGAGTCTAAATCGTGATTTTCATCGTGAAAAACGCTAGCGTGAAAATCCATAGGATTTCATCGACGTGGTTTTTTAAAGCCACTTCCCGCTATCATGTTTGCAATATTGCTTTGGTCCCCTTGATTTACCATCGACGCTAGTTTTTCATCTACTGCGTTATTTATAATTTTACTAACACTTGCAGGCATTTCTTCTGTAGACGGTAACGGTTTCTTTTTTCGCCTCACTAATGATGTTATTTTATCCTTCGCAGTTGAAAACGCTTTCCCGGCAAGATCTCCAACAGTACTAATACCCTTATCACGAATAACATCAATGGCTTTCATTGATAACTGTTTAGCTAACGGCATCACTTTTGGGGCCATTCTTGAAAAGAATCCTAAAATGGTATTGCCGAGGCCATCTCCATAGTATGCTTTATAAACTGGAAACCGTGAATTAACTACATAGACGAGGGTTGGTTTATCATGATTGTAGTGTACGATCATTATTATAAAAACAATAGTGTTTTCAATTGTTATTTAATCACTATGATACCCATTTGCTAACTCGTCAATGAAATCTCGATATGTTTTGATATCCATGATACCGCCGGCAAATAACCGTCTACAGATATCAGCTGCTTCATTAATTATTTCCGGTGAATTATTTCCAGCTCGGAATCCTCCTACAAGAACATCTAATCGTGATATATCATTGATAACACTATCAGGACAAGTGTTTCCAATCCTTGGATTTTGCAGTCCACTTCCGCTATAACCAGCTGCTTCATCTAGTTTTTCTAAACCCGTTTCTTGTAAATAATCATCATCATCATCATCATCATCATCAGGTGGTAGTTGTTGTTTTTTAGGAGAGAAAGATATTTTCTTTGCAGGCTGCTGTCGCTTTCTTTGCAATCTTGGTTGTTTAAACTCTTCGTATTGATTATACACTAGACTCACCGCATCGATATATTCGATGTCTGATGCACTATCTGTCTTAATTTTACTTTTTTTAGTTTTGATTTTGTAGAATATATCAGCCCAATGAGCGAAATTCTTAACAAACTTATGATGTTCTGGTTTCAACCATTTTTTTCTGTTTTCATAAGACGTAACAACAAGCGCAGGAATTTTTGTTGGATCAGTCTTATCAATTTCTGCTAACCCTTCCTCGTTAAATCTCACGCGTAAATCATCTACTGTTCTCTTTGATTCCATTTGTTTTGTTTGTTCAGTTTTCGCTGCTATTTTTTCAAGTTCACCAATAAAAGATTTTCCCGTCTCGGGACCATCACCCAGTAAAGCACGCTCTACCCCTTTCGTTGCTGTGGTTACTGGTTTAAACAACTCTTCAGACCCCAGAGCAAAATCAGTTTGTAAACTCTGTCGTTGTTGCAGTTTATTTCTTACAGAGTCACGAATTGGTACAAATCTCTTAATTGCATCTAGTCGCTCACGAGCCAATCGGGTTGTTAATGCTTCATTGACCATTATTTGAAATCAGAAACCATTTTTCAATTGTAAAACAATTTTTCAATCCCGACCTAACACCATCGTGCAACTCCTTTTTTGACATCAGTGACATGTCGGATGATTTTTAACACGGTCATGGAAGTGTTATTTCATCCTATAACAGCTTCTATCAATGATGGAGCAAGTCACATAATTGTATATAAAATAAATAATACTGTGAGCTGCTCCACTTTTTTGACATGTCGGATGATTTTTGATACGGTCATGGAAGTGCTATTTGATTGTTTTAACGGCTCTATCAATGATGGAGCAAGTCACATAATTGTATATAAAATAAATAATACTGTGAGTTGCTCCATTCTATTTTGATCAATCTGACACATCGTCCATCAATTTTTGACATCCCCCTTGAGGGTCAGCTAAAAAAAATGAGGGTCGATGATAAAATGGTCAGGCAATCAATGGTCGGGTAATCAATTTTCTTGAATTAATGCTCGTAGGTTTCTAATTTTAGAGTTGACTTCTTTTTTCAATTCGTATTCGTTACCTAATTCTTTTCGTATTCCTTCTACGATAGTATACAACGGAACGAATACACTGATGTCACTGGAAAATGAAAGAGAGTCTTTAATAGAATTCTGAATTCTTTTGATGAGTGCATACTTCTTGGGTAGCATATATTTGTTAGTGCTAACCCCGTATTCAATATCCTGAAAATCAGACACAATTTGATCAGGATTTAACCCATCTGATAGTTTGATATCCTGATTTTTCAATTTTGCTATTTCAACTATGATGCTATTCATGTTTTCAGAATTCATTATTCTATAAGAATGACATATCTCTAATTGGAAATTATGACGCATTAGACATAACTAAATTGAACTTTTTGTCCACTCTTTTTTGAAATAGCCGTTTTGGTTATCCCCTATGCAACTTTTCGTACAGAAGATGAACAAATATCGAAAAATTTACCGGCTTCATATAATGATTGAAATATTTTTTCTTCGTTCAAAGATTTTACTGGTCTCGCTTTTTTTGAGCACTTTCCAGTCCTTCCTCGTTTGGAATTCTCACTCTGTGTGATTGCTGCAGATTGGATAAAGAATTGTTTTTCGGATTAGAATCCTTGTGATCAATGACAGAATCAACTCGATCAATCCATAAAAACATTCAAATGCGAAACGATGATTGAGATAAGTTTTCTTTCCAGCGCCAAATATCAAGTACCCGTGATTATTCACAACACCAACTGATTTCTTTAGTCTACGGTTTCTGACAGTACCATCACTGGATGCTTCATAATTTGTAATCACTGGATGCTGTCTGAATTCTTGGTTCATATATACTATTCTATTGTTTGTCTAATTCAGTGTTTGGTTCAATAATTACATCACTGGAGAATCTTTCGATGTAGTCTTGCGGGGTTCTTATGATTTTGTCAGTGACGTTATCAGGGTCAAAAACTTTTTCAGGGTCAAAATTTCTGATGGATTGTCCATTTTTTATTCTTTTATCATAATAACGCTTCAATTCCCTATATCGCTTACCACCACAATCAATACATAATTGTGATCTTCCCTTAACCCCAACCCCACATCGAATACAGGGTAACGGACCAAGACTTCCACGTCGAAAACTTTGCATATGATACCTACAGTATTCATTTTTTCTGCATGATTTGTTACACGGGGTTACATTTCCCATCATGAGCCATTTGCAGTGATTCATTATACATAAATCTTTCATTTAAATGCTTGTTTTATATCTAGCATGAAGGAGTTCAAGAGATTGACTTCAAAAAATGCTAAATTCAATGCCGATAGAGAGTTTAAGAGATTATTGAAAATCAATCCTAGATTTAATCTCGATAGACCAAAAAAAACGTCCAATAGACGGAAACATGAAAGCGTTTAAGAGATTATTGAAAATCAATCCTAGATTTAATCTCGATAGACCAAAAAAACGTCCAATAGACGGAAACAAACGTAACAAACGTCCAAAAGACGGAAACATGAAAGAGTTTAAGAGATTATTAAAAATTAACCCTAAATTTAATATCGATAAACCCAAAAAACGTAACAAACGTCCAATAGACGGAAACATGAAAGAGTTTAAGAGATTATTGAAAATCAATCCTAGATTTAATCGCGATAGACCCAAAAAACGTAACAAACGTCCAAAAGACGGAAACATGAGATCACCATGGAAGGATGCTCAATTCAATCTTGATATAGTTTCTAATACACCCAAGAATAAAATTCTTGATAAACCCATCAGAGACTGTTTTAATGAATTCAAGCGTGATCGAGCATCTTATTGTTGGTCAACATTTCGAATTGATGGTGTTGTTGACGCTACCATGAATGATGAAAAAGCAGCAGTGATCATTTCACGTGTTGGGGAAAAAAGTCATTTTTTCCGAATCAAATTCATTATCCGTGAGGATGGCAAATGGATTATTAGGGATAAATTTGAACCCATTCTCAGGGGCAAAAAAACTGTCACCGTGAATCAGGATTCAAAACCGGGAATTTTGACTGGAATTGATAAACCCTACTACGAAAGATCTTATCCTGTCACAGCAGTTGTTTACGGGATCTATCCGCTCAATGAAAAACCTGATATTTCAAAACTAGCACCCATGAAATATTCGACAGGGCTCAATTGTGTAGCAGAACGAATAATAAAACACTTCACAAATGCGTCCCGGGGAAATAAACTAACTGATCTAAGACGAAAAAAAATAACCGAGTGGGAGTTCACGGTAAAAGAGCACGGGGCAACAATTCAGGATATAACCAAATTATAAACATCATTGAGATTTCCAATATCGGTAAGGACAATCACCGGTGAAGTATTAAAAGAACCGAAATATCAATCAAAAAAAGGAAACCCCATTGAAATTATTGATCATAACGCACACGCGTGGTCATCTGCAGTAACAATATTCCCACGGGATAGAACCGTAAGATATCTATCCCAAACCAAAGAGTTTTTTTCAGAGCAGAAATTATTTGATGCTATTTACCATTTGAGTAAAAACGATCCTGTGTCAGTGTGGCTATTTCATAGTAATTCAGACGAAGAATGCAAATTTGATCAGTTTGTAAGGCCTAACGGAGAATTATACCGTACTGAAGAGCTGCAGAATCAAATGAAACAACTAGCTAGTGAGTTTTCTGGGGACGGAGAAGACAACGATCAATTATTAGCAAACTGTTTCACAGTACCATCCATTGCAGCACATTTTGCTAGAAAGAAAAACGCGTGGAAACCAACACGAAGTGAGTTCTTATCAGATGTCAAATTGTCCTGTCTTGAATACAGCCACGGCGGATTATGGAACACAAAATACACCGCTGATACCGTTATTTCAGTTGATATGATTGCGTGTTATCCAGGAAGTTTTCTTGGGTATGGAGAGTGTGAGAAATATTTCAAACGATTTGGACACCCCACACACGAAATGACCCGTGTTGCTATTAATGGACCACTTCCTGATTTTGATTTAACCGGATTCGCTTGTGTAGTATCATTTGAAATGGCTACAGGACTTCATCCGTGTAGTTATCTTTGGATTGGTAAACACATGTCTGAAAAACACTGGATGCCAATAGTGTTATTACGGTATATGCTTGATTGTAAGATGTTAAAATCATTAATTGTCAGTGAAGCAATTATATCCTATCGAGCACAGAAATCAGTCTGGTTACCCCAACCTGATCTAGAAAAAATAATTAGCGAAGAGCGAAAACTGTTTCCTGATTTTAATGAACAACAAATCATGGATTGGTCCCAACAGTTATTTGAAATCAGAAACAATGAAGCAAAAAATCTTGGACGAAGAATAATCGGTAAATTTACCCAAGGTGGCAAAGATGATAATACGAAATATTCTTCACGATTGATTATAGACAATGCTGAATACGATTTTGTAATCACGGATTTAACGAATAAGGGCCTATATGTCAATCGTAAGGACGCATTTCTGTCCGATGGAACCAAATTGGGTACAATTGTTACCTACAATGATGGATACCATCCGCAGTACACACACTTAAGAGCTTCTATGCTCGGTTATGCTTCTATCAATCTGTTTTCAATGATCAATAGATTTCCTACCACCGCAGTTAGAGTTGCTACTGACTCATTTTACATAAATAGCAAAATGGCTGATTTTAAGGCTACTGGCAACGAGAAATGGGGATCATGGAGAATTAAGAAAGAAATGATTCATGATTATATTCCATCAGCAGATGTTACCATTGAAAATAATTACTTAGAAAGCAATCAGTGTTCAGAATTTTCTAGTGCACCACCGATTTCTGATCCAATCTGTAGATATAAAACAGTTTATTTAAACGGTTGTGGCGCGTCAGGAAAAACAACCCGGGTAATTGAGTTATTCCGTAGAAACGCTAGCGTTTCCAATCCAAACATGATTGTGCTAACACCAACTCATAGACTTGCAAGAGAAATGATACAGAGAGGGGTAAATGCCTGCACTTATCACAGCTTTTTCCGATGGAAGGGAAATAAATGGACTCCTGAGCGCATGGGAGAGAAATTTATTCCTGAAATCATGATTTGGGATGAAATAGACACAGTGTCAGAAGATGTCTTAAAAATATTTCTTGAGTGGTTGTTATTGAAGAATACAAAAGTCGTCATGTGCGGTGATCACGGCCAACCACCACCATTTGTCGGTGCATCTCCACATGAATGGCTAAAGGGTTTTGTAGACTATTATGAAGAAATTGATACTGATCATAGATCACTTGATGAAAAATTAAAAGAGTTTAAGAAATTAATTAGAATACAACCGGATAGAATCCAGTGTGAAATAACCCGTGAAATAATTTCGGAAACTCCCATGAATGATTTCTGGGAAATGTGGAGACCAAACGATTTGATCATTGCAAGTAGAAAAATAGTCAGAGACACACTTCAGATGAAATTATTTGAATTGCATAAACAAAAATTTGCAACGCTTCCAGTGCCCCTCTGTTATAGGCCATCGGATACACGAAAACAGAACATTGAAGTTGATATTCCAGGACAGAGTGAAAAGCAGATTCTCGTATTAAATGATATTGTGCTGGTTGATATCAATGTCGTTGAAGATGCATTGCGTGCTAATAAATCCCCATGGACGCTAGGTTATGCAGCAACAATACACTCTTCACAGGGATTGACTATATCGGATACAATTGTTTGGATGGTGGATAATCGCATCGAATGGTCGAATTTAGTCTATCTTTCAGTATCCAGAGTACGAAAAATAAATCAACTTCGAAGAATTGTCTTCGATGATGAAATCATTGGTGGCGATGATGAAATCATTGGTGATGATAATGACACCACAATAGATGATATTATTGATAAAAAACTCTCCGGTTACAAACAACAAGACAAAAAAAAGACAACGAGAATTTGATATTGATGCTGAATTAATAATTACTCTGAAGCAACAAGAGAATAATCACTGCGCGAGTTGCAATTGTATAATGCGTTGGCAGTATTCGGATAAGGATCCTCGCCAATTCACCGTAGACAGAAAAAATAACAATCTCGGTCATGTCAGAAATAATGTGATGTTGACTTGTCTTGAGTGCAATAGACGCAAGGGTGCTAGTTAAGACCATGGGGTGGCAATTGAGTATCCTCGGGTATCACTTGTAATTGTTGTCTAGTAAAACCTCGTTGAGGGGCAGTTGAATCCAGTTTATAGATTGGAGGTCTACCCGTAGATCGTGTTATACTAGATATATTATGTGCAGTAACACTCCAAATAGGATCAGTAGCCCTTTTTGTGCCACCCTCAAGCTCTCCTGGTTCATATAAATACCTCACAATGACATTACTACCAAGAATTGGTTGGGAAACGCTAAAATCCTTTTGTGGTTTTTCAGGTATCGACTTCTTTTTAATCGCGTTGATAGGTTTCATGTTGATGGTTCTAGTAATCTCGTTATTCAGTGCGGTAACTACACCTGGTAATCTCTTAACCCATTCACGGGATCTTTTTTCTTGGATGAATTCTTTTGCGTATTGATATCCAAATAACCGTTCAGCAAGAATCCGATTAAATCGTTCTACAATGGCCTGATCGCGATGTAACGCAGTATGCCCTCGTCGTATGGTGACATTATGATGTTTAATTGTAGATAACACTACACCCTGAAATTCCTTGCCCGGATCAACTTGTAACAGATTTTGCCAGTGCAGAGGACTCCTTCGATAAATCCTTTCAAATGCAGAAGCCACTTCAGTGGCCGATTTTGTTTTTAACGGTTCTGCTTCTTTGTATCGACTTGCAATATCACCTACAGTTAACGCATATTTGTAACCACGATCATGTGGCAGAAATAATATATCAGCCTGATGAACTTCATTAGGAAAGGTCACATCAAAATGCGAGAATTGAATTTGTTTAGGCGGTGGTAGATAAATTTGCCATAGTGCCTGTTTGGATAACCAATGAGCCGCAGTGATTTTTTTCACTTTTGCGGCGCTAGCGAGTTTACTGATTGCAGCGTTACCCTTCCAGTATCCTCTTGGGGAATAATAAATAGATTCCATGTTGCTATTAATTACCAGCACCTAACATCAATTTGCTTTTCATTGCCGATTTTATCAAAAAGGAAGCCAATTTTTCTTTGAAAGATTTATCAGAAATAGCATTTAACGCATGAATTAATTTCACATCTGCTAGATGCCTGTGCTGCAGATTACTGCTTTTATAAGATACATCATGAAGATGACAGGCCTTATCAATAGCGTTTATTGGTTCCTCACCGGGTCGGGGCTGATTTTGATCATTGAGTCTGATATCAAGTCTTGTTCCCGGTCCAAAGTAGCTATATCCTGGAAGGTGCTTTTCTCCGGGGTATTTTGCCCATGGGGTTCCAGGGAGTTTTGCTAATTTGGCAGCGATATCACCTCCTCGTTTTTTTTTAAAGGTTCCTTGGGTTCCTTGGGTTTAGAAACAAATCTAAATTTCTTTGTACTACACTGTAAGCATTTACCAGAAAGCGCTGATCGGTTATTTTTAGTTGTAATCGTCGTCAAGTCATCTGTGCCAGTACGCGCCTTACACTTCACGCAATATAGATCCATAATTTATGTATAGAGATATGAATATAATTGATTTTTCAGCGACTAAAACAAGAGAACCAGTGAAGCATCATGCAGCGCTACCAAACTCTATCCGCGCAATTATAATCGGGCCATCTGGATCCAGCAAGACGCAATTGTTGCTCAATTTAATAATGAGATGGATGAAGTGGGATAAGTTGTATTTAATTGCCCCTAGCGTAGATGACCAACGATGCTATGAAGTACTAAAAGATTTTAATGAAAACGCTTCAGAGATTGCCGGCGAGGATGTTATTGAATTTATAACCGATATTGACGAGACACCATCCGTGAATGACCTCGATGGAAGTATCAACAATTTAGTTGTATACGATGATGTCATGTTAGATAAACAAAAAAACCCAGCTAGAATATTTTCCCGAGGCAGGCACAAAAACACTGATGTGATCTATGTCACTCAACGCTACACTCAGATTCCAAAAGTGATTAGAGATAATTGTAATGTGTTTTGTGTGTTTAATGGCGTTGATACACATACGCTACGAAATATTTGGCAGACATGGTGCTCCGATATGGATTTCAATCAATTTAGAAATTTCTTTAGTCATGCTCAGTCCACCCCACACGGATTTGTAACAATAAATTTACATGACCCTCGAACACGATATCGTATCGGACTGGATCAAATATTCGGTTGAAAATCGAGGATTTTTACGAATGGAGGCTTAGTCATTTTTTTGATTTCATTGATTTCATTGATTTTTCATTATTATTTTTTGCCTGATTTCATTGATTTTTCATTGATTTTTTTGCCTGATCATTGATTTTTTTGCCTGATTTCATTGTTTTAAACCTGATTTCAGTGAAAACTTGTCTAAAAATGTTGTCCGGCTCACCCTCTCTGCTGCTAGACGTATGCAAATTGAATTTTTTGTCCAGTTCTTTTGGAAATAGCCGATCGATATACATGTTCTGCAACATATCGTACTGAGGCTCTACAAATATCGAAATACGTACTGGCTTCATTTATTGATTGAAATACTCTTTTCTCGTTAATTTTTGTAATAAATTATTTTATAGGCGTCGCATTTTTCGAGTTTTTACCAGTCCCTTCTCTTTTGGAATTCTCACTTTGTGAAATAGCATGTAGATTCGATAAAGAATTGTTCTTAGGATTAGAATCAATATGATCAATAACAAGACCATCCTTGATCAATCCATTGTAACATTCGAACACAAATCGATGACAATAATATTTCTTCTTTCCAACAGTAAACATCAAATACCCCATATTATTGTTCGCCCCTAATGGTTTCTTCAGTCTGCGGTGTCTGACAATACCGTCACGAGATGCTTGGTTCATTTATATACTATAATATTATTTGTCTAATTAATTATTTGGTTTAATTATTACTTGAGAATCTTTCAATATAGTCTTGAGGTGTTCTTATGATTTTATCCTTGACAGGGTCAAGGACGCTGTCAGAGTCATTGATGGAATCTTTGATGCAGTTTTTAACGGAATCTTTGATGGAGGTTTTAACTCTATTATCATAATAGCGCTTTAGCTCTCTCTATCGCTTACCACCACAATTGAGGCACAACCGCAACTTACCCCGCACACCTATCCCACATCGTATGCAAGATAAGGGCCCAAAACTCCCACGACGTACACTTTGCAAATGATATCCACTTAATTCATTTCTGCATGATTTGTTACAAGCAGTTAATGATCCTATCATAAGCCATTTGCAAGGATTTATTATATAATAAATTCTTTATTTAAATACTTGTTTTAATTATAATATGGATGAGTTCGAGAGATTATCGAAAATTACGCCTTGGAAATTTTTTGAATTCAATCTCGATAGAGTCTCCACTGATGTACCAAAGAGTCTAATAAGTGATAGAAGCATGATAGGTAGAATCCGTGATGTTTTTAATGAATTCAAGCTCGATGGAGCATCTCACTGTTGGTCAACATGTCGAATTGATGGTAGTGTTGATGCTACCATGAACGACGAAAGAACAGCAGTGATAATCTCACATCTTAACAAGAAAAAGTATTTTTTCAGAGTGAAATTCATTATCCGCTCAGAAATGGGGAATAGGATTATACGAGACAAATTTGAACCCATCCTGAAAAATAAGAGAACTGTCACTGTGAGTCATGATTCCAAACCAGGAATTCTGACTGCGATTGACAAACCATATTACGAGAGATCCTATCCTGTAACAGCAGTTGTTTATTGAAACTATCCGATAAATGATAAACCGAGTATTGAAAAACTAAAACCAATGAAATATTCGTCGTTGAATTGTGTAGCAGAACGAATAATAGAACACTTCACAAATGCTTTGTGTGGAAACAAATTGACGGATCTAAGGCGCAAAAAAATAAATGAATGGGCATTAACAGTGAAAGAGAGCGGAGCACAAAATGTGGCCTCGTTAGAGCGGATACTAAAATTCCCAATATCCGCAGAGACAGTAACAGGCGAGATATTATATGAACCGAAATATAAATCGAGAGGATCTCCAATCAAAATGATTGACCATAATGCACACGCTTGAACATCCGCGGTAACAATATTTCCGCGGGATAGAAAAATAAAATATCTACCCGTGGAGTTCTCCGGAGAACTCACTGGGGGAAATTTATTTGATTTTATTTACGAGTTAAGTAAAATAGATCCTGTGTCAGTATGGTTATTTCAGAGTTTTGAAGACGAAGAGGGTAAATTCGATCAATTTGTAAAACCCAATGGCGAATTATATCGTACTGAATCCCTCCACAACGAGATGAAAAACTAGCTAGTGGTTCTTCAATGGAACACGACGAACAATTATTAACAAACTGTTTTACAATTCCGTCAGTTTCAGCTCATTTCACGAGAAAGATAAATATATAGAAACTAAAAAGAGCAGAAATTCTCTCGAATATACAAGATAGTTGTGTTGATTATGGCCATGGTGGATTATGGAATACAAAATACGACCCTGAAAGTATTATTTCGGTTGATATAATTGCGTGTTATACATGGAGTTTTCTTGGGTACGGAGAGTGCTCTGAGTACTTGAAAAGATTTGGACATCCTACACATGAGATGACCCGTGTTGCTATTAATGGACCACTGCCTGATTTTGATCTCACCGGATTCGCTCGTGTGGTATCATTTGAATTGGCTATAGGACTTCATCCATGCTGTTATGTTTGGTTTGGTAGACACATCTCTGAAAAACACTGGATGCCATTAGTGTTATTATGGTATATGATTGATTCTAAAATGCTGATATCGCTTATTGTCAGTGAAGCAATTATATCATATCGAGCGCAGACTGAAGTCTAGTTACCACAACCCGATAGTCTAGATAGTATAATCAGCGAAAACAAAAAACAATTCCCTGATCTCGACGAAGAATATATCGTGAAATGGTCCAAGGAAATCTTTGAAGTTAGAAATAAACACGCAAAAGATCTCGGTAGAAGAATAATTGGTAAGTTCCCACAAGGTGGAAAATACGACCATAAACGACATTATTCGCGGTTGATTATAGCTGATGCTGAATACGATTTTATAATCGCAGATGTAACATCCAGTGGTATATATGTAAATCGTAAAGACGCTTTCTTATCCGATGGAACCAAATTAGGTACAATTGTTACTTACACAGATGGAGAAAATCCTCAATATACGTACTTAAGGTCGTCTATGCTGGCTTATGCTTCAATTAATTTACTTTCGATGATAAATAGATTTCCTGAATACTCAGTTAGAGTCGCCAATGATTCAATTTAATGAAGCAGTAGCTGAATTCACTAATTCAGACGAGAGTTGGGGATCATGGAGAATTAAAAAGGAAATACTGCGTGATTATTCTAAATCAGCAGATGTTACAAACGAAAACAATTACTTGAAAAAAAATCAGATATCAGAACTATCTAATGCACTGTCGTGTTCCGATCCAATATGTAGATTAAAAACCAGTTACTTAAACGGCTGTGGTGGGTCTGGGTGTCGACTCGTGCGATCGAATTATTTCGAGGGAAATCAAACATGATTGTGCTAACACCAACACACAGACGTGCAAGAGAGATGAAACAACGAGGAATTAATGCTTGCACTTATCGTAGTTTCTTTCGATGGAAAGGTGACGAATGGACTCCTGATCGAATGGGTGAAAAATATATTCCTGAAATCATCACTTGGGATGAGATATGCACGGTGTCGTTAGATGTATTACAAAAGTTTCTCGATTGGTTATTGCTTGCGAATACAAAAGTGATAATGTGTAGCGATCATGATCAACCACCACCATTTGCCGGTGTGTCTCCACATGATTGGCTAAAGAATGTTGTAGACTATTATGAAGAAATTAGTACTGATCATAGAGCACTTGATGAACAATTACGCGAGTTCAAGAAACTAATCAGATTACAACCGGATAGAATCCAAGGTGAAATAGCGCGTGAAATAATTTCAGAAACCCCATTAAATGATTTCTGGGAAGCGTGGAGACCAAATGATTTGATAGTGGCAAGTAGAAAATTAGTCAGAGATACACTTCAAATGAAGTTGTTTAACACGCATAAAGAAAAATTTGCAACACTTCCAGTGCCGCTGTGTTATAGACCCAAGGATACAAGAAGACAAAATATCGAAGTTGATATTTCAGGCCTGACAGAGAAGCAGATTCTCGTGTTAAATGATATTGTATTAGTTTATATCAATGTCGTCGAAGATGCATTTCGTGCTGATAAATCCCCATGTAAGCCTGGATACGCAGCGACGATACATTCTTCTCAAGGGTTGACTATATCCGATACAATTGTTTGGATCATAGATAATCGCATCGAATGGTCAAATTTAGTTTATCTTTCGGTGTCCAGAGTACGAAGAATAAATCAACTTCGAAGAGTTGTTTTAGACTATAACGACACTACAATAAGTGATCTTGTCAGCGATGATATAATCAGAAAAAAACTTTCTGGTTATAAACAACAAGACAAAAAAAAATAACAGAAAATTTAACATTGATGCCGAGTTTATAATCACACTGAACAACAACAGAATAATCACTGCGTGAGTTGCAATTGTATAATGCGTTGGTGTTCGTCGGATAAAGATCCCTGCCGATTTACCGTACACAGAAAGAATGGCAGTATTGGTCATATCAGAGATAATGTGATGCTGGCTTGTCTTGAGTGCAACAGACGCAGAGGTGCTAGTTAAGACCACACGGCGGTAATTGAGTATCCTCGGCTATCACTTGTAGTTGTTCACGAGTAAATCCTCGCTGAGGAGCAGTTGAATCCAACCTATAGACTGGAGGTCTACCCGTAGATCTCGTTATACTAGATATTTTATGTGCAGTAACACTCCAAATAGGATCAGTAGCTCTTTTTTTGCCACCTTCGACCTCTCCTGGTTCATATAAATATCAAACAGTGACATTGCCGAGTACTGGTTGTTTTGAAAAATCACTTTGCGGTTTAACGGGTATAAACTTTTTTAATCGCGTTGTTAGGTTTCATGTTGATTGTTCGAGTAATCTTATTATTTAGCGCGGTAATTACGCCTGGTAATCTCTTGACCCATTCACGAGATCGTTTATCCTGAATAAATTCCTTCGCGTATTGATATCCAAATAACCGCTCAGCAAGTGTGCGATTAAATCGTTCAACAATTGCCTGATCGCGATGTAATGCAGTATGTCCTCGTCTTATGGTGACATTATGATGCTTCATTGTTGATAACATTGCACCCTGAAATTCCTTGCCAGGATCAACTTGTAATACATTTGGCCAATGCAGAGGACCTCGTCGATAAAACCTTTCAAACGCAGAAGCCACCTCAGTTGATGATTTTGTCTTTAGAGGTTCTGCTTGTTTATATCGACTCGCAACATCAACTACAGTTAGCGCGTACTTGTAAAAACCATCATGTGGCAGAAATAATATATCAGCCTGATGAACCTCATTAGGTGCGCTGTCATCAAAATGCGAGTATACAATATAGATCCGCCATTTGTTTAGGCGGTGGTAGATAAATTTGCCATATCGCCTGTTTGGATAATCAATCCGCTGCAGTGGTATATTTCACCTTTGCGACGCTAGCGAGTTTACTGATTGCTGATTTACCCCTCCAGTATCCTCTGGAGGAATAATAAATAGATTCCATGATGTTATTAATTACCAGCACCCAGCATTAATTTACTTTTCATCGCCGATTTTATCAACCATGAAGCCAATTTTTCTTTGAAGGATTTATCAGTGATAGAATTTAACGCAGATTGCTACTTTTATAAGCAACATCATGAGCATGACACGACTTTTCAATATCGTTTATTGGATACTCACTGGGTCGGGGTTGGTTTTGATCATCGAGTCTAATATCGAGTCTGGTCCCGGGTCCACAATAACTATATCCTGGAAGGTGTTTTTCTCCTGGATATTTTGCCCATGGTATTCCTAGGAGTTTTACTAGCTTGGCTGCATTATCACCTCCTCGTTTTTTTTAAACATCTCCAGATTTCATAGAAACAAATCTAAATTTTTTTGTACCACATTGTACACACTTACCAGCAAGTGCTGATCTGTTATTTTAAGTTGTAATCGTCGTCAAGTCCTTTGTGTTAGTACGCGTCCTACATTTCACACAATATAGATCCATAATTTATTTATAATAAAATGAATGTAATTGATTTTTCGGCGAATAAAACACGAGAACCAGTTAAGCATCATGCAGCGCTACCAAATTCTTTTTGCATGATTATAATCGGACCATCTGGAAGTGGCAACACGCAACTGCTACTTAATTTGATAATGAGATGGATGAAATGAGACAAGTTGTATTTAATAGCCCCAAGTGTAGACGATTAGCGATGTTACGAGGTGTTAAAGGATTTTAACGAGAAAGCAAAATCAGAAATCGATGAGGATATTATCGAGTTTATAACCGATATCGAGGAAGCACCGAGTGTTGATTCTCTTGATAGAAGTATTAACAATTTAGTCGTATATTATGATGTGATGTTAGATAGACAAGGAAACCCTGCCAAGAGAGTTTCCAGAGGTAGACATAACAATACCGATGTGATATATGTTACTCAGAATTATTCACAAATACCAAAAGTGATCAGGGAAAACTGTAATAGTTTTGCTGTATTCAACGGAGTTGAGATTCATACGTTACGAAATATTTGGCAAACTTGGTGCGGCGGTGATATGGATTATAATTTCTTTAGAAATTTCTTTAGTCACGCTCAATCAATCCCACATGAATTTGTAACGATAAATATGCACGACCCGGGATCAAGATATCGTGTCGGACTTGATCAAATATTCGGTTGAAATCGTAAAGAGTTTTACCATAACAATTCATCTCCGCAGCGACATCGGTGCCGGGTCTGTATACAGTGAAAACCGAAACCATTTTTCTTTTTTTTGTCTGCCTGAATTGGTTTCGGTTTGCTTGAAATACTTTTGTTCTGTCCTCCATCCTTGCTGCTAAATAGGTAATGTATAAAGCTATCGTAGGCAACCGGCCGTATTCAAGATATTTGCATGTTCAAAAAAAAAGGTAACTTATAAAACTATTTAAGGCATTGGGCATGTTCTAAATGTCAACCTTTTGCAAATGTTTATTTTAACTCTTTGTCTTTGTATTTTGAATTTTAAATTTATGCCGGTTTAGACATTGGGTGATGATGTATGTATAATCATGTATTTATCAGATTCAAAGAATGCCTTTTGCATACTGGAATATATTGATAACTAAATTTGGAACATTCCAGTCGTTCCATTATATCGTTACAATAATTATCAAAGGTCGGATGAATCTATCTCCGTTATTCAAATGACAACTCTGTAGTGATTATTTGAAAATGAGCGATCACTTTTCCCAACTATATAATGCCTCTTTTATTCTCAAGCTCGTGACAAGATTCGTGAACCGATTTGTTGTGGTTATGAACATTTTGAATACGATGTTATACTCATTGAATGCTTATGTTTGAAATGTGTATGAAATCTGAGTATATCATTACATACAATAAAGAAAATGTATGTATATGTTGTTTATTTGTGTCTTTTTATAACCTTCTTTGGTTAGGTTTTTTTTAAAAATGAAATTAGGAATAGTGGGATCCTGTATCATGCTCCATTAGTGTTGCTTTTGTTACAATTATCAAAATGTATAAATTACTATTAACTGGTGTGAATCTGACAAAACACCAACCAGTACTTTAAATTTTATATTCTCCCAAATCATATTCATATCTATAATTGCAAAATTGACAAAGAAATAAAATATTTAAAACAAATTAAATTTACTTTTTTTTAATACAATTTTTATCTTGGAAGTTTTTTTTAAAACCAATATATTAACTTTATGGTAAGATGAAACCAATTCAATAACATGTTTGTCTTTACTAGGCCTCAGAATTTAATATGATAACTGAAAGTTGTTATGTACTGCCATTTATTTAAATTTGTGTCACGTTGACTTTAAAAAAAAGCTTAACATCTGCAAAATTGCGATTAAATCAATTAACTAAGATATTAACGAGTCACACTCATTATAAAACAATGGCAAAAGCGGATATATATATATATATATATATATATATATATATATATATATATATATATATATATATATATATATATATATATATATATATATGCGAGGAGCTTATCGTTCGAAATTGGAACTATCCAGTACGTGCCAAGACATGGTTATTTCAAACAACCATGAGAACCCATATCACGTGCCTAAGACAATTGTTAGTAGTTGTGTGTGATTTGGATGTTTTAAACAGAGTTTTAACACATTTATCTTTTGAGGTTTTTGCTGTTTTCGCATGAAAAGCGAGTAGGAAACAAATTTTGAGGACTATTGCTGAATACATCCCTAATACCTCAACTTCCAAGCAATTTTCCATTAATCCAATGGCTAATTATGCTAAACAAAATGTTTTCGATTGGTTAGTTTGCTGGTACATGAGCAGAAGGTGAAACGGACCCATACTTTTTGCACGGAGAAGACTCTTTATTTAAAATGTCCACCTTATCATACTTTTTGCACAGGTTCACCTGTCTGTGTGCACTTCAGACCGATCTGCTTTAGATCAGAGGCCATAAAGTCTAAAATATGGACACAAAATCGGATTCCAACCATGGGCGAGCTTTGGGTAGAAACGAAACGGATCCAACAAATTATGTTTTTCACTCTGGATTTTGTATTTCAACTAAAATGTCCAGATTATTTGGCATCTTTGTAGAGCTAAATCTGTCTACATTTCTATAGAACCATCCACTTTATTGTATAATGCATGACCTCGACGCTACAGACCTTGGACGTAGGCTACTACCTCATGCCCCGTAAACTAGGCCCTAGTGGTTAATGCGTTAAACATTGTTCAGTCATATCGCTGCGATGTCTGCAGTGCAGCGGCTTACAGTAGGGTCTAGCATTGGAGCATAATGTCGCAGACATGTACCATCATTTCCTACCTAGTCCCATTATCCTGACACCAGACCGACCAGTCCTAATACTAACTTTTTAATGATGAGTTTTTACTTACTTATTAGGTGTTTTCTAGTAGCCGCCGACCACTAAGGGTCATATGGGCTACTTTTATATCCACCATATCGGTGGACATTTGTTTTCCCTTGGGGAGGGGTCGCTACTCCCCCCCCCGCCCTTCGGACATTTATGTGCAAACTGGTGCACTTATTAATTTTAGGCGTTATACCGAATTACTTGTAAGTAACTATCGGTATAGATGTAAGACCTTGTGGGTGGGTAGGAATGGTACCAACACCTCCCCCCCCCCCTATCAACCAGTCGATGTGCAGATTGCTCATTGCATACGAGAGAAAAATAGTTTCCTCATATCGCATGTCACTAAGCTGAGTCAGGACGAGGCAAAGGAGGCAAAGGCTCGGAAGGTCGGCCAGCACACACGCAAAGAGAAGGACAGCAAAGCCACGGACGCCGTCCACACCTGAAACGAAAAAGCCGTACTTACATCAAATTCAGTCCAGTTTTACTAATGGACAGCCTAACATTCAATATTGTGTTAGCCACCTATGCAATTACGTCAAATATCTAAGTCGAAGAATTATTTTTTACACTCCTATCGTCCAAAAAAAACTAGTACATTAGCGTACATACATTAGGTCCCTAACAAATTTAGAAATTAATATGTCTTTGCGACACATAAAAGTGTAGTCACTGTTAGGTATTTTTAGTTATGAATTTGAACGGTGGTACCAAAAAATGTCATATCAGCTTTTTAGGGCCACCTTAATGATGAGTGCCAAGCGAGGCAGCTGTTAGTACCATTTTCATAAGTCTTTAGTATGACTTGGCCGGGGTTCGAACCCGTGATCTCCCACATCAAAGGCCACCAGAACGTAAATTTGTAGGTATATGTGGAAAACAAATACGGTTTTAACAGATAGGTCAGTCACAGAGAACTCTAAGTGTGGGTCCAATCGATTACGTATTGAAAGCTTTAGCATTTTATGTAATTTTATGGCATATTTGTAACCATCTTACTATAAAGAAGACTTAAAGTAAGATTATGGCTGTTTTATTTTGCTCTCATTTGTAATACCAGTGAGCGGGTGAATGGGTGGGGCTATGAGCCCACGAATAAATTATCCTTTTCTCCCTTATTATACGTTTCAGCGTTGTTTGTCTTCCAGGCTGTGTATTGACTTATAGGTTATTATTTTACCTGAGAGTGGCTGACATAGCTATTACCTTCCGCCTGAGACGGTGCTAAATTTACGTTTTAATGTTTGAAAGTCATACATGTATTTATTAGCTTATTTGTTAACTGTCGCTTTGGTATAGTGGTTGCTGTAGCTTTGTACGCTGATAAACTACGATTTCCTGTTTTGAGTGGATGGAAGGAAGAAACGAATCACAACGCCATTAAATGTCAAGACATAGAGTTCCATGAAACCTTTATTTTACACCGTTTCCGGTTGTCCCTTCACATGTGTACAGACTTTCTTATATGGAGAGTTCTCCCAAATGGAAGGTTCTTCGATTATCACAGTTCCATGCTATATACTTATGGTCTAACTCTTTTTGTCACTCTTTGTTAAGATTTACAGTTTACTTGGGTTCCTCCTTCTAGTTGTTGTTGTTTGTACGGATTAATCAAACCAAATATATTCTCCCTATGACGTTGCTAAACAAATTCCAATACATGCACAGATCGTTTCACACCTGGGTCAGCACCATGTCTATCATTAGTAAAACCATTTTGTTTCGTATTTAGACAAAAAGGGTGGTTAAGATAAAAACTCGTCTTATGTTTCCTAATTCAGGTCATGCTATTGTTTATATTATTGTCCATTCCACTTTAGTGAAATCCTCCGAAGAGCAGGGAAAAACAAGTACAAGCCTTTCGGTAAGATTATTTATTTTACAGAACTAATCTTGTGGTGGCAGGCAGTGACGTTTCGATAGAAAATAGCGCTTCACCTACGGGCCAGTTCGGAGCTTGCTTTCGATTTCCTGAGAATGAACAAAACTATTCTGGTGCCCTAGTGATTAGAGCGTTCGCCGCGGAAGCGGGAGATAATGGGTTCGATCCCCGTCCGAGTCATACCAAAGACTTACAAAAATGCTACTTACAGCAGCCTCGTTTAGCTCTCAGCATTAAGAGATTAGCGTTAGGACTGGTCGGCCTGGTGTCAGGATAATGTGACTGGGTGGGACATCATGCTACATGTCTGCAGCATGATGCCCCAGTGCTAGATATCACGATAAACTGCCTCGCTGCAGAAATCGTAGCGATTTGACTGATTTTTTTAAAGCTACGTTGAAAGCCCTAATCCAACAAACAAACAAACAAATCCTGAGTTCGAACACGTACAATGTATCGGCTTTCGATACTCATTATGTCATATATTTCAAAGGTTATACAATAAAAAAATTTATTTGGATGGACATTAGAATATATTGGTGATAAATGCCACGAAATATGATACTAATTGAGAACACTGAGAAAACCACCGTTTAAATGGGACAATTGTTTTCCTTGGTGCACGCACGTTTGTATATGTGTATGCGCACGCATTTATTCTGCTAATATATATGTGGGTTATTTTCTTGTTGAGTAATGAAGATTTGAAATATGATTTTCTTCTGGCTTGATGCTCTTGTTTTCTTGTGTTTAGTTTCGTTTCAAGACATTAAAATGATTATTGATAAATTCTCGTTTTATCCGTTTTGCTTGATATATCGTATCAAGTAAACCAATAATAATTATATGAATTCCGAGACGCTCGTTTATCTATTTCTGTGTTCTGATCAGTTCGACAAGAGATCATACGCAAAAATTACAACAAATTGTTAATTTGAAGAAATTCAATAACGTTAAGCTGAGCAAATATTAATAACTTAATCGAATTCCTTACATATAGTCTTGACTACTTATACAATTAAGATACCTACATATTGGTTTGAAGTAAGTTGCCAATCACGTTCACCTCCATTACACGAAACAAAATGGTATTGCTAGTAACAAAAATAGTGACAATAATGGATTCATGATCTGCATATTAAATGAATCAGCATTCATATGCATGCATTTGGCCTGCATTTCACAATGCACTGTTCTGACGTTATTCCTACCTCAACAACGAAATTGTAAGTGCGCTTCAAGTTGTTGTCGTCTTTGTTGTATGTTGTGGGGAATGGCGGGTGGGAGTAATGATGATGATTACATGTTTAAGACACCATTTTGAGAGTATTAGTTATATTATTTACGTTTTAAGTAATTAATATTAATATTACACATGTCAATGTATGCAAGCATTTGCCAGAGCGCGAGGGGCACATTTGAGCGCGAGTCAGTGAAGACATTCATGTACCAGTATCTTGTTTTCGGGATGATTTATTATATATGTATGTATGTATTTGTCCAACATCTAATGTCATACTATGTTACATCATATTGCCTATTACCCAGTGAACGTGTATGACATTTCACGTATCTGGAATTTTGTTTTCTCAAAATGCCATGATGATAACCACACAGTAAATTTATACCAGAATGAGAGAGAACAGAATCTTAAGCATCTGTGGAGTATAACAAATAACACTCTAAATTTGTTGTTAGACACTCAGCAAAGTCTTATTCTTGCTTCCGAATTTCTTCCAGTCTCTATTTAACACTAGTGCAATTGATTTATTTATTATATCAGTCCCACCAAGAAGTTGTATTCAAATTTCGTTACTTTATTCTGAGTAGAAAGCTCTATGTTATTCTGCCATTTTCGTTTGTCGCCCAAACATTGTCCATAGCGGACATCCATACTAAGTAAAGTCCAGTTCATCCTGCTACTCTTACCTGCAGCCATCCACCATAATATGTTGGACGAAAATATCAGTTTGTATCCATTTATTTCCTTAAAACATAAGTAAAAGCTAAAATCATTCCACACTTCCGACAATAGATTATTTTATAACCAAAATCGCACCACTTCCATGAACAACAAACCAGCGACATATTTCCCTTCCAAAATTAGCATTCCTGATTTTTTTTAGGGCTAATAACACATTGCAGTTAAAGTGGATGGTTTTCGTAATGTTTAGCCAAAGAAAAGGAAATTAGCAACGTGTCTTTCAGTATCGTTTCTGAAAAACATTCTAGATGGTTTATGTACTAACGTGCCACTAAAATGTCGATGTAATATTGATTGTATATACTTTTGCCACATTTGATTTAGTGGAACATTGGAAATTTGTATCTTTCCTTCCTTAGAGAGAGAGAGAGAGAGAGAGGGGGGGGGGGGGAGAGGGAGGGAGGGCTTCAGAAAAGAAACAAGTAGGAGATGACTGCAAGACAGCCATATTTTTAGCACTAGAAGGGAAAGTCTGCGTATGAGCTTAAAATATAAGTTAACATATTAACATCCCAGAAATAAAGAGACCCCGGTATTAATTCGTATTCTGCTTTATTGCATCTACCTTAACTTCCTTACTAAACTCTTAAAGAGACACTGAAGTTGACATTTTAAATTCGGTTTCTGATATCAGAAGCAAGTACGATGCTACCCAAAACAACAGTGAATATTTCTTCCAAATGTTTCCAAGTTATTTTCATTTGTACATCTCATGAGGGTGAAGGGAAACGCACGGCAAACTAATTAACTTTGGTACCTTTTGATGACCTAACATGAAGAAAACAAGTAAAATAATTTTTAAATTTCATAAAATGCATAGATACTTTAGTTTTGTTTTCACTTCAATACCATTGATCTAGTATGCACGCAGATCAATCTGCTATTGAACACATTTACTTCTGTTATGGATTTAACGCAATTTTCAAGCACATGATAGGCTATACATGACAGCTAGTATATTTGGCAAAGGGACAACCTAGGAAAAACCACAAACTAAAGTGAATCTACAGGCCAAGCAAAGGATCGAACCCACGCGGACAGTTGTGAGTTGCTAGTGATGGCTACAGGCGAGAGCTATAAACATGAACAAATGTTTGAACGTAAATCCTTAAAATAGATTTTTAAACTGAGGAATGAGAAGTTTAAATTTAGCTATTCTGAATATCAAATTTAATTTTGTGAGGAATAATTGAGATTCTTATGTTAAGTTATGTGATATAAGCAACTGGATAGCTGTAATAAATTGGCTATTTAAAGTTTTTTGTTTATTTGAGAAATTTATATCTAACCTTCAAATTATTATTAATTGTTTCCATTTTAGTCATGCGAATATTAACGATATATTTTCAGTTATAAATTGGTAACAAAACAGCCATTAGTTTGTGTAGTAAAACAGTATACTAAAAAGTATTAATCATCTTATTATATTTTACGACGCCACTAGGGTTATATACCCCAGTCATTTATGTTTAAAAATAAAATATAAATATATCAAGTTGCTGTTCTCTGTCATGCTTTCTCTAAATAACAGTTTAATTTAAACTTCGTTCAATCTCAGAGTGATAATCATGATACAGCAAAAAATTAAAACTATACATTAACCATACTGGAACGTGAAGGAGATTCGTGACAGACAGGTATGGCTACATAAATTAAACTCCATGTACTAAACCATAGTAAGGCTTGCGTAATTGCCTGAAGAGTAAAAAGATTGTAAAATTTCATTATAAAAGACCTGGCCTTGACAATTATTGTCGTTAAGAAGACAGAGATTAATTTCATGTTAATACTTACGCTATTTGTATTTACTAGAGAGATAAATCAGTAGTTATAATATTTTCGATCCTTCACGGGCTAGTTGAATGGGTAACTCATAATACTGAGCGTTCAAACAGACTACAAAAACAAACGTTCGCTGTTAAAAATTATTTTTAAACCGATAAAACATCATGTTTTGCATTGCGTAATAGAGAGATAAATTATATGAATGATATAGTGCATACTGATAAATACAAAAATGAACGGCACTATTAAAACTAATGTACTGTCACTGCCATTACTACGATTACTACTGCTACTACTACATAACAATAACAACACTAACAACAACAACTACTACTACTACTACTGCTAATTGGCCATTATTGTGGTCGTTATCGTTATCATAATTGCCACAACAGAAGTAGCAACAACGTCATTACCTTATATAACTAAATGTCTCTGTTGACTATTGCAACTCAAAACAGTATAAATCAACCATGTCATAATGCATCATACCGTTCCATAAAAGTGCCCCCTTCGTCCCCCCAGTAAAACTATAACAACAACAAAAACAACAACAACACCAACAACAACAACATGAAAACAGTCTGCACAAGTCAAATCCTGAACCAAGTAACAGCTTTACAAGAAATGGAACATTAGCGAGAAATGAAATGAAGTTCAGATAACTTTGTTGAAGATGAATTGATCTTTCAGATGTCGAATTGTTAAAGCTCTTATATATTCATTATATCTCACAATTATAGCTAATGTAAGTGTGTGAATAAGTTAATATATCTTTGTGCTGGATTATATAGATTTGAGTACTATTATTGGCAACAACTGTCAGATTAAAGAGATTGTAAAATAATGTATGTCGGCATAAAAACGTAATATGTACGTATTTACAGCTTTGAATGAGATTACTGTGGTGAACACTAGTTCCATTAAAATATAAAATCATATAACTATTCTTTCCATTCAAAATATTAAAATTGAAATTCTGCAATGTTAAAGAAAAGAGGCGTATAGACAGATTCTTTTTAATAAACTTCTTTCATGAACTACTTCTGAAAAGGGAGAGTAGCGCTATCTTAAATGCATCCCCAAGCTTCATTATACACTTGACACTGAGCACTCAGCATCATAAAATATATGCAAACATATGTTAATTGCACATGCTTAATCTAAGACAAATATGAACTATTGGTAGATGTGACCTTCCTGATATGTATGTTGTTTGTTTGATTAGGATTTCGTTCATTCTACATTTATATTCCTTCTTTACCTTCTCACGTTGTATTCTCTCTCTCTCTCTCTCTCTCTCTCTCTCTCTCTCTCTCTCTCTCTCTTGTCAAATTACATTTATTTTTCTTTCTCTCTTTCTTAAAGCTCGAGCTTCCTTAACTTCAATTCCATTTTGTAATTTAATTATAGTTCTTTAACTTTTAGATCAGCTACTGATACAGACTTACTGATAAAAATCCAAAACATTCTTTTCTAACAAAAACTGAGCTGAAATAGTTCTTATTTCTTGTTTCGTTAATATACTTTAGCGTTGGAAAGATCGTCTAATTGTTCCCGGTTAGTATTTGAAAGAAAGGTTTCCATTTTTTATATCAAATGTATATAAAGCTTATCGATCTCACTATAGAAATTGTTTGAAAACTAACGAAATTCAAAGCTTGAAAAAACACACCTTCTAACATTTTTTACACAAAATTTCAAATCTCAGGGACAAACACCTAATGCTATGGTACGTGTTGTCTCTAACAAACAGTAACACAGAAAAAGTGAAAACAACAAGTTTTGTAATATTTAACAAATAATTTATTTTCTGAAAAAAAATATGCTTCAGATGGAAAAATGAGCTTACAGTTTTAAGAGTCAAATCCAAACATAATTCAAGAATAAGGCACGAATTAAAGCACAAACGTTCTATTAATGAATGTTCGAATAGATTCAAGTGCAAGTCCTGTTGGAAAATCCAATATGGAAGACGATGACAAAAATAACGCGCGCATCTTTAGTTTTACGTCACACAAAATTTAGTTTTAGTTTAACTGGCTGGACAGCCTCAAACATTTTGACGGCTAGAAATTATAGCCTCAGGGTCTAACATACCCAGGTTGAAATCTGGTTTAATTCTACAACGTGACATAGTGAGTGCTAACATAAATTAAAAAACATGCGCTGCTCCAATTTATCATTTAAGCAAATACAAGGTTACATTAAATACACTTAAATTTAAACAGTTTTCCAAACATTTGAGTATAATGTATATAGAGAGAACGAATGTTTACCATTAACCTAGATTACATGTATATAGATATATAATATACGCTGTATCAATGATATTACACACACAAAATTTAAGTAAGATTTTAGCAGAAAGAGTAACAGAGGGACTAGATAAAATAATAAATATAAGTTAAACATTTAGGAGAAAGGGTAGAGACATACAAAACAAGATTTTAAGAATCAGGACCATAATAGAAAATATAAATATTTATGGACAAAATGGTAGCATGGTACATTTTGACCAGGAAAATTCTTTTGACAGATTGGAACAAAACTACTTACTGAAAGCATTTGAGAAATGTGATTTTGGAGTAATTTCCGAAATCGGTCTAAAATCCTATACAGTGATATAACTTCGAGTGTACAGATAAATGGAGCAAATACATGCAAAATTGACATCAAAAGATAGGTGAGGCAGGGAAGCCCACTGTCCATGCTATTATATGTAAGAGCAATTGAAATTCTAAGTGTCAAAATAAAACTCAAGAAAGAAATAAAATGTATAAAAGTTCCAAACATTTGAGATGAGGTGAAAATGCTGCAACATGCAGATAATTGCGACAGTTTCTTACCAGACCCTAATTCCCATAAACAGCTTGTAAAGGATTTAAAACGTTCGGAGACGCCACAGGGTCTAAAATCAATGAGGAAAAAACGGAGATTGTATTATTACGAAACTGGAGGGTTAGACACCACGGTTTACCATCCGACCTAATTAAAGACAAAGGGATATATATATATATATATATATATATATATATATATATATATATGTAAGGTCCACCACTTGAACTAGGGAAGGAATTTTGAGATTAGGTGAATGAAACCTACTCAGATCAGCAACCCTATAGAAACACTAGGGATAAATACCCCATCAAAATTATAAATGATAGAAACGTTTGACCAAAGTTACCAAATAAGAATAGCAGAAATACCAAAATACACATCTGGTGGATCAAAAAAACACATACATGTAATTACTTTTTCTCTTTTTTTCTTCAAAAATGGAGGGGGATCTGCCTGGAGACATAAATTGGGAAAAAAGAAATATGGCAGTACATCGCTATAACGTCGTTAATTAAAATGCGCTTCCTCTTTTAAGGCGAGTATGGTTATTGATTCTATTGCAATACGCGTAAATAGCATATTTATTGAGTACTTGATATAAAGCGGTCTTAAGATTCTCCATTCGACAATGTTATACAAAGGAGTTCTGAAATGTACGGACAGAACACATTGCATTTCAACGCTATTGAAGCGAAGGAGTACGGATAACAAGACTTACGTGATCATGTAACCGTTCGTGAAGGAAGTGATTACCTGTTCAGATAAAATAGAATGAAATGTTACTAGGACAACAGTCGATACTTTTACATGTCAGGAGCTGAAATAGCATTGTCGTTATTGGCTACTAGCATTCCATAACGGACACACCTTGCCTGGGTGAGTATTGAACCGTTTGACTAAGCTTTAAAGATGGGAGCTGGTGTAGGGAATTGAGGGGTGGGGTGGGGGTGGGGGTGGGGGCAGGCAGTGGTACTTGTAACACATTCTTGGCTGCCTCCTTATCAGTGCTTTTCTCAAGCCGATAGTTTTGCCGACACAGACGGGTATCGAATTCGCGACCCATGAATTACGAACCCTAATCTCTACCAAATGAGCCAGCACAGCTCTGATTTAGCGATATATGTTGGGTATAGAGTTTATTGTGTGTCTGACAACATGGCCAAGCTATGGTAAAGTTCTTTCAATAACTGGTATGTATACTAATTGATTGATCAAGCATTAGTTCTTTTTGTTTATCTTGCATTGACGGTTAGTGTAAATACTGCATTGAATGCAAACGGACAGTAGACAGGGTTCAATAAATAGCAGATTAATATTTTCAGCTTTTAAGAGCTGACGACATTGCAAAATATCATACAACATTGATATATTCAAAAAAAAAGTCGCTCGATAGAACATTTCCATTAATTTTATAAAGAAAAGTGATTGGAAACCTTTTGTCTTTAAAGATGCAACATATTTTGATAAGATCAACAAATCAGTCTCTTCTAATTTTTGGTGAATGATTTGTAGAATTCCCAAAAGCAATTAGTTAAACATCTTTGAGGAGGTTGTAAAATTTGGAGGTCGCGTGTAGATTTTATTGTTTTCGAATTAATGTTATAACGAAGCGTTTTATTTGGAAACCAATACTAGAATTCACGGAAAATGGTAAAATGGTGACGATATAGACGAGTAAATGTCAGTGTGTAAAAATAGTCTAAATGTCGGAGTCTTGATGCTGGAAGCTATGACAAAGACATGGGCAAATATTGACTGTTAGTTGACTTGGAATATCAGTTGCCACGATCTGCTTTGATCTCCATATACACCAATTATTTGACTGTGTTACATAAATCGGGCAGCTCCGGTGGCCTAGTGGTTACAGCGTCTGCTTCAGATGTGGGAGATTGCGAGTTAAAACCAAGGCCATATCATGCCAAAGGATTTTAATTTTTTTTTTAAACTAACATCTGTCTCGCTAGGCGATCAGCTTTAAGAGTTTAGTGTTAGGACTGGTCGGCATTGTCTTAAGATAATGTGACCGGGTGAACATCATGCTACATGTCTGCGGAATAATGCCCCTGTGCCAGGATTCACAATAAACTGCCGCAATGCAAATATCGTAGCAATTGTTAAAGCTAGGTTAGAAAGCAAAATCTAAATCCAACTTAGATAAGTCAGGTATGGTTCATTTTCGAGAAGATCCAGCCATTAGTTTTAAGAATTAGTATAGTGTAATTTTATATGTCTGACACGATTGGCACTACTACGTTTACATGACGTAAATGTTGAGTGTATTTGTAGTTAGACTGTAGTAATAGCAATGGTTTTGACATTTTCCGTACCAGCATGACTGCTGTTGATAACCAACTTGTTAGATTAATCCAGTGTTCGAATCAGATGTTAAAGAGAGAGAGAGAGAGAGAGAGAGAGAGAGAGAGACAGAGAGAGACAGACAGACATACAGAGACAGACAAAGACTATGATTTACGAGATTCCTTTCAATCAAAGCCATGATTAAAGCATTTTAAAATTTGAAATTGTAGAAATAAACGCTACTTAGCCATTTAAAATTACATCGTGTGCAACATCATCCATATTGCATGCAATTACTTATTCCGATTAGAGTTTTTTTTATATCTGTGTTTGTATTTGGGCTATATGCATAAACTCTCAAGTAACTGTTTTACTAGTTGCTCAAACCAAAGTAAAATTCTAAATTTCCTTCATTGGATGTTAAACGACAAGTATATTGCTAAAAGTGGATACAATACAAGCGTATTTTAAGTGAGTGACAATAGTGAACAGGTATGTCTCAAGTAATAGTAAATTAATTTCGCCTTTTCGTCAGATTGTTCAGTTTATATTATAGGGTTGGAGAATAATTGATAAGCCTCCTTATTAAATGAAATCATAACATTATATATATTCGAGATTCGAGATTACAATATCATGGAATGCGCGTAGTTTTCATATTATTGTCTAAACCAATTCATATGTGTGCTAGTCCTTTGTAACTGAGGCTGCTTTTAAAAACAGGAAAACTATGAGCATTATTGTCCAAAAATATTCTCAGATTTGGTGTGAGGGATCTAAAACTGGAAAAACATGAATCATTTAGTCTTTTGGGTATTTTTACATATCGATTTATACAATTATATTCACGTATCATGCATTCGAGACATAGCAGTATAGTTTAAAAGAAAAATGTAAATATTATTATTCTAGACATGTTCTTATTAAGAATTTGAAAATTTCAAAAAAAATGATTAGTTCATTCCTGTCAAACTTATGACTGGCCCAGCTCTCAAATTATCTACAACCAATATTGCAGCAAAATTTACTTTTTTTTCCAAAATTATCCAAAAAAAAATAATTATCCCTACATTATTTTAAAGGCGTCACTTACGTGTTGTGAAATCTTCGTCTGTCAGCTGTCTTTGTCTTTAATGCATTTTCTCCTAACCAATAAATATCTTTATTACAGGAAAAAATCTGTGTGTGTGTGTGTGTGTGTGTGTGTGTGCGCGCGCGCGCGCATTGGAATTTAACGTAGCTTTAACAATCTTTCAACCATATCGCTACGAAATCTGCGTATGGCAGTTTGTTGTGATGTCTAGCACTGGAGCATCATGCCGTATGCATGTAACAATGTCCCACATTCACATTATCCTCACAACAGGACGACCAGTTTTGAACACTAAGCTCTAAAACCTGAGCTCCTAGCGTAACATTTTCAAAGTATTTGGTATGAGTTGGCCCTAGTTCGAATTAGCGACCTCTCGAATCCGAGGCAGACGCTCTAACAACCATACTCTCTCTCTTTCTCTCTCTCTCTCTCTCTCTCTCTCTCTCTCTCTCTCTCTCTCTCTCTCTCTCTCTCTCTCTCCAGGGCCATCTTACTTTTCAGCTTCCAAATCATTTAGTCCAGGGGTGGCGAACCTTTGGCACGCGTGCCCAAAGTGGCACGTGCGATGATTGTGTGTGGCACGTCATTATGCTGATATGTAACAAATTATTCATCTTGCTAAATCACTGAAATCTAAATTTAGTATAATTGCTACTGTAAACATATTTTAGAAAGGCTTAACTGATATGGAAGATGCCCTATCGACCTACCCTATCCTATTCACTCTTATTTTTTACATATAATTTACTGACTTACTTACTATTTTCGCTAGGGGGCGCGGGTGCACAATAAATTTTAAACAAGATCCGTTCGTATTTTGAACGAGATCTCGCTAGCTCTCGTCTGCGATGTTGTTGATTTTGAAAATTATTACAAATAATCTTTTAAATATAACCCTAAAATGTCGTTCTCAAAGCCGAAGAAGACTAAGCTTGCCGAAGAAGGAAGTGGCAGAGATTTCCAAGAGTGGTGGATTCAACGATATGGAATGATCAACAAACGGAATAGGGCCTTTTGTGTCATGTGTTCGGAAAGTGTTGTTTGTCGAACGTCTTCAGTTAAACGTCATTATGAGAGCAATAGACTCCAGAATCAATTACATACGTACAAATATCATATAACAAACTCACTGAATACTTTATAGAAATCAATCAAAAACACAGTCAACAACTACAACAGTCTTCCAATGAGTTTAATCGGGATGAAATCATTAAACGAATTGAAAAATTAAATCAACTTGCATCCGACATGGAATATATCAACCAGCGAGTAATTCAAATAATAATTGATCATAACGATGGCGGTACTGATCATTCTAAAAGAAATTTTCTAACTACTTACAATATAACATAAGCTGATATACCGAATTTCAAGTTCCCTGGGTATAACGTAAATGAACTAAAAAAATCTGTTAATGATTTTATCAATGAAAAATTTACTACAGCAGTCACGGCATGGAGACAGCAATACAAGGGCCAAACTATTCTCAGATATAATAATGACCCAGATGGTGGTGGTAGGCATATCGCTCCTCAAAATGTGAATATATCCTCGGTGATTGCATTGAATTTAGTATGTGATGTTATCGAAGGCAGCTATCAAATAAATCTCGAGCGATCAAATCAAGCCCAGCAGGGATATATTTTGTATTCATTTGAACCAACAGCTCCTCCAGGGTTTCTAAGCATTGAGGATCCAACTAATCCAGTCTATATGCGATATCATAATGATTCGTCAACGAGAATTAATTTCAAACTCACTGACCAATCCAATAATCTAATTGATTTACGAGGTGAGGTTCTACAAATTAGTCTGTTTGTGAAGTAGTGAAAATTCTTCGAATTTCAACAATGATTTTCATCTTAAGTCTTTTATCCTAAATTATTAGTGTTAAAACCAACCAATGGAATTTAATTGGAAAAACCCATTGAGGGTAACTCTTTCATAAGCCGTACATATACCTGCACGATTTATATCCCTTGATGTTATACACATAATACAAAATAGAATTCATACGTAAACGATCTGAATTCTGTTTTGAATTTTTTTTAGAAAAAGCTGAGCAGCAGAGGGATCGAACCCTACAACTTTTTCCGACAAAATTGATTGAAGCCTCAAAACGGAAAATATAGCCTTCCTGCAAATCTCATATTTTAACCCCCAAAAAAATAAGTCTCCATTTAGCAAACGGAGACTTTGCGATTTTTCAATCATCCGGGTCGCAACGATGTTGTCATCGCCCCCTCTGCTGCTACAGGTTAACAAAAATCATAAATGATTATTCACAAAGGGTTTTTACGATTTCAACCGAATATTTGATTAAGTCCGATACGATATCGTGTCCGCGGATCATGTAAATTTATTGTTATAAATCCGTGTGGGGTCGTCTGAGCATGACTAAAGAAATTTCGAAATTGATTGAAGTCCATATCGGAACACCATGTCTGCCAAATATTTCGTAGCGTATGTGTATCAACGCCGTTGAATACAGCAAGAATATTACAGTTATCTCTGATCACTTTTGGAATCTGAATGTAGCGTTGAGTGACATATATCACGTCGGTGTTTTTATGCCTGCCTCGGGAAAATATTCTAGCTGGGATTTTTTGATTGTCTAACATTACATCATCGTATACGACTAAATTGTTAATGCTCCCATCAAGGTCATCCACGGATGGTGCCTCGTCAATATCAGTTATAAAATCAATGACGTTCTCACCTTTAATTTCTGATGCATTCTCGTTAAAATCCTTTAACACTTCATAGCATCGTTGATCATCTACGCTAGGAGCAACTAAATACAACTTATCCCACTTCATCCATCTCATTATTAAATTGAGCAGCAATTGCGTTTTGCCGGATCCAGATGGCTCGATTATAATTGCGCGGATAGAGTTTGGTAGCGCTGCATGATGCTTAACTGGTTCTCTTGTTTTAGTCGCTGAAAAATCAATTATATTCATCTCTCTATACATAATTATGGATCTATATTGTGTGAAGTGTAAAACGCGTACTGGCACAAATGATGTGACGACGATTACAACTAGCAATAGCAGATCTGCACTTACTGGTAGATGTGCAACATGTGGTATAAAAAATATAGCTTTGTTTCTATGAAATCCGGAGATGTTTTTTAAAAAAACGAGGAGGTGATATCGCAGCCAAGTTAGTAAAACTCCCTGGAACGCCGTGGGCAAAGTATCCAGGAGAAAAGCATCTTCCAGGATATAGCTACTGTGGCCCAGGAACACGATTAGATATCAGACTTGATGATCAAAATCAACCTCGACGTGGTGAAGAACCGATAAACGCCATCGATAAGGTGTCATGCTCATGATGTTGCATATAAAAGCAACAATTTGCAACACAGGCATCTCGCGGATGTGAAATTAATTCATGCGTTAAATGCTATTCCTGATAAATCGTTTAAAGAAAAATTGGCTTCGTGGTTGGTAAAATCAGCTATGAAAGGCAAATTGATGATGGGCGCTGGTAATTAATAATATGGAATCTATTTATTATTCTCCAAAAGGATACTGGAGGGGTAACGCTGCAATCAATAAACTCGCCAACGCCGCAAAAGTGAAAAAGGCCACTGCGGCTAATTGGTTATTCAAACAGGCTATATGGCAAATTTATCTACCGCGTCCTAAACAAATCAATTTCTCGCATTTTGATGTTACCGGACCCAATGAAATTCATCAAGTTGATATTATTGTTTTTACCACATGACAACGGTTACAAATACGCGCTAACCGTAGTTGACGTTGCGAGTCGATACAAACAAGCAGAACCGCTAAAAACAAAATCATCACCTGAAGTAGCTTCTGCATTTGAAAGGATTTATCGACGAGGCCCACTACGCTGGCCAAATCTATTACAAGTCGATCCTGGCAAGGAATTTCAGTGTGTGGTTGCATCTACAATGAAACATCACAATGTCACCATCAGACGGGGGCATACTGCACTACATCGCGATCAGGCAGATGTAGAACGATTTAATCGGACTCTTGCTGAGCGGTTATTTGGATATCAATACGCAAAAGAATTCATCCAAGAAAAGCTATCCCGTGAATGGGTCAAAAGGTTACCAGGGGTAGTTGCAGCGCTAAATAACGAGATTACCAGAGCAATCAATATGAAACCTAACAACGCAATAAAAAAAGTATATACCACAACCACAGCGGGATAGCGTTTCTCAGCCATTTCTCAGCAATGTCACCGTGAGATATTTATATGAACCAGGAGAACTCGAAGGTGGTAAAAAAAGGGCTACTGATCCTATTTGGAGTGTCACTACGCATAACATATCTACTATAACATGATCAACTGGTAGACCTCCAATCTATAAATTGGATTCAACTGCCCCTCAGCGGGGTTTTACACGCGAACAATTACAAGTGATTCCTGACGATACTCAATTGCCACCGCATGGTCTTAACTAGCGCCGTTGCGTCTGTTGCACTCAGGACAAGTCAACATCACATTGTTTCTGACATGACCGAGACTGTTATTTTTTCTGTCTACGGTAAATTGGCGAGGATCTTTATCCGAATAACGCCAACGCATTATACAATTGCAACTCGCGCAGTGATTATTCTTTCTGTTGTTGCTTCAAAGTGATTATTAATTCAGCATCAATGTCAAATTCTCGTTGTTTTTTTTTTGTCTTGTTGTTTATATCCGGAGAGTTTTTTTATTAATGATGCTAACATCAATATCATCCATTGTGTTGTCATCATCGAAAATAATTCTTCGAAGCTGATTTATTCGCCGTACTCTAGACACTGCAAGATAGACTAAATTTGACCACTCAATGCGATTATCAACTATCCAAACAACTGTATCCGTGAAGGTTAATCCCTGCGAGGAATGTATCGTCGTTACATAACCCAGTGTCCATGCCGATTTATCAGCGCGCAATGCGTCTTCGACAACACTGATATCAACCAGCACAATATCATTTAACACTAGTGTTTGTCTTTCGAGTCCTGACGAAGTCACACGTCCTGGAATTTCAACTTTAATATTCTGTCGCCGTGTATCATAGGGTCTATAACACAGCGGCACTGTGCGCGTTGGGAATTTTTCTTTGTGAAGCTTAAACAACTTTTTCTGAAGTGTGTCTCTGACTTTTTTTCTACTTGCCACTACAAAATCATTTGGTCTCCATTCTTCCCAAAATTCCTCCATGGGAGTTTCAGGAATTATTTCTCTGATTATTTCACATTGGATTCTATCCGGTCGTAATCTAATTAATTTTTTGACCTCACGTAATTGTTCATCAAGTGCTCTATAGTCGGTATCGATTTCTTCATAATAGTCAACAAACCCTTTTAACCAATCATGTGGACCCGCGCCGACAAATGGTGGTAGTTGGCCATGATCTCCACACATTATTACCGCTGTATTCTTTTGCAGCAACCAATCAAGAAACATTTTTAATACATCTAACGAAATCGTACATATCTCATCCCAAATAATAATCGCAGGGATGAATTTTTCACCCATTCTTTCAGGGGTCCATTTGTCGCCGTTGTATCGAAAAAAACTGTGATATGTGCAAGCTTCAACGTTTCGTTGTTTTATCTCTCGCGCTAGTCTATGGGTCGGTGTCAGCACAATCATATTTTCCCACGATATAATTCAATCGCCCGAGTCGTTTTTCCTGACCCGCCACAGCCGTTTAAATAAACTGTTTTATATCTACAAATTGGATCAGATATCGGCGGTGCATTAGAACGTTCTGATAAATTATCACCGCGTAAGTAATTACTTTTAATTTCAACGTCTGCTGATTCAGAATACTCACGCATCATTTCTTTTTTAATTCTCCATGATCCCCAACTTTCATCCGAATTAGTAAATTCAGCAACTGCGCAACTGTACTTGCTGTTAATGTAAAATGAATCAACGGCAACTCTAACCGCAGTGTCAGGAAATCTATGTATCATTGAAAATAAATTGATACAAGCATAACCCAGCATCGACGACCTCAAATGTGTATACGGAGAACTGTGTCCATCGTTGTAAGTAACAATTGTACCCAATTTTGTTCCATCGGACAAGAGAGCATCCTTACGATCAACATATATGTTTTTAGATACTGCATCCGCGATTACAAAGTCATATTCGGTGCTATCTATAATCAACGGTGAAGAATATCTTTTGTAGTCACATTTTTTAACACCCTGAGTGAATTTTCCAATTATTCTTCTGCCGAGATCTTTTGCTTCGTTGTTTCGTTGATTGAATACCCGTTTGGACCACTCAATGATATATTTTTCGTCGGCATCAATATGTTTTCTGGATTCATCAATTATACTATCAAGACGTTCCGGTGTTGGTAACCAGACATTGGTTTGTTTCCGATATGATATAATTCCTTCACTGACCGTCAGCGAAATTAACATTTTTGTATCAATCATGAATCGTAATAGCGCTATTGGCAGCAACTTCTTTTCAGACATGTGTCTACCAATCCAAATATAACAAGCGCGATGAAGTCCTGATGCGAACTCAAATGATACTACACGAGCGAATCCAGTTAAATCAAAATCAGGCAGCGGCCCATTAATTGCAACACGAGTCATTTCATGTACGGGATGTCCAAATCGTTTAAAATACTCAGTACACTCTCCATAACCAAGAAAACTCGCTGGATAACAAGCAACCATATCAACTGAAATGATATTATCACTGTCGTATTTGCTATTCCATAAACCGCCATGACTGAATTCTAAACAACTAGCCTCAATATCTGGCAAGAATTTTACGCGTGTAGGTTTCCATGCGTTTTTGATTCTCGCAAAATGAGCTGAAACCGACGGGATTGTAAAACAGTTTGTCAATAATTGTTCGTCGTTGATAATTTCATCACTGGTGGCTTCGCCATTGGCGACTCCGCCACACGCCGTTTTTTTCATTTTATTTTGAAATTCTTCAGTGCGGTATAATTCACCGTTTGGTCTTACAAACTGATCAAACGTATCCGTGTCGTTTTCAGTGCTGCGAAGTAATCCCACCGACACGGGGTCGGTTTTATTCGTACATCTGTTGGTTTTTAAACATCTTACAGACATCAAAATTAATTCATTCGCTCTGGAATCGGATTTTTCTCAAACAAACAGACATATACATGGTCGTTTGCGATCGCAACAAAGTGGTAAACGTCTAAGCCTTAGCATTCTAGAATACGCTTGTATTTGAATGCTACCGTATGCTCACATGTTGCATCGTATTGCACCTTCCCGGATATTTTTGTTTTGAAATGACTGACTATTTATACATCTTTTTCAAACACACGTTATTAAGTGCTACACTGTTAAATTTTCATCGCGCATCTCCGCTATGCTTTAACGATGTGGTTATTTTATAACGGAAATTTCGTAAACGGCTGTGGTTAGCAGCATTATGTGCTTTAGTAATAAATTCTTTCTTTTTCGATCAGCGTTCATTGTGGAGTTGATTTAGCGAACACAACAACCTATTCATCTCGGCGACGCTGCTCTCGTATTGTTTTCAATTTATCTCTGGCAACCACTTGCTCATCGTTTTATCTTGATAAATCTAGTACCAAGAAGATATTACTTTTTTGACTACAATATAGATACAATTTTCTGTCTACATGTATCGGCCATTTGTATTTTAACATGTGGGATTACGTCTTGGGTTGATATGACGGTTGTTCAAATTGCCACATGGTTATGGCATGGGCAGTGCGGTCTGCAAGAAATTAATATTGGCGTCTCAGAGATCTGCGGGTAACTCACGTGGTAAATTATGTAAAGAGTTACTGTCAAGGGAACTGTTCACCATGGCTGAACAACCCTGTATAAAAATTCAATCTCGACCAGTCTGCAGAATTCTTGCTCGTGAATTGCTTTAGTCTTGGAACAAAAATCATTTAACAGGAGATCGTGGACAATTTGGATTCCTTCCAGTGGATACAAGTTATTTTTCTCGACCATTACGAGTCATTTGTTGTAAATGAAAAACTCTATGCAATGCATACTCATTAGAATCTTCTGATTTAAAAAAATATTATTATCAAAGATGGCCATAATTGCGATGATTCAGCATGTTTAACAAGCTTAAATGTTATTAACTTCACAAGCAGAGTGTTGTATTGGAGTTATACCATTCATCCATACTCTAGGAGCTCGACAGTTTTAATATAAGTGGTATTTATTATTTATTCCAAAACAACAACATTTACAATTCCAAACAGGTTATTTACGTACGATGTCATAGTAGAGTACACCCTACGATGTGTTGTGTAATCTGGAGAGTTGATGACAGTATTTAACATTCATAATCTGAAATTTCGATTTTTATTTCACATTGTTTCTTTATAAACTCAAAATATATTTCATTGTACATAAGTGTAAACTGTACGAAGGACAACAGATGGTGATACTGTTTATATTAAACTTTATTTTATGTTTTGATAGCAGTAAATAGTAATATGGATATTCATGTGTAATTGCGAAATCTTACTACTAGCATACAATTCCAGAGGTTTGCACATGAATGCATACATACTGGCAACACATTCATACATATTCTATCTATCTATCTATCTATCTATCTATCTATCTATCTATCTATCTATCTATCTATCTATCTGTCTGTCTGTCTGTCTGTCTGTCTGTCTGTCTATCTATCTATCGAGAGAGAGAGAGAAGGAGAGACATTGAGAGAGATCTGTGTATGTATGTATGTATGTATGTATGTATGTATGTATGTATGTATGTATGTATGTATGTATGTATGTTTGTTGCGGAATACAAAAGATCTCCCTGACATAATGTATCCTGGTTTTCTTCACTCCTTTCAAATTGACACACACCCTCCCTCAACATCAAATGAAAATAATGTAAAGTACATCAAATATAATTAATGACGGAAATCGAGAAAATCGTAATTAGTAGACACTTTGTACGTAAGACCCAGCTATATAATTAGAAGAGTTTTCATGGAGCAAGTATGCCAGAATTTGTGGAACTGGACTGGAATAGGTAGGCAATATAATTGATGAAATACGACGTTAATAAAAACATAAAAGAATTATTTTTGTTTTGGGCCATTTACGCCAATCCCGGTGCCTCAAAAAACGACGTAAATTTCAAACGTAAACGCGTGTTACCGAATAACGGACGGAAATTAGGAAATGGATCGGGTACATTAAATCTAAAAGGTTAAGTCGTAGAGGTTCCAACTATAATCAGGGAGTGGCCTGGTTTTCTATTATACCTTGTTAGCTTGGTTTGTAAATATAAATATAATTTAAATATACACATATATTTAAATATACACAATATGCCAAGGCAATAGAAGGGAAGTGCCTTCCTTATGAGAGAGATAGACTCTGTATCAAAGGAGCTACCACGGCTCTCGATACATTTATAGTGAAATAAATAATGTATCATTGCCTGCGTTTTCTAACTAGTCTGCATCTGTAGGAAATAGACATACTAAAGCATGCATATACGTGTACTTTATGACATACGAAATGCATATCCGTGTAGTTTATGACACAAAGAACGCATAACCGTGTAGTTTATGACATAAATCATGCATACCACTCTAGTTTATTACTCACATATTGCATGTAGTTTGTGATACAAAGAATCCATATCAGTTTTTGATTCAACTAATGCACATCAGTATAGTCTATGACACGAATAATGCATATCATTGTCGTTTATGACATAAATAATGCATATCCGTGTAGTTTATGACACAGACTATGCATATCAGTGTAGTCTTTGACACAAATAATGCTTATCCGTGTAGTGTATGACACAAATTATGCATAACAGTGTAGTTCATAACAAACTATGCATATCAGTGTAGTCTTTGACACAAATAATGCATATCCGTGTAGTTTATGACACAAACTATGCATATCAGTGTCGTCTATGACACACATAATGCATATCCTTGTTGTTTATGACACAAATAATGTATATCAGTGTAATTTATGATACAAAAAATGCGTATCCGTGTAGTTTATGACACAAATGATGCATATCAGTGTAGTTCGAGACACAAATAATGCATATCAGTGTTTTTTATGACACAAACTATGCATATCAGTGTAGTCTTTGACACAAATAATGCTTATCCGTGTAGTGTATGACACAAATAATGCATATCCGTGTAGTTTGTGACACAAATAATGCATATCAGTGAAGTTTATGACACAGGTAATACATATCAGTGTAGATTATGACACAAATAATGCATTTCAGTGGAGTTTATGACACAAGTAATGCATATCAGTGTAGTTTATGACACGAATAATGCAAATCAGTTTAGTTTATAACACAAATAATGCATATCCGTGTAGTTTATGACACAAATAATGCTTATCAGTGTAATTTATGACAAATAATGCATATCAGTGTAGTTTATTACACAAATAATGCATATCAGCGTAGTGTATGACACAAATAATGCATATCAGTGTAGTTTATGACACGAATAATGCATATCAGTGTAGTTTATGACACAAATAATGCATATCAGTGTAGTTTATGACACAAATAATGCATAGTCATGGGACGCACGAGTGCTACACGTTTCAAAGAGACAGTCTTGTAATAAGAGTTAGAGAAATCTGAAATAAATGTTTTGTTTCAAACATTTTAACCTCACAAATCTTTTAAGGTATTTTATTACAAATTGGTGCCATTCAAAACCAGTAAAAGATTTATTGATCTATCTCAAGAGGTGTGAGTGTGCGCTTGGATTTGACAAATGTAACGTCATACACACACACACATAAACAATAAACACACAAACACACATTCTATGTTATAAAAACCAACATAACATACCAGCATCTGAATAATTGCCACAGTGCACGTCAATATATTTTAGTTGACACAGGAAACTTTTTATTCACTCGGATATAAGTCATAGTTTTATCTCAGCTTTCAGAAATCTTTGCTATTATGTATTTATTAAATGAAGAATAATAAAAGTCAGTACCTTTAAATTTTAATCAAACCCCATTACTACCTTCATCTCGGTCTTCGTCGAGACTAGGTTTAGCAGTTACACACACAACCACACTCTTTCTGTCTGTCTGTCTCTCGGTTTATCTCTACATGTACATGCCGTTTAAGGGGAGTGTTATAATCAGTGAAAGGGTCCACTGTGCTGGCCATTCACCCGTGTGCCAGATCTTATTGCATATTTTTGTTAGTAGCTCTATCACTGATCCCCCCCCCCCTTCATAAGCTCAGCTGAGACGTTGTCTACTCCAGCTGCCTTCCCAATATGCAGTGCTCAGATTGCGCTTTCTCGACCTCTTCTTTGAAAATGGGAAAATCATCATCATTTGTGGAGCTTGGAACTTCAATATTTAGTCCATCTTTCTATAATGTCATTTGATTCCGTGTGTCGTGTTTCATTTTCGTCTTGAATGGTACTGACTCTATGTTGCTTCTGTCTGGTGAGGTCTGTCGCAATTTTGAATGCCTTTTTGCTGTTATTCTTTATCAGACTGCTTTCTATTTATGTGCACTTTTGTCCAATCCATCGTTCTTTTGTTTTCTTCAAGTATTTTTTCATCCTGATTTGTTGTATATTTCTCGATACTTCATTTCCCCTGTTGTATGTCTGGTGTTTTCGATGTCTCTTCGGGCATCACATAGATTCATAATCTCTTCTGTAATCCAGGTTTAATTTCTTTGGGCGCAGCCCCCATATCCGGCAATCAACAAATGCAAACCCTTTAGACAAACTCTCAAAAAAACACTTATATGGGAACATTAGTTCATGAATTATAAACTAAACTTCCAATAGACATATTAAAATTAGAAAACAACATAACATACGACAAAGAACCTAAGAGCAATGTACGAACGAAAGTAAATATCTCCGTATCAGATAAGGGAAACAAGGTAAACCAACAAAACTACTTAAAAACAATAACATCAGAAATAATAAATAATCAATATCAAAATTTTACAAAACTTTACACGGATGGCTCAAAAAAAAACACAAATCCTTTCAAAACAGCTGCTGCAATGGTCATACCAGAATATAATATTCAAATTTATACAGCTGAATATTGGGCCATCCTAGAAGCATTAAAGTAGATTCAGGAAAATAAACTGAATAAGACTGTGATTATTAGCGACTCGCTAAGCGTCCTAACCTCAATCCAAAATAACACCACAAAATCTAGAGAAAATTTCTTAAAACTAATTGACCTAATACTGAGAACCCTAAATTCAAAAAAACTAGTAGTAGAATTTATGTGGATTACATCCCACATTGACATCAAAGGTAATGAGTTAGCAGACCAACTTGCTAAAAAACAAACTCGACGAACCTAATTACATGCCACTTAAATATAGCCAAACATAACTATATAGTTTAATTAACACAATGATTAATCAAAAATGGCAAACCGATTGGGACAATCCTATCTGAAGAACAATAGAGAGAAATGAGTGGAATTAGTATAAAAGAAGGTTGATAAAAAAGGCAATAACTGATTGCTTATTGGGCATGTAGAATGCGGATTAAAACCCCGGCCGATTTATACCAAAGACATAAAAATTATACTAACATCTTAGTGTCATGATAATGTGACTCGGCAGGATATGATGCTACATGTATGTGGCGTGATGCCTTAGTGCTAGAAAACTATACAAATTGCCATCATGCAGACATGTTTGACATGAGAGTGTTTTAAATTCACGATCTGAAATTTCTATATTTATTTGATGATTTTGTATCAACAAAAAATGTATTTAATATAATAGAAATACAATTGTACCATGCAAATATGGCATATTTGAGACCTGTTTTTTTATTTTGTCCATACATCCTGACGATGGGTAGTATATCACACGTGTACTCTTATATAAAATAAAATTGGAAATTATCTCCGGAGAACATAGCATTACTTAAAGGAAGAAGATGATAATGTTCATGTTATACTTTACGTTTGATTGTAGTAAACAGTATTATGGAAAAATTCCAACATAGCAAACAAAAACAGTTCCATTTATTACAAAAACATTGCTGACCAAATGTCTATCTGGTTATTTTAATCGTAAACACGTATCCTCTTTTGACTTGGATTGACAATCATTTCAACTTCATATATTAAACGTCATAGCATATAACTAATAAACAATTGAGGAATCATAATTAAAAATACAAATATTACGTGAGACCCAGACATTTAACTATACACGTTTACATGGAAGATTTATGTTTGTTTGTTTATTATGGTTTAACGCCATTTTTAAGCACAATATAGTCTATACTTGGCGTTCAGTATTAATGGTACAGGAAGAACTCGGAAAACTCCCGGAATGAACCACCGACCCACTAGAAGCTACTGGCAAGCTTTCTCACATAACCACGTTAGCCGAATCTTAGACTCGAACCACGCAGACAGAGGTGAGATGGCAGTGATCCGTAACGGACAGCGCTTTAGACCACTCGGCCATTCGGGGCCCCCGGAAGATTTATGTCTTCCCTGTCCAAAATTCCTTTTCCCGAGATATAACGATAGTTGAAATAAGTATCACATGATCCTCTTCCCTAGCACACATATGCAACTGTATAATCACAACATTCAGCGTGGAACGCTCCAGTGGACTAGTTGCTAGTGCATCCACTTCTGATGAGGGAGGTGGCGGGTTCGAACCCCGGCCCAATCATGCAAAAGACATAAACATGGTACTAACACCTAGATACTATGGGGCTTGTCGTATGACTGGTCTGACTAGTGTACGAACAATGAGACTGGGTCTACCTGTCGGCAGCATGATGCCCAAGTGCTAGACATCACTTTAAAGTGCCCATTATTCACCACACGTTACACGCTGTGAGTTTACTCTGGATATAATATTTCTTTCTTTGAGTGCATTATCGATTGCATCTACTTTACAAGGACATTTTGTCAGTGTAATGAGAGAGAGAGAGAGAGAGAGAGAGAGAGAGAGAGAGAGAGAGAGAGAGAGAGAGAGAGAGAGAGAGAGAGAGAGAGACTATGTCATGTGATTGAAGGTAGTTTAAAATAACTGAACCAATGAAATTAGTCCGTGTCCACATGAGATCCATTTGGGTTGATTATCGCAAATAAGAACTGAATAGAAGGTTGTCTATACTACGTATAGGTAGAAATACACAATTTAATTCCTTACGGTCCTCAATTTAAATTTCGCCTTTTATAACAACTGGAGGAAGATTCACACAAAATCATCTGAATATACAAACTATATATATCATGGATACTGATATACATCTGACGAAATTTCTATATTTATAGCTGGTATTACCGACTTACATATATACAAAAGACTTCTAGTCGCGTGTCAATATTTGTATGCATGTAACCTAGGTATTAGGTTACGTACAAACTTCCTGTTACCCTTGACAACAAGGGTCATGATCTTCTAAAGTCTACGTTATAACAGTGGGTCTGGCATAAAGGTAAGAGGCGAGACCAGTCAGGCAGATAGCCAACTTATTAAGGTTTCAATGTAGTTGTACATATTCTTGAACCAATTAAAATCAAAGCAAACAGTGCAGTAAACATGTAAGTCATTGGTGTTTACACGGAATATTTGCTATAAATGGATACAATAAAAGCATATTGAAAACGTGTGACAAAGGTGAACAGGTATGTGTCAAAGACTTGTAAAGTACATTTCGCATTTTTCTCATATTGTTTTATTTTATTTGATAGGGTTTGGGAATAAGCGATAAGCCTCGTTGTTAAACGCATTTAAACTGTAGTAGTCCAGATAGTATACATAAAACTTTCTACCCTGCCTATAACTTCTAACAAGGACGTTATGAAATTAATATATATATACATATATATATGTATATAAAGAGAGAGACAGAGAGACATAGAGACAGACATAGACAGAGACAGACAGACAAACAGACAGAGACAGAGACAGACAGACATAGAGAGACAGACAGACAAAGACTATGATTTACGAGATTCTTTTCAATCAAAGCCATGATTAAAACATTTTAAACTTTATAGGATATTTGAAATTGTAGAAATAAACGCTACTTAGCCATTTAAAATTACATCGTGTGCAACATCATCCATGCATGCAATTATCTTTTTAATGATTCCGATTAGAGTTTTTTTTTATATCTGTGTTTGTATTTATGCTATATGCATAAAATCTCAAGTAACTGTTTTACTACTTGCTCAAAGCAAAGTAAAATTCTAAACTTCCTTCTTTGAATGTCAAACAACAAGAATATCGCTAAAAATGGATACAATTAAAGCGTGTTGAAAGTGTGTGACAAAGGTGAACAGGTATGTCTCAAGTAATTGTAAATTAATGTCGCCTTTTCGTCAGATTGTTTCAGTTTATATTATAGGGTTGGAGAATAAACGATAAGCCTCCTTATTATACGACAACATTACATATCGATTTATACAATTATATTCACGTATCATGCATTCGAGACATAGCAGTATAGTTTTAAAGAAAAATGTAAAGATGAACATTCTAGACATGTTCTTATTAATAATTTGAAAATTTCAAAAAAATGATTAGTTCATTCCTGTCAAACTTATGATCGGTCCAGTTCTCAAATTATATAATTCTTATATTACTGCAAAATTTACTTTTTTTTCCAAATTACCCAAAAAATATTAATTATCCCTACATTATTTTAAAACGTGACTTACATGTTGTGAAAACTTCGTCTGTCAGCTGTCTTTGTCTTTAATGAATTTTCTCCTAACCAATAAATATCTTTATTACAGGAAAAAAGTGTGTGTGTGTGTGTGTGTGCGCGCATTGGATTTTAACGTAGCTTTAACAATCTTTCAGCCATATCGCTACGAAATCTGCGTATGGCAGTTTATTGTGATGTCTAGCACAGGAGTATCATGTCGTAGACATGTAACAATGTCCCACCTTCACATTATCCTCACACCAGGCCGACCAGTTCGAACACTAAGCTCTAAAACCTGAGTTCCTAGCGTAACATGTTCAAAATATTTGGTATGAGTCGGCCCTAGTTCGAATTAGCGACCTCTTGTATCCGAGGCAGACGCTCTAACAACCATGCTCTCTCTCTCTAGATAGATAGATAGATAGATAGATAGATAGATAGATAGATAGATAGATAGATAGATAGATAGATCCCTTGTGTTGTTTTAATAAGACATCGGTTACAACATAACTATCGATATAAACATAATTCATGATATGTTAAGCAAAGTCATCAAATCACCAATTGAAGCAAGCAGATACATTTAAAAGAATATTGAATGCATTCAACAGTTTATGATTGTTGGCATGTGAAGTCGCAGGTCTTAAGATAATGAAAAACACATTTATGTAATTAAATGGTTAATTTTGGGACTGATCATCTTGATGATAAATGTTTAAACTCTCTATAATACATTTATCTTTCAATATACTTATCTAAGTTCTGTGCGTGTAACTTCCAAATTCGGTTTGTCCTACTTCGATCGCACCTTTGCGTGATTTTTTTTTCTCTCACTTGATTCATATCTGTTTTCTCCTGTTTGAATATTAAGTAGACAAATGACGTACTAGGAGCAGATATAGCTCATTTAATAGTCATTTAATACATTTTGCATATTAAGGATGTCTTTTCAATATCGATATGTGTGTAAAATCGCACCGCAAACAGGACGTTTTAACTTTACAAATGGGTCGGAAAATTAGGCATTTTAAGTAAATGTTCTAAGCTGAATTCGTGCGTATTTCCAATAGCATTTTGATGTAATTCTTTAGTACATGCCGTAGATTTATTTGCATGTAGTGGACGAAATGGTATGAATGTATCGTGAGTTTCAAAACACTATTTTCTCACACGCATGAAATATTAAAAGCAAAAATACAGGCAATATTATATGCAGCACCTTTTCTTTTATAGTTTATCATTTTTTATTTAATGTGTAGTTTAATAGCGGAGATCTCTCTCTACAATGTCTTCATTTGTCAATCGAGGAAATGGGTTCGGGCGTGTATATCTCCAGCTTTGGAAGAAAAATAACTCCAAAATCGCGCAAAAGAACCAAGCGTGTAACGGGACCGTCCTACAAATCATGACTTTACGTTATTATGGGTTAAAATAATTGGTAGAAGCAACAGTTTATCATTTTCCATGTCGTGTCCTCGGTACATTTGTATTTACTCTCATGCATGTCTTCAGTGCACACCGATTACAAACGCAAACAAATTAAGGAAACTTTATCCATCCCTAAATACTATATAGCAAGTGTCTTTTCCATTTTTATTGCTTCTGCCAAAAACCTTGAGTAAATATTGCATGTCGTGACTGGGACGGCTGAAACTTTTCAATTGCAGTTTATTTTTAGTCAACTTCTTTTTGTTTAGTATTGTCCTCTCACAACAAATCTATATACGTCCTATTGCAGAATCATTTTTACTGTACAACTGTATTTTTTCAAGCTTTCATTCCTATACTTGATCTTGAGAGACGTAGCGCGTATGATTTACATACTCATCCTATGAGATGCTTGAGAAAACGTCACAGGCAGAATGAGTTTATATTCATTGCTGTATTTTCATATACTAACATATCAACGCCATCCATCATTCATTCGATTAGCATTAACGTTTTTATGGGAAACTCTTTTTTTATTCATATCTTGCTTATGTAATGTATAAGTATGTTGCTGGGTTAGTCAGTCTTTCGATTCAGCGAATTTTGTTATCTTTTTGTGCATTTTAATTACTGTCCAAAAGTGAGTCATATTTATACGAACAACTAGACATTATGTGTTGTTTTAAAACTGTCTTAAATGTAGCTTTGTGATTTATTATATTAAATCTCCACCTTTCAATCGTATGTGATGGAAAGATATAAAATTTGTTGCATGCCGTCAAGTGAAGTAAAAGCAGGTAAATACAATCCTGTATGCCTGGGGTCCTTTTTAAGAGTGCTCTCAAGACTTACCTGTTTCGACTTCAGAGACAAACTTAGCGACCTAATCATGATTTGTATCTTATATATTTTCAGCATGTTTTTATGTTTTCCAATTTCATTGTTTTTGTCATTTGTTGTTCTGTAGTGTAGTCATATCATTATTGATGGTGTAAAGCGCTTAGAGCTTTTAAAGATTAGGCGCTATACAAAGTCCTCATTATTATTATTTATTATTATAATTTGTCTTTAGGTACAATTGAAAAGTAAAAGAAGGTACATCCATCTTGAACATTAACTTTCGTTTTCATGAACGATTTAATATTTATGTGAATGTTTTTGTTATTCGTCGTTGATTCTAAAATGCCACTTCCTCATCAAACACTATTGATTGGTTTATTTTTATATTCAAAGTAAATACTATACCAGTCTTATCATTGCAGAATAATTGTCTGAAGTTTACCAGATTTTCCCAAAATTTACGCGGGTGCAAATAGGTGCATTTGCTGAGACCAAAGATAAAACATATTAGTTGTTCATGCTGCATTGTTTAACTATCGTTCCATTTAACAAGATGGAACTTATCTCCATGTTACGATCAGTAAATATAATGTACACACCAGCATAGTAGGATGCTTTTCTATGTTTGAAATCAAGAAATGCACATTTTTATTTTCTGATATTTTTTTTGTAACATCAATAGGTTTAACCAAAACTTTAGCCCATCCAAACTTGTAAATAAATACGTATTGTTAGAGTGACCACCTACGGTGTAATTTGCTGAGGACTCTATACTTGTATCTATTAAATAAATATAATACATTTTTTCCATTAAAACTGTAGATATTCCCTCTTTCGACAACCTCTTTGGATGCGTGGCAACACTGTTAAAAATTGAAAGATGCTGGACAACCATGTTTTTGTATTTCCAATTGTGCTTCTCATCTACATTCCGGTGTCATTTTTAATCACGTGAGTATCTTTCACATTTACAATTTTAGTTTAAACATAATTAGGATGTTATCGTATTTTTTTTAAAAATATTCCACTGTATAAACGAAAGGCATTTATTTAATATAGCAAATGAATTAACCAGATTAAATGCATGGCACAATTTATTTTAAGCTACATCTCTCGTAAAGATTCGAATTAAGGTTTCGTTCTATTTTCTTGTACCTTTAAATAATTTGATTTTTTACCACTTAAAATTCTTTTCTTGCGTTATTAAATTTAACGTTTTCACTGTTATTTCTGTCTCACAGTTTTGCCATGTGAATCAATATATTTCCATATTTCTGATTTGAGAAGTTACAAAAGTTAATAATATACGTTTTCGATAATGCTATATGACTCAAGGTTTGCTGTTATCAGAACTGAACATTGAACAATCACTATCTCTTTAGAAACCGATGCCGAAATACCACCCTAAGTGTTTGAGTCGTTGTCGTGACTAGTAGTAGTTGTAGTAGTAGTAGTAGTAGTAGTAGTAGTAGTAGTAGTAGTAGCAGCAGCATTGGTTCTAACTAATCCTCTTACCCACACTGCTGTAAATTATATAGTATTCCTTCAAGTAAGAAATATTTTGGAATGAATACAATTAAATATTTATGTCCAAAATGTCAGTTCTGCACACTATCAGAAAACTTTCGTTCAATACTCACAATAGGAGAAGGAAATCAACTTGATACTACTTTGAATTATTTGATGGAGAGTAATTGCAAGCCACCACAGACGATGAAAGTAAATGAAAATTATATCAATCAAGTACATTGACGTGTTCGTTTTGAGGGAGCTCACATATTAATTTTAATCTCATTTTGTTGATAATAAAAAAAGGTTTTCGACAGTATTTACGAATCTTACTTTATCACAAATTATAAAAAAGAAATAATATCAGTAGAATGCCTACAATACTAAAAGGCATATATGCAAATGTCAAGTCTTATATAAAAACTAAAAATTCCTTGGATGAAATATTTAACTGCCACGCTTGGGTAAGACAAGGTTGTGTTGTATCACCAAATTTATTTTCATTATTTCTAAATTATTTTGAAACACATTTCTGACGGAAACAGCAGTGTAAAAATAGATTTTGCTAATTAATTTTCCCTGTTGTACGTGGATGACT
>JAQISU010000170.1:2705000-2750000 GCA_029339505.1 Unio delphinus
ACATTAGTATTATCATTGTTTACAATTTCTAATTTTGATACTGCGGAATCATAAATACGTACCATCGCGGAGAACTCGTCTTCGGTAATTAATGAGTCATCAATCGATGATGATATCAACGAGGATAATTGCGAGTAACCGTTAGATGCTATTTGATGTTTTACTGTGTACTCGTTGAGTTTTCCCTGAGAACATGATGATAATTTTTTTAGTGATTGCATTTGCATCCCCAGCAATTGTTGTCACCGCGGATATACAAATTGGAACAGCAATCGGAGCTATCATTGTAACTGAAGACAGTATAATACCATCTCCGGCCATTACACCAGATACCGAATACACTGTATCGTCAATGACTGCAATTCTCCTGCAATATTTTTTTATTTTCATTGCATACTCCACAGCGAGTGTTTTGAGTTTCATTGAAAATTCTTTGACCGTATCATAGCGATATTGCGATGATGAAATCATTGGTGATGTCATCGTTATTGGAAATGTCATCGTTGAAATAATCTTCTACAAGTATATATGTTATAAATTCTATCACATATGTTATTGGTAATCTAACTCTAACAACTCGAATAGACGATAATATAAAAATAGTCCAAGTGGAATTTGCATCAGTTCGCTGTGTTATTGTATTTACAGCGGTTTGATCATCACCGACACCACCATAATTATCTCTAATATTAAAATTATCCCCCCCAAATGTAGTTAACGTAAATCGATAGATGCTTTTTACAGTTGGAGTAAAATCTATTCGGTTAGTGTCTTTGACCCAATCGAGAGTTCCGTACCGAACCACATACACGACATTACGGATATTTTCTGCGGAGTGTGGAATTTTTATCTTGTCGAGTCGTTCAATCATTTTAGGAAAATCATCTTTGACGGCATCAACTGTTGTTTTACTATCCTCGATAGATTTTTAATATCAGCGATTTCATTAAGTTTTTTGATTATTTCCGAATATGTAGTTGATACGTTTTCGGATGTTGTTGTTGTAAAAATATTATAAGTGGGGTCATTAATGACCTTTTGATCATCAATAAACGAATTAATATCCGCAAGGGGTGGCGTAACTACCATTGGAGACCCAAAGAACTTACGAATGACATTTTTGCGAAATTGGTTATAATTTTTCACATGATCGTCAAATTCTTTATCGTAGTTGGCAAGTGTATTTGTGATTGTAGATATAAGTGCGCCCGGTTTGAGTTTTGCATAGTTGGAATACAACGCTATTGTGTTTTCAGCAACATCGCGTTGTCGTGTTAAAATGTCATCCAATGACACATTACTGGTTTTCGATTTGCCCTGGTGATCTTGAAATACAACTATTTCGCCGGGGTCAACAATTGCTAAATTCATAGTCTCAGCGATTTCATCTTCAATTATTGTTTTTACATCCTTGATAGAATACGCAGATGTTCCACTGTTGGTTTCGACATTGAAATAGAACGTCCCCAAATATCAATCATTATTGTTAGCGCAACTTGTGTTTTCAATTTATGGATTTTTTCACTAAAAACCTCCCACTGGTATATTCGTTTACAACAATATGTGGTGGTTTCCACGGAAATCCAAAGGATTTTAATGATATTTTTGCGAGGACATTTAATACTTCACGGCCGCATATTGGTGGATCATTTAATTTTTGTGTTGGCAGCGTGGAATAAAAAATCGGAATTGAGCGATTTGCTATATACCGCATAAACTCTTTTGGTTGGGCTAACCCATATGAATCGAAATAAACAATCCCACGTGGATCAGTCGCGTATGCAACCCAGTGGGTTCCCTCACCGTTGGAGTTATCAAGATTGATGATACCGGTTTCAACGTTATTTGGTTTTCTCGGTAATTGATCTCTCATAAAAACCCCTCTGAAGTTTTCTATCGCTAGTTGTTTTTTAGCAGCATCAATTAAATCAAAATTGGACATGGGAACAATTGGGTTTTCAACTAATAAACCGTTCCTGGGATTCTCAGACCCTTTCCGCTGTACCATGAATACGGAGTTCCTGGTAGTCTTAGACCCTTTTCCTTTTCTTTATACCCTTGTCCAGTTGCCTTTTTTAGTGCCATCCCTGCCGCGGTACCAACGGCTCCCAACGCAGCCGCTTTCGCTACCGCTGGGGCAGCCGCTGCAATCAATGCTGATATTGCAGCTAACAATGGAAATATACCACCTGATTTTATCATGTTGGCGACTGCAGCCTTTGAAAATACAATTTGAACCCTCGCTTATTCTTTAGCGCATCATTGAAATGTTTTATTTGACGATCCTTCAATGATATTTTATGTGTACCGCCGGACATCTGCGCTGGTTTCAACGTTATTGTGGTTCCGCATTCTTTAGCGGATTTTGATTTTAATTTCTTGACCTGACCATCAGTCAACTTGACACTAACAACACTATATGGCATTTTATTGTAAAACACATTATGCTTTCAATTGATCTAATTGTGAAATCTAAACGATTTTCACGATTTCAACAAGGATTTTTCAATCAAAGATTTTCCACTGGTGCATAAATAAGTCTCATTCGTCCGCCAACTCCTTCTAACAACATTGATTTATCACTGAGAATGACAGCAACCGCTCTGTAATTTGGGATAAGGATAACATCCCCCGCCGCATTTGCTGGGCGTTTCACACGAGCTCGAAAATAAATATCAACAACGGATTGTCTTGTTAAATCAAGTGAAAAGTAATAAATCGGATAGAGGCTTTTAAAATCAAGTGCGATATTTGTAAATCAGTATCAACATTTTGATCACGACCCATATATGACAGCATTCTATGATACACACGTGCTATGTGGTTGCTATTGTAATCAAGCTGTATATCCTCGGATGGTTCTTGTTGTCCGTTTATTCTCAGCGAAACCTCCTCGACCCCTAATTGATCAATTATCATATGGCTTGATAGTTGACGCCCTAATCGTTCCCTATTCTGCAGCGCTATAAATATATGGCGTGGAGCTGAAACGCCTTGTTTTGATGCTAAATGCCATTTAAATTCACCATCTACATTATCCTCTTTGGCATCAGTCGTTGTTGTTAAGCAACTTAGCAATAATTTGCCACCCGCATCCATAAATGAGAGTAGCCGCTCTTCTGCGGTAATTGATGGAGTTAACACTGGCATCCACAATACCAATTTAGTTAAAACAACTTTACCATCATCGACACCATTAGCACGCCAGATTGCATCATTGTCATTACCCTTTCGAAACTAACGCTACTGAATGCTTCGCTCCATAGATGACTTTTCTGACGTTTCTACAGAATCCGACAATATGATGCAACGGAATTGCACATGAAAACTGACGGCGTTACCCTTGCAGTTCCCCCTTTCGTGTTGCAAACCCTAAAGTGAAACGTTCATTGACTCTTTTTATAATGTCGAATTCAGCGGCTGGTCTTGCTTCGCGGTCTAGATTAGCTGCGAGTTGTTGATCGGCTTCTGCAGTAGCCTGCGTTGTTCGTACTTTAATGTACTGAAGGTTTTCAGCGTTATCAGAGGTATCCCTTGTAAACATCATAGACGGACCAGCCGACCTTGTATAATCATCAGAATATCTTGCTAGCCCGATTATTGTTGTTGCAACATCAACCTCACGGTCTATTGATTCAATTTCTTTTCCATCAATGAGATATCTTGCACTTTCAAATAACGCCATGATGCCGTTGTTGACGAACCCAACTCGGATATTTGCATTATCTACATATGGTGTATCAGTTGCAACATTTGTTACAAGTTCTCCTTCTAATTCAATAAATGCTTCACACGGCAAAAAGTATTTACTGGTATCTTGGACTTGAAGTTCAAATCGCGATCCTAAGTTGGGTTGTATTGCATGATAGGAATAGTATTGATTATCGCGGACGGAATCATCTTGCGCACTGGGGCATCCATGTCAAACGCTGGATCAGCTTGTTGTTTAAACATTTTATTATAAAAACACTAGTGTTTTCAATTGCGAATACATCTTGGGTAAAAGGTAACGACCTCGTTTTGATTGATCATCGATATGCTCAAATTCAGACATAATGCGTTCAGTGTCTAGATTTTCCGACAATACAATTCCGCGATTTTGCAAATTTGAAATTTCAGCAATTATATTATTTACAATTATATTATTATTATTATTATTATTATTATTATTATTATTATTATTATATTATTATTATTATTATTATTATTATTATTATTATTATTATTGTTATTATTATTATTATTATTATTATACAATTATATTATTTACATCTTGAATATCCATTATTATTATAATATATTTTATCTCCAATTTGAAAAATGAAAACTCCATTTGGCAATCTCGCTTACGTCCTATGACGTCAGAGAGACCCAGAGGTTACTTTATTAACTTAATCAAGGACAGCACATACATGAAAACCCCATTTGGAAACCCCTTTCGCGTCAAATAACGTGAAAGAGACCCAGAGGTTACTTTATTAAACTTAATTAACTTAATTAAGGACAGCACATACATGAAAACCCCATTTGGCAATCTCGCTGGCGTCCTATGACGTCAGAGAGACCCAGAGGTTACTTTATTAACTTAATTAACTTAATTAAGGACAGCACATACATGAAAACCCAATTTGGAAACCCCTTTCGCGTCAAAGAACGTGAAAGAGACCCAGATGTTACATATATCAACACTTCTTTGGAACTCCTTGGTTGCCTTCACATCCAAGTAAGTCCAAAAGGGCCCGAAACATAAATCTCCCGCGGGAGGCCTAACGTGTCAAATGTCATATTAGACCGCCCAGAAGATATGCTTGGGGGGGACGTAACTACATGTACTTACAATGCCGGTAATCTCCATCGAGTGTTTGGCAGATTGTAGGCATACATATTAATTAACTTAATTAACTTAATTAAGGATGAATTATATCCAATGATGATATATGATATATGATACAATGATGATGATGGGACAGCACTAGACGATACAAACATGAAACGACGGGGCGGATTTTCTACGGCCATCCGACCAATCAAAAGCAACCCATGAAATCAACTCGGTTGCATGATTGACAAAAGACAACAACGCCCCGTGTCAATGGCGTGGGTTAGTTTTGATCGGTCGGATTGGCTTTTGAAAGCCCCAAGATTAATACCTTTCATATGGTATATAAGGTGACTAATAAAGCAGCGTAAATCCACAGGGTGTGTTATTTTATTTCCTTGAATACTTGTCAATGGTGTTTCACAACAATTAATTATGACCGAATATTTGAATCAAACACTAAAAAAAAGATTATAGCTGTTAGCTAACAGCGTGTATTTCATTAGTTTTCCTACAAAAACAGATAATTGATTATCTCCGTTGAGAATCATGAAAATTATAACAGCCAATCAAAATCGGTGACACACAAGGGAGATAACTATTTCACAGGCAGTAATCATACCTAAACGAGTTATCTCCCTAAATACCAAATAGTATAAAAGACGATTAGATATACGAAAACTTAATGCTGCACGGGGACGCTTCGTAGTTTGGAATCGCAGGTGTGTGGTCGGAATTCTTGGTTCATTTATATACTATTGTTTGTCTAATTTATTATTTGCTTTAGTTATAAGTCTCTGTATGTAATCATGAGGTTTTTTTTATAATTTTGTCATCGTTGGGGTCAATGACGGTATTTTTTATTCGCTTGTCGTAATAGCGCTTTAGCTCCATGAATCGTTTACCACCACAACTGAGACCTAATTGTGATTTTCCCCTTACCACCACCCCACATCGGAGGCACGAGAGGGGGCCAAGGGAACCGTTGCGAACGCTTTTTAAATGATACCCATAGAATTCGATTCTGCATGATTTGTTACACGGGGTAGTTGATCCAATCATAAGCCATTTGCAGTGATTCATTATATATATTTTTTTTATTTAAATACTTGTTTTAATTATATGACTGAGGAATTCGAGAGATTATCAGCAATTAAACCCTACAAAAATATTAAATTCAATCTAGATAGAACCCTCAAAGATGTGCCAAAAAGGGCAATAAATGATAACAGCTTGATAAAAAAAATTCGTGATTGTGCTATTGAATTCAAGCGTGATGGAGCATTTCATAGCTGGTCAACATTTCGAATTGATGGTGTTGTTGATGCCACCATGAACGACGAAAACGCAGCTACGATAATATAACAACTTGACAGCAAAAAAAAGTATTTTTTTAGAGTGAAATTCATTATCGGAGAATCAACCGGTTGGATTATACGAGACAAATTTGAACCAAATCTCAAAGACAAGAAAACAGTCGTTGTTAGCCGTGATTCTAAGCCGGGTCTGTTAACTGGAATTGACAAACCATACTATGAACGAGCATACCCTGAAACAGCAGTTGTTTATGCAATATATCCGTTAAATAAAAAACCTGATATAAGAAAACTAAATCCAATGAAGCAGTCAACGAGGATAAATTGTGTAGCAGAACGAATCACAGAGCATTTTACAAATGCATCCCGAATGAAAAACTAACTGATTTACGGCGTAGCAAAATAGCTCAATGGGGTTTAACAGTCAAAGAACGCGGAGCAACTATTAGCGATATAGCAAAATTAGAAACATCACTGAGATTTCCAATAACCGATATGACGATAACCGGAAAAGTATTATATGAATCAAAATATAACAAAAATGGAGCCCCAATTAAAATTATTGATCATAACGAACACGCATGGACATCCGCGGTCACCATATTTCCACGGAACAGAACAATAAAGTATATACCCACGGAATTCTTGGGAGAAGATTTCTCCAGGGATGGTTTTCTCGTTGAAGAGAAACTATTCGATGCTATTGCGCATTTGAGTAAAAACGACCCCGTATCGGTGTGGTTACTTCGCAGCGCTGAAAATCAAACGGATATTTTTGATCAGTTTGTAAGACCAAATGGTGAATTATACCGCACTGAAGCGTTTCACAACAAGATGAAAAAAAACAGCTAGTGGGTTTTTAACATGTGGCGAAGGCACTGATGAACAATTATTGACAAACTGTTTTACAATTCCGTCGGTTGCAGCTCATTTTGCAAGAAAGAAAAACACATGGAAACCAACACGAACTGAATTCTTGTTAGATATCGAGGCTAGTTGCCTCGAATTTAATTATGGTGGGTTATACAATAACAAATACGACCGTGAAAGTATCATTTCAGTTGATATGGTTGCTTGTTATCCAGCGAGTTTTCTTGGTTATGGAGAGTGTACTGAGTATTTTAAACGATTTGGACACCCCGCACATGAAATGACTCGTGTTGCGATTAATGGACCTATGCCTGATTTTGATTTGACCGGTTTTGCTCGTGTAGTATCATTTGAATTTGCTGCAGGAATTCATCGCGCTTGAATTGGAAGACACATGTCTGAAAAGAAGTGGCTGCCAATAGCGTTATTACGTTTCATGATTGATACAAAAATGTTAATTTCGTTGACAGTCAGTGAAGCAATTATATCATATCGGAAACAAACTAATGTCTGGTTACCAGAACCAGAAAGTCTTGATAGTATAATTGACGAATCCAGAAAACATATTCAGGCAGATGAAAAATATTAAAATTAAGATTAAAAATAATTACTTACACGGTGATAATTTATCAGAACGTTCTAATGCACCACCGATATCAGATCCAATTAGTAGATATAAAACAGTTTATTTAAACGGTTGTGGCGGGGCGGGAAAGACGACTCGAGCGATTGAATTATATCGTAGAAACGCTAGCGTTTCCAAATAAAATATGATTGTGGTTACACCAACCCATAGACTTGCAAGTGAGATAAAACAACGAAACGTTGATGCTTGCACTTATCACAGCTTTTTTCGATACAAGGGCGATGAATGGACCCCTGAAAGAATGGGTGAAAAATTCATTCCTGAAATCATTATTTGGGATGAGATATGTACGGTTTCGGTAGATGTATTAAAAATGTTTCTTGATTGGTTACTGCGCGCGAATACAAATGTTATAATGTGTGGAGATCAGGGCCAACCACCACCATTTGTTGGCAAGGGTCCACATGATTGGTTAAAAGGGTTTGTTGACTATTATGAAGAAATTGATACTGACTATAGAGCACTTGATGAACTATTACGCGAGGTCAAAAAATTAATTAGATTACAACCGGATAGAATCCAATGTGAAATAATTCCTGAAACTCCCATGGAGGAATTTTGGGAAGCATGGAGACCAAATGATTTTGTAGTGGCAAGTAGAAAGATAGTCAGAGACACACTTCAGCGAAAGTTGTTTGAATTACACAAAGAAAAATTTCCAACACTTCCAGTTCCGTTGTGTTATAGACACTCGGATACACGAAAGCAAACTATTGAAGTTGAAATTCCAGGGCGATAGACAGAGTCAGGAAAAGAAAAACAAACACTAGTGTTAAATGATATTGTGTTGGTTGATATCAGTGCTGTCGAAGACGCATTGCGTGCTGATAAATCGCCATGGACGCTAGGTTACGTAACGACGATACATTCCTCGCAGGGATTAACCATCACGGATACAACTGTTTGGATAGTCGATAATCGCATTGAGTGGTCAAATTTAGTCTATCTTGCAGTGTCTAGAGTACGGCGAATAAATCAACTTCGAAAAATTATTTTCGATGATGACACCACAATGGATGATGCTAGCATCGTTGATGTTAAAATTATTGATTAAAAACTCTCCGGTAACAAACAACAAGACAAAAAAAAAACAACGAGAACTTGACATTGATGCTGAATTAATAATTACACTAAAGCAACAACAGAATAATCACTGCGCGAGTTGCAATTGTATAATGAGTTGGCAGTATTCGGACAAAGATCCTCTCCAATTTACCGTAGATAGAAAAAATAACAGTCTCGGTCATGTCAGAAACAATGTGATGTTGACTTATCGTGAGTGCAACAGACGCAACGGCGCTAGTTAAGACCATGCGATGCAATTCTGTATCGTCAGGTATCACTTGTAGTTGTTCGCGTGTAAAACCCCGCTGAGGGGCAGTTGAATCCAATTTATAGATTGGAGGTCTACCACTTGATCGTGTTATAGTAGATATTTTATGCGTAGTGACACTCCAAATAGGATCAGTAGCCCTTGCTGTACCACCTTCAAGCTCTCCTGGTTCATATAAATATCTCACGGTGACATTGCCAAGAATTGGCTGAGAAACGCTATCATTTTGTGGTTGTGGTATATACTTTTTTATTGCTTTGTTAGGTTTCCTGTTGATTGTCCGAGTAATCTCGTTATTTAACGCTGCAACTACTCCTGGTAACCTTTTGACCCATTCACGAGATCTTTTATCCTGAATGAATTCTCTTGCGTATTGATATCCAAATAACCGCTCAGCAAGAATCCGATTGAATCGTTCAACAATTGCCTGATCGCGATGTAATGCAGTATGTCCTCGTCTTATTGTGACATTGTGATGTTTCATTGTAGATGTAACCACACCTTGAAACTCCTTGCCAGGATCAACTTGTAATGGCTAGCGTAGTGGGCCTCGTCGATAAATTCTTTCAAATGCAGAAGCTACTTCAGTGGCCGACATTGTTTTTAGCGGCTCTGCTTGTTTGTATCGACTCGCAACATCAACTACAGTTAGCGCTACGAAGTGTTAAAAGACTTCAACAAAAATGCATTAGAAATTAAAGGTGAAAACATCATTGATTTTATAACTGATATTGACGAGGCACCATCCGTAAATGACCTTGATTGGAGCATTACCAATTTAGTTGTATACGATGATGCAATGTTAGACAATCAAAAAAAACCATCTAGAATATTTTCCCGGGGGCGTCACAAAAACACTGATGTGATATATGTCACTCAGCGATACACTCAGATTCCAAAAGTGATCAGAGATAACTGTAATATTCTTGCTGTGTTTAACTGCGTTGATACACATAAGCTATGAAATATTTGGCAGACATGGTGTTCCGATATGGACTTCAATCGATTTCGAAATTTCTTTAGTCATGTTCAGTCGGTCCCACACGGATTCAAAACAATAAATTTACATGACCCTCGAACACGATATCGTATCGGACTTGCTCAAATATTCGGTTAAAAATCTTCGATGCGTGATGCAGCATCACATGGCGACAATAACCAGCATCGATATTTTTTTAGTTCTATTTTGCCGAATGGAGGCTTCTATAAAGCATTTTCGAAGAAGCCTTGGATCGGCAAATCGACGCCTGGAAAAAGTTGTAGGATTTTCATCATAAATTATTGTCAACCAATAGCAGCAGAGGGGGCGATGACAACATCGTTGCGACCCCGATGATTGAAAAATCGCTAAGTCTCCGTTTGAAAAAAGGAGACTTTTTTTTTTTTTTGATTAAAACATGAGATTTCGTAGGAAGGCTCTATTTGCCGTTTTGACGGTGTAAATCGATTTGTCGCAAAACGTTGTAGGGTTATCCCCCTCTGCTGCTAGCAATTATGATTGTACGTATGTCCATCTGCCATTGCCGACTCTGTAATTGACCCCTTTGTTATAACTGGTAGATAACTTAGTATTTTCATCATGCAATTTATACTGTTATAATCAGGAAAATATAAATGACGCCCCCCCCCCCACCCCTTCGCAATAGGACCAGGACCGTAGAGAGCAATCATGGGCCCTTGGAAAAAAAACACACGGGAATTTCATATTTCTTGTTCAAACAGCCCCGGTGATATATCCTAGGTTGCCCCTCCGTCTTTGTCGGCCGTGAATAGGACGTGACTTTCAACACAGTTTTTTGTTTTAGCTAATTAGAAAAACGAACTATGCATGCACGTTATGAACGCACTGTTGCTGCTGTCGTAAGTCTCAGCAAAGAGAGACAAATATATAATAATATATTATTTTCTATATTTGAATGTAATCATCGTTAAGACATAATTGTCAACCAAATATTCATATAAAAAAATACCTGACAGGTGTATTGCATACTAATCAAGACATTCTTTGAATATGTCGTTTGGAGTCTGCGTGCATTTATCAAATTCTTTCCATTTCACAGGTTCCATTGTTGTGTATATCCGCTACAAGCAAATAGAAAAGTTCTATAGAGACAAATCATCGCGTACAATGTTGCTTAGACTGAACACGGGTTGTTTCATCCTGGGATTAGCAGCGTGCCTTGGACTTAGCATAGTAGGCAACTTTCAGGTAGGCTGCCGCCAATCGATAGTTTTGCTGAAATCTCTACACATCCTTCAGTCCCTGTATGACTGATCTCCAATGGAAATATTTAAGTGTCAACATCTTGTTGGGACCAGCTTCCTCGTCATCGTTACTAATAAAAACAGTTTATTGTTTAAATATCATGTAAGATACTGACGTGGTTATACTATTTGTTAAATATTTTATTTGCGACGATGATGCTGCACCTGTGGGGAGATTATCTTCTATATCCCGCATAGTTGTAAAATATAGCCGCAAAACGAATAGTGGTATAACTTGATTACTATTTGGACGTTTCTGTCGTAACGTTTACGTAATTATTTCGTCAAAGAGCGATATTTACGAAATTACTGTAGTGCAAGTACCACTAAGCTAAGCTTCTGTCATGCTGGTACAGAGTAAAACCAAGCTCATACCATCTAGACGCTTCGACAAAGAATGGAAGACTACATGGGGATAACAAAGGTTAATTAAGAATGTTAGACTCTCCCTGCTGTTCTTGCTGTTGTGACTGTGCATGGGCGCGCGAGTGCGTATGAGAGAGAGAGAGAGAGAGAGAGAGAGAGAGAGAGAGAGAGAGAGAGAGTGTGCGTGTGTGTGTGTGTGTGTTTGCGGTATGTTTTATTAAGTGCCAAATTAAACCGCAAATTACGTTCGACGCGCTTTAAACCATTGATACGATTCAACCGCTAACATTATATACCATTGATTGCACAAGGGAGAACACTCGCATACTTAAAATTCGAAACGGAGTATTAAAGTTGGATTTTCTTCTCTTGATTTGATTGATCTTTTCATCTGCAGATGTATGCAATCTTGCAATGGTCCTGGTGGCATCAAAAGCATCAATGTTTCTATCTAATAATGAGGATTGTTCATAACTTTATTGCATTGCTTGCTTTGGAACAGTACATGTTTTAGTTTATAAATATATTTAAACATTGTTCTGAAACTTCTCTCTTGTTCATTTTGATGAATCTCCCCCCACCCCAAACCCACCCCCCCCTCAAATATACGATTTATTAACAATGTAATTCAACAACAAAATGTCTCCCAGTTTGTCAATTATTTTTTTTTTTAGAATTAAAGAGTTACCTGCAACGCTGGTATTATATATATATATAGATAGATATATATATATATATATATATATATATATATATATATATATATATATATATATATATATATTTCAGAAATCGTAATTGTATCAGAAATAACCAGATGAGAAGGAAAGTTGCCGAGTCGTTTTCAGGTTCAATATGATGTAATGTGTGAGAAGCTAATGTTTCAGCTTATTCTCAAGGAAACTTCAAACGCATCAACTCTCCATCCCTCCCTACCACCAACACCACCATCCCTCTGATCACAAACCACTTTGTCAGCCATTGTCTTTCAGTTTGTTTTAGTTAGTTGGTCAAGCAACTCCTTTTTTTAAATACTATCAATTAATTCAGAAATATTGACAGCTGATTGGTGGTTACATGCTGTGATACATACATCCAGCACGTTTGATTTGTAGAAAAATCATATACACTCATGTAGCAAGCGGTTTACGTTTTGGTTGATTACATTTGTTTCTGAAAGAACTAAAGCAGATGTTTCGTGGACAACCAAATACCTGCTGCATTTGCTACCTTCCGCGTTAATTTTTTGATACAATGTTTCGGATTTAGGCGGGCGATAGACACCAGAATTCAATAACATGCAAATAACAAGACACAAACTCGCTTCTATATATGGTAATAAGAATTGCAAAAAATATACTTACAGTTCTACATCCTGAATTTCTTCGAAATATGATCTTTCTTAATTATGAGTTATCAGGCTTGATTACACATTTAGAAATTGTACTCAGATTTCGACTGTATTCAAAGTGCAATGGCATCCTCCTTACTGCACTCAAAATGAAAATAAAAATCATCGCGTTTTCTTGATAAATGCAATTAAAAGTTAGCATAATTTTTCTACATTACGATTTCAAACATTCAATGACAGAACAGAAACACGCTTGCAGATGTAAACACCCTTCCCCCTTGTTGCTTCAATCTGATGTACTTCATAAAGAATTGACGCTGTTAAATCTAGTCCGTAATCACAACATTTCGTAATAATGACAAAAATACCAAACTCTATTCATTTCAGGTCAAATGCAAAAGTTGTTGCAATGCGCATTCATTCACAATATGACTCAAAATTTCAATTTTAAGTACACCAAAACGCCATTTTCTTTCGAAAGTTACATCTTACGCCCAACTAAGTTCAAATTTATCTAGAAGGAGTTATGTGCGCATTAATGATGATGTTGTTGTGTAATGATGATTCCACGCTTGTGTATGTAGTTTGGAATAAAGGTACATTCAGTTGCTTTTATTATTGTAGTGTATTTTATTTATATAATTAAGCGTTGTGTAGACAGGACAATTTGCACATAATAAAAGGTTGCTGCATTTGTATGGGAAAATATGAACTTGTTTTGCCGGATAGATACACTGGACTCCTATGGTCGTGCAGTATTTCCATCCAACAACTTGTTCATATTTTCCCATACAAATGCAGCAGCCAATATACTGTATGCAGGAATAGACACTAGTATATAACACACACGGCATATTATATAATTGATTATATGTCTAACAATAAATATTTGTTTTCTTTTTGCAGGAAACAAACGTCATAATTGTCCACATGATAGGTGCTTTTTTCGCTTTTGGTTTTGGATGGATTTACAGTCTCATTCAGGCAGCGATGTCAGTTAGAATGATGGAAATACCTGGAAGTAATTGGAAGATTCTAGTATTCCGTGTCGTGCTTTGTGTCGGAGACCTTATTTCTCTTGTACTCTGTATCCTTCATAGAATCATGATGGTTCAATGTAATAATAATGAAGTTGGCAATTATCGCTTTGTTCTGGCTCACTCTCAGTGGCTGCAGTTTAATACACTGGAGAGTCTGCCTATTGTTCATTTTCAACTTAGCCACAATCCTCCTTACGTAAAACTAAAGCTATTATCGGTTTGTAAAACGGTTGCTTCGACTGTTTTGAACAATTCAGAACGATTAGTGATGGGGACATTATCCTGACCCGTTTTTCAAAACTTTTTACAAGTGTCAGAGTTTTGAAAAGCGCTGCACAAACATAAAGGACAAAATGTCATACTCTTTAAATATTTGCGATTATCTCCCTTTGTTGACGGTTAGTCTTGTGATCTTCGACGACTTACTCCCAATCAACAACAAATAAAATACATGGATGCTTATGGTGGCAATCTACGAATTCCTTTAAAATATAATGTCTTCATTTAGCTATCAATTCATTTCTGTCATCCTGAATTTGACTCTTAAACAATTACTCCAGGGATTCAAGCAAACGGTAAAAAATGAATTGCACATAGAAAACAAGTGAAACAACTGAATTAGATTATTTAGAAATATTTTATAGTCAACAATTTCCTTAAAATGAAAACATAAAGTCCTTGAATTCGCAAGGAAAGCATCGCTAGAATATAACCATTACACAAACCGCCTAAAATGGACAAGAGATGAACCCGTAAGTATGTTAATACCAGTTCCAGGAGAATGAATCTCTCTCTCTCTCTCTCTCTCTCTCTCTCGCTCTCTCTCTCTCTCTCTCTCTCTCTCTCTCTGTGTTTTCCTGCTTTCCATGATTAAATTTATATCAATCAAAAGAATTATATATATATATATATATATATATATATATATATATATATATATATATATATATATATATATATATATATATATATATATATATATATATAAAATTTATGAATAAATAGAGATAAACAGTTTTATTTTTATATATATATTACATTAATGAAGGTCGTAAAGTGCTTTGGAATTTAGACCTTTTGGATATACTGTATTAAGACGGTGAATCCAGTATGTTTCTTTTAGCAAACGTTCCATTTCTGATTCAGCTATAACAATAGGTTGAAAGGAAAAATCTTGCACAGTATGAGAACTATTGTTAAAGTGTACGGCAACATGAGATGAAAAAGATTTATGGATATAATTTTTTATGTCAGATCTATGTTGGTTCATACGTTTAGATATTTGTTGACTAGTTTGTCCAATATATTGGACGTCACATTTTTTGCATGTGATCAAATAAATAACGTTTGATGTTGCACAATTAGTATCACAATGCATATTAAACGTTTCTTTTGTATTACTACTACTGAAAGAAGTACTTTCATTAATAAGAGAACAGTGCGAACATCTAGGTCTATTACATTTAGTTGCTGATCCTTTTTTGTACGATGTTTTTTCTAATTTAGAATTAATTAGGTAATCTTTAAGATTTTTTGTCCTTTTATAAGCAAGCATGGGCTTGCTTTCGTGTAGCAATTTAACATTTTCTTTACCTGATAATTTTAATAAATCCCAATATTTATTGATAATCTTACCTATATTAGGTAAACTTGGGTTATATTCAATAATAAAGGGAATGATATCCTTATTTGTATTTTTGATTTTACATTGTAATGATTCAAGTTGTGTAAGAGAAGATACTTTTTGGAAAGCAGCATTAATGATATCAATAGGGTAATTTCTATTTAGAAAATGCTGACCTAACTCTATCAAAGATGATTTAAAAACAGTGTCATCCGAAATAATTCTTCTATATCTTTTCGCTTGACTATATGGTATCCCGCTTTTACATGATTTAGGATGGCATGATGAATATTCAATATATTGATGCATATTTGTGTTTTTAACATGAACCATGGTAGTGATGTCATTATTTTCATTTTTTATGACGTCTACGTCCAAAAATGATATTTTAGTTTTAGACACATTGAATGTAAACTTTATTGTTGGATGTAATTTGTTTAGACTGTCTATAAAATAATAAAGGTCTTCCAATGGATAACTCCAAATCATAAAGATATCGTCTAAAAACCTTAACCAAATATCTGGTTTTAAGAAACATTTATTTAGAAAATCATTTTCCAATTTTCCCATAAATAAAGATGCATAAGAAGGTGCCATAGGACTACCCATTGCTGTTCCCATTTTTTGGAGATAGTTTGTATTACCAAATTGAAAAAAGTTATTTTCGAGCACAAGTTTTATCAAATTACAAACATGTTCTTTTGATAGTTTAGATGTATATTCGTTTTCTCCAAGATAATATTTACATGCTTCGATACCATCATTGTGTGGTATATTCGTGTAGAGTGAAACCACATCAAGTGTAACTAGTAATGAATTTTCAGTTAGTTTTGGTAAAGATTTCAATTTGGTAATGAAATCAAAAGTATCTTTGACATATGAAGGTAGTGATTTCATTAGTGGTTGTAAAACATGATCAATATATTTGGATATATTATTTGTAACTGAGTTACAAGTAGAAATAATAGGTCTACCTGTATATCCTAAAGGTAGTGACTTATTAATCGTTTTATGTATTTTTGGTAAAATATAAAATTGAGGTGTGCGTATTTTATTCGGGAAGATATCTAGTTCATCATGCATAGAGCAATTGTGTATAGCGATTTGATTAATACATTTGCTTATGTTTTCTTTAAATTCTTCAGAAGGATTATAGGAAAGTTTTGTATAATATTCGTCATCATTTAATTGTCTTTCTACTTCTTCAATATAATCTTCTTTATTCATTATTACTATGGTGCTAGACTTATCTGCCTTTTTAATAGTAATACTTTCGTCCTGTGATAAGGTACGCAAGGAAATTAATTCTTCTTTAGATATGTTAGTAAAATGTTTTCTTTTAGAACTGCTTTTTAAAATTTCTTGTTTAGTTGCTTCAATATAAAAATCGAGATAAATATCTCGACCACTAGAAGGTGTAAATGATGATTCTTTTTTATTGAAAAAGGGCTTATTTTTTAGATGATAACTACTTTTGACTTGTGAGTTAGTATATGATTGTGAGAAAAATTCTTTTAATTTTAACGATCTAGTGTATTTGAAAAATGCTTCTGCTAAATTGATATTATCATGCACTTTGTTTCTTGGACAAAAAGATAAACCCTTACCTAGAAGAATGTAATCACTATCAGTTAGAGTTCGTTTAGAAAGGTTTAACACAGTTTCTTTTCCTCTTTTGATTTCCTTTTTTCTTTTCTTGTCTTTCCTCCATTTGTTCTTGTTTTGAATTCTAACAAATCTCCTATTCTTTCTTTTGGAAATATATATATATATATTTATTTATTTATTTATTTATTTATCATTAAGGGCTATGCAGAGCACGTGGTATCTGCTACAGGAGAATGGGCCGCAGGAATATTAACTGTTGTATTCCTAGCCACTTACATTGGAGAATTCCGGAAGTTTAATTTACAAGCGCCAGAAGTAATTTTCACTGAAAATCAGAATGATAACAGCAACGAAAAGTATGCTTCGAACGTCGTTAGACCAGCTGAATAGCTTTAGAAAAGTATGCTTCAAACGTCATTAGACCAGCTGAATAGCCTTAGAAAAGTATGCTTCAAACGTCATTAGACCAGCTGAATAGCATTAGAAGATAAACTTCAAGAACTGTTTCATTATCGTTTGAAACATCGGTCCACTAACATATATTGTACCGTTAAATTTTATCTTTAACTGGAAATGAAAACTACTTTTTATTTAATATAAAAGCTATTGTAGCCCATCCCCACTCCTTTGTGGGATTCTAAATCATGTTTGAGTCCTATACTATGTGACACTGGTTGTTAGTATTATCATTACAAAATAAAGAGACGCTTGTTACAGTGCTCGTGTTTTCTTCTTAATATTATTTTCGATATGTTTTATCAATATGTTGGAACAAATACTCATAAAATGAAATTATCCTTAAATGAAAAATGCATAGTTTCTTTTGAGAATGGCCTATATAGGTGGCTTTAAAAAAATGATTTTGAGTTTTTATTTCTTCTTCTTCCCAACTTGTACTACTTTAGTATTCAAATTCGTCTGCTTATATTATTCCGTGTACATTAATGCGCCAAATTCATTCACTACAACACAACATATTATTTTTGGGACCCCAGTTGGCGGATTGGTCTAAAGCGCTTTCCGTTACAGATCACTGCCGTGTCATATGGCACGCTAAATCGTTCAAAATGGATGAGCTGGAGCAATCGTAGGGTGAACTAAAGCAATTTTAGGGTGAGCTTGGAGAGATTGTAGGGTGAAGTGGAGCAATCGTAGGGTGAACTGGAGCAATCGTAGGGCGAGCTTGGAGCGATCGTAGGGTGACATGGAGCAATCGTAGGGTGAGCTTGGAGCGATCGTAGGTTGAGCTGGAGCAATCGTAGGGTGACATGGAGCAATCGTAGGGTGAACTAAAGTAATCGTAGGGTGAGCTTGGAGCGATCGTAGAGTGAACTGGAGCGATCGTAAAGTGAACTGCAGCAATCGTAGGGTGAGCTTATATGTATATATAACTAAACAAAATAATAACATACTGACACTTGGATTGACTTAAACTTTTAAAATAAATAAGGTAATAAGGTTCAAATAGTCCTAATTTTGCATTAAATCTAGCAATCAAACAATGAAATAAAACCTGAAAAATTATTCTTGTTAATGTAAACCTGGATGTTTTTAGGATGCCTATTAGTCTTAAATCTTCTTGAATTCCTCACGATGTGAAATCAAAGAATTGAGAATACTGATTGCTAAAGAGTTTAGTGAGACTAAGTTATATCATTCTGATGGAGGACACTAAGTTTTAAATACAGTCTGATGTTAGATTCTAAATTGCATACATTTTGATGGCAAGGACCAAGTTACATGCATTCTTAAGGAATAATACAACAGATTAACCTCAGCAAAGTTTGAAGGCAGATCATAGACAGTTTGTATTTCATGTTTTCATGGTATAAAATTTAATTTCAGTAATAACAGAGCTACTTAATTGTCTTGACATGGCATATCCCAATGTTTTTACTATCCCCCACCCCACCCCCCACCTCCTGATGGTCCCCAAAACTATATCACATGCAATATGTGTACCAAGTTTTTGTGAATTTTCAAATGGCAGTTCAGAAGGAAATACATTTACAGGTAGATGGATAGTATATAAATATCTCCTGTTCATAGTATATAAATATCTCCTGTTCAAGTGTTGGGATAACAAATATAGGTTTGGACTGCTATGTATTTAATTTTAGGAGTGGGGTACATGACCAGTTACACAAAATATCAGTAGGTGCCATATTATTAATTAACTACCCTTCTTTCTGCTGTCTTCCAAAGCACATGCTAGGTATAGGTATCACTATTTTGATGATATTGCCCTTCTTGTCCACTAGATTTAAAAGATTCCATATAACATATGCTTATATCATCAAGATGTTTGACATGTTTAATGATGAACAGAATCCAAACAATTAATGACGTAATCATTCCTCAGTTTCACTGATATCAAGATATTTAATTTTTATGGCAAGCAAGATTTTTGCATTTTAATGAGGTGATCTTGCATATGATCAAGCTTGGTAAACAGGACTATTTCATTAAAATCTGGATTTACTTTGGTTATGAGTGAAATTCATGCGTATTATTGATGTGGCCTTGCATCTGACTGCCTTAACTTGTTACCAATCTAGCAGCTACATTTCTGATCAGATTTTAATCTAGTTTATATTTTAATCAAGGTTATTAATTAGTTAAATATTCTCAAGATGTTACACAAGTTTCTTCAGGATCAAGACCCATACATATTAATGAAGTAATCATTTATCTGATTGACTTTAATGACCAAACTCTGGATGGAGTTTGGTTAACCTGCAGCTTATATTACCTTTGTCAGACAAAATTCTATAGTAAGTCAGATCAGCACATATTAATGACATACCTTGCATCGAATTGGCTGAGGTTGTTGTCTTTCTTGATTCAGAGACTATATATGTCTGATCAAGTTCTATAAAACTCTGTAAACGGGTTGCTATAAAAAAAAGGACATGGATGACTTCAATTATAAGCAGGAGTCTGTGCATATTATGTCATTAATGAGGATATGGTAACGTAGGTAAAATTAAGATACTATGAAGTTTTCTGAGAGTGTTCACCTAGGTTGTGTTCTTTCATAAACCTACTTTTTGCAGTGGTCTCGTGAAGTCAGCAATATCAGTCAACCAACTTGGGCCTCTTGTTTTTAATTTAGTTCAGAAATATTTTTCCTGTCATCACAGTCTTAACAAGTTGTGAATTGTCGATTCAGTTAAAAATGTGAAAATTGAGTGGTTTGTTGCAGAATAAAACAAGGTACTGTCTTAAAAACAAAATTTAAAAATAAGTTTCCTAGACATCCCTTATGGGTAAATAATGACCAAATAATATAGGCATCAAATGAGTGTGACTCCAGTTATGGGTAATTGGTATTAATTTATTCATAAGTACTTAGGAACCACTCCGGTGGCCTAGTGATTAGAGCGTTCGCTGTGGGAGCGGGATATGATGGGTTCGATCCTCGTCCGAGTCATACCAAAGACTTACAAAAATGGTACAAACAGCTGCCTGGCTTGGCGCTCAGCATTAAGAGCTTAGTGTTAGGACTGGTCGGCCTAGTGTCAGGATAATGTGACTGGGTGGGACATCATGCTACATGTCTGCGGCATGATGCCCCAGTGCTACACATCACGATAAACTGCCTCGCTGCAGACATCGTAGCGATTTAACTGATTTTTTTTAAAAAGCTACGTTGAAAATCGTAATCAAACAAACAAACAAACAAATCTTGAGATCGAACAAGTACAATGTATTGGCTTTTCGCCACTCATTATGTCATATATTTCAAAGGTTATACAATAAAATAATTTATTTGGATGGACATTAGAATATATTGGTGATAAATGACACGAAATATCAGACTAATTGAGAACACTGAGAAAACCACCGTTTAAATGGGACAATTATTCCGCTAATGTATATGTGGGTTATTTTCTTGTTGAGTAATGAAAATTTGAAATATGATTTTCTTCTGGCTTGATGCTCTAGTTTTTTTGTGTTTAGTTTCGTTTCAGGACATTAAAATGATTATTGATAAATTCTCGATTTATCCGTTTGCTTGATATATCGTATCAAGTAAACCAATCATTATTTGAATTCCGAGACGCTCGTTTATCTCTTTCTGTGTGCTGATCATATCGATAAGAGATCAAACGCAAACATTACAACAAATTGTTAATTTGAAGAGATTCAATATTGTTAAGCTGAGCAAATATCAATAACTTAATCGAATTCCTTACTTATAGTCTTGTCTAATTATACAATTATGATAATTACAAATTGATTTGAAGTAAGTTGCCAATCACGTTCACCTCCATTACACGAAACAAAATGGTATTGCTAGTAAAAAAAATAGTGACAATAATGGATTCATGATTTGCATATTAAATAAATCAGATTCATATGCATGCATTTGGCCTGCATTTCACAATGCACTGTTCTGACGTTATTCCTACCTCAACAACGACATTGTTAATGCACTTGAAGTTGTTGTTGTCTTTTTTGTATGTTGTGGGGGATGGCGGCTGGGAGGAATGATGATGATTGCATGTTTAAGACACCATTTTCCGAGTATTAGTTATAATATTTACGTTCTTAGTAATTTTTAATACTAATATTACACATGTCAATGTATACAAACATTTGCCAGAGCGCGAAAGGTACATTTGAGCGCGAGTCAGTGAAGACATACATGTACCTGTATCTTGTTCTCGGGATGATTTATTATATATGTATGTATGTATTTGTCCAACATCTAATGCCATACTATGTTACATCATATTGCCTATTACCCAGTGAACGTGTATGAGATTTGATGTATCTGGAATTTTGTTTTCTCAAAATGCTATGATGATAACCGCACAGTTTATACCAGAATGAGAGAGAACAAAATCTAAAGCATCTGTGTAGTATTAAAAATTAACACTCTAAATTGTTGTTAGACACTCAGCAAAGTCTTATTCTTGCTTCCGAATTTCTTCCAGTCTCTATTTAACACTAGTGCAATTGATTTATTTATTACATCAGTCCCACCAAGAAGTTGTATTCAAATTTCATTACTTTATTCTGAGTAGAAAGCTCTATGTTATTCTGCCATTTTCGTTTGTCGCCCAAACATTGTCCATAGCGGACATCCATACTAAGTAAAGTCCAGTTCATACTGCTACTCCTACCTGCGGCCATCAACCATAATATGTTGGACGAAAATATCAGTTTGTATCCATTTCTTTCCTTAAAACATAAGTAAAAGCTAAAATCATTCCACGCTTCCGACAGTAGATTATTTTATAACTAAAATCGCACCACTTCCATGAACAACAAACCAGCGACATATTTCTCTTCCAAAATTAGCATTCCTGATTTTTAGGGCTAATAACACATTGCATCTAAAGTGGATGGTTTTCGTAATGTTAAGCCAAAGAAAGGGAAATTAGCAACGTGTATTTCATTATCGTTTCTGAAATACATTCTAGATGGTTTATGTACTAACTTACCACTAAAATGTCGATGTAATACTGATTCTATATACTTTTGCCACATTTGATTTAGTGGAACACTGGAAATATGTAGCTTTCCTTCTTTAAAAAAAGAGAGAGAGAGAGAGAGAGAGAGAGAGAGAGAGAGAGAGAGAGAGAGAGAGAGGGCTTCAGAAAAGAAACAAGTAGGAGATGACTGCAAGACTTGAATATTTTTAGCACTAGAAGGGAAAGTCTGCGTATGAGCTTAAAATATAAGTTAACATTTTAACATCCCAGAAATAAAGAGACTTCGGTATTAATTCGTATTCTGCTTTCTTGCATCTACCTTAACTTCCCTACTAATCTCTTAAAGAGACACCGAAGTTGACATTTTAAATTCGGTTTCTGATATCAGAAGCAAGCACGATGCTACCCAAAACAGCTGTGAATATTTCTTCCAAATGTTTCCAAGTTATTGCTATTTGTACATCTCATGAGGGTGAAGGGACACGCACGGCAAACTAATTAAGTTTGGTACCTATTGATGACGTAACATGAAGAAAACAAGTAAAATAATTTTTAAATTTCTTAAAGTGCATAGATACTTTAGTTTTGTTTTCACTTCAATACAATTGGTCTAACATGCACGTAGATCAATCTGCTATTAAACACATTTACTGTTGTTATGGATTTAACGCAATTTTCAAGCACATGATAGGCTATACATGACATCTAGTATATTTGGTAAAGAGTCAACCTAGGAAAAACTACCAACTAATGGGAAACTACAGGCCATGCAAAGACTCGAACCCACGTGGACAGTTGTGAGTTGCTAGTGATGGCTACAGGCGAGAGCTATAAACATGAACAAATGTTTGAACGTAAATCCTTAAAATAGATTTTTTAACTGAGGAATGAGAAGTTTAAATTTAGCTATTCTGAACATCACATTTAATTTTCTGACGAATAATTGAGACTTTTACTTTAAGTTATGTGATATAAGCAACTGTATAGCTGTAATAAATTGGCTATTTAAAGTTTTTTGTTTATTTGAGAAATTTATATCTAACCTTCAAATTTTTAAAATGTTTCCATTTTAGTCATGCGAATATTAACGATATATTTTGAGTTATATATTGGTAACAAAACTGCCATTAGTTTGTGTTGTAAAACAATATATTAAAAAGTATTTGTCATCTTATTCTATTTTACGACGCCACAAGGCATTATATACCCATACCCCAGTCAGTTTCGTTTAAAAACAAAACTATAAATATATCAAGTTCCTGTTCTCTGTCATTCTTTCTCTAAATATCAGTTTAATTTAAACTTCGTTCAATCTCAGAGTGATAATCATGATACAGTAAAAAATTAAAACTAGACATTAACCATTCTGGAACGTGAAGGAGATTCGTGACAGACAGGTATGGCTGCATAAATTAAATTCCATGTACTAAACCAGAATATTAGTAAGGTTTGCGTAATTGTCTAAATAGAAACACGATTGTAAAATTTTCATTATAACAGGCCTGGCCTTGACAATTATTGTCGTTAAGAAGACAGAGATTAATTTCATGTTAATACTTAGGCTATTTTTATTTACTAGAGATAAATCAGTAGTTATGAGATTTTCGATTCTTCACGGACTTGTTGAATGGGTAACTCATAATTTTAAGCTTTCAAACAGGCTACGAAAACAAACGTACGCTGTTAAAAAATTTATTTTCAACCCTAAAAAAACATCATGTTTTGCATTGCGGAATAGAGAGATAAATTATATGAACGATATAGTGTATACTGATAACTACAAAAATGAACGGCACTATTAAAACTAATGTGCTGTCACTGCCATTACTACGATTACTACTGCTACTACTACATAACAATAACAATAACAACAACAACAACAACTACTACTACTACTACTACTACTACTACTACTAATTGGCCATTATTATCATCGTTATCGTTATCATAATTGCCACGACAGAAGTAGAAATAACGTCATTACCTTATAATACTAAATGTCTCTGTTGACTATTGCAACTCAAAACAATATAAATCAACCATGTTATAATGCATCATACCGGTCCATAAAAGTGACCCCTTCGTCCGCCCAGTGAAACTATAACAACAACAAAAACACCAACAACACCAACAGCAACAACATGAAAACAATCTGCACACGTCAAATCCTGAACCAAGTAACAGCTTTACAAGAAATGGAAAATTAGCTAGAACTGAAATGAAGTCCAGATAACTTTATTGAAGATGAATTGGTCTTTCAGACGTCGAATTGTAAAAGCTATTATATATTCACTACATCTCACAAGTATAGCTAATGTAAGTAGTGTGAATAAGTTAATATATCTTTGTGCTGTATTATATAGATTTGAGTACTATTATTGGCAACAACTGTCATATTAAAGAGATTGTAAAATAATTAATGTCGGCATAAAAACGTAATATGTACGTATTTACAGCTTTGTATGAGATTACTGTGGTGAACACTAGTTCCATTAAAATATATAAAATAATATAACTATTCTTTCCATTCAAAATATTAAAATTGAAATTCTGCAATGTTAAAGAAAAGAGGCGTATAGAGAGATTCTTTTTAATAAACTTCTTTCATGAACTACTTCTGAAAAGAGAGAGTAGCGCTATCTTAAATGCTTCTCCAAGCTTCATTATACATTTAACACTGAGCACTCAGCATCATAAAATATATGCAATCATATGTTAATTGCACGTGCTTAATCTAAGACAAAAAATATGAACTATTGGTAGATGTGACCTTCCTGATGTGTATGTTGTCTGCTTGATTAGGATTTCGATAACGTAGCTTTAACATTGTTTTAGTCCTATCGCTACGATGTCTGCAGTGAGGCAGTTTATAGTGATGTCAAGAACTGGGACATCATGCCGCAGACATGTAGCATTATGTCCAACCCAATCACATTATCATGACACAAGGCCTACCAACCCTAACACTACCATATTTGTAAGTCTTTGGTATGACAGGTGATACATGGCTTAAAGATAGTCATAGTCGCTAGACACGTCATAAAGTCACATTGGCAGGACTTTGTGATTACACAATATATATGAAATTTACATTTTAATAAGTAGTGCGCATGAAGGTAAGATGGATATTTTTAAACATGCTCTCTCTCTCTCTCTCTCTCTCTCTCTCTCTCTCTCTCTCTCTCATATAAGCACATGTTTTTATAGTTAATGCAGATATATGTCACCTGTTTTTCAATAAATCCTTAAACTGGAACCATGACGACAATAAATAGTTCAAATATTATGTATGACTGATGACAAGATTTTCAACATGGCTGCCAAGGTTTTCGTACTAAATGCTATATCAGCAATACATAATTACAAGTTTGATGCTAAAAACTGCTGATACAACTATCAGTTTAGTGTTATGAGCAATAAAACAGTTTTCAAATTAGCCACACTGGGTGTAAGATAAGCCCTATTTTAATTCAATTTAATTTAAATATTATAATGAGTTTACTAGATGAAGCTGAATTTTTCTTTGAGGAGATGTTAAAATGTTAAGATGTTTAAAAAATGGTTTTTTTTCATAATACCGACAGTGTAAGTCTGATGGACACTATTTTTAGTTAGGTTCAGCTAGTCATCATAGCACATTTTCTGGTAAAATCCCAGGCTGATATGACTTGGCATGCAAAATGAGTAGCAATAACAACAATGTCATTATGGCTGTAATGATAGGTATTCACCATTTAGAATTGGACAATTAATAAATAATAAGATGCATATCAATGAAGTCTCTGTCTCAAACAATATTTGCTTTTAAGATTATTAGTAATAACATTATTTTTAAAGTGGCAGCTATTCTGAATGTCAGAAGAGCACCATTTTATTTTACAACCAAATAGATATCACAAGGAGTCTTCCATGTGAATTCATGTGTAAAACTTACTTTCATTTGAGAAGTGATGTGTTCAAGATGGCTGCCATGGTTGCCATATTGGATGTTAAAAAGCTACTATTTTGTATTCCGGCTCCAATAGTTATTGTAATAAGTCGTTTGAGGTAAACATCATTTTGAAATGATTTACCATTCGAAAGAGGTAACAATAACAACATTGCCAATACTGATCAATTAGACAATGGCTTGAATGATCGTATACAGATTCATGGCAATGCTTCAAGTAGTTTAGATGTAGTAACGATAATAAACATGTGTTAATAGACAGAGGGAAGGATAAACACCAAAAGATGGACCAGTGTTCACTGACAGATATTCCATTTTTATAGTTGATCCTTCCGTTAAATGCCAGTTGTTAAGTACTATCATAATGTATGGTGCTTTCAGTTTTATGGCATGTTTTTGTTCTTTCATCTTTTGTCTAAAGATATATAAATATGTTAAAGAGTAAACTATTGAAACTAAATAAACCACAGAAAAAGAACAAATCAATTCAATTGTAGACTGTAAGTTCTGAAGCAAACTCTTGTGTAAGGCAGGACAAAGATCTGCATGACAACCAGACAAGTTGACAATTGTTACAGGTCATCAGGTGCAAATTATACATTTAGCCTCATGTTACTCAGACCAGTCCACATTACATGACTGGGGGGGGGGGGGGGGTAATCTAAGACAACAGCTTAGTCAAATTAGGCAAGATAAATAGACCATTCTGTATTTTCCACTATATCTATAGTGAAATATGTTAAACAATCAAGGTAAACATGCAGGAAATAGTTTACAATACCCTACGACAGGCCTGCAAACTACTGCCCGCGGAGCAAATCCAGCACGCTGCCTCTCTTTGCAAGCTAGTAATGGATTTTACATTTTCATATTACGCACTATCACGGAACGACTGACTGCCGAGTATTGTGACGCTGTTGCTACCGAGGTGGTGAGAGAAAGTATTTGACAACATCACTGTTGACTTTTGGCCAATAGAAGTGAGTCATGCTCTTGTAATAAGTCTTAATAATCCCTAAATGACCAGCCAAAAGAGTTTCATAGGTCATAAGTATTTCCTGTCTGTAAGGTTTTGGAACAACAATATGATATTTCACTCACCACTCATCACCGACAGATACCTGAAATGGTCTCAGTTTTCTCACAAGAATTCCATTTGTAATGAAATAACAGACTGGTACTTCAGAAGATGCAGTTTCAGTCATGTCCCTTTGAAACAAATAGGAGATCTTTTGATCTTTTTCCTGTTCACCCTCATTAGAATAAATAGACTGAGAAGTAAAAAAGAGAACCACTGTTATTAGTGTCTTCTGATTGATCCAAACAAAGAGTGATTGTGCCCTCATCAATGCCTGACCAATACACGTGTCTGCCGAAAGGAATACTGTCCTTATCAACTTCATTATCAAGAGCTTTCTTTGGCATTGCATATACAAATATATACATACATACACGCACGCACGCACACACAAACACACACACACACACACACACACACACACACATATATATATATATATATATATATATATATATATATATATATATATATATATATATATATATATATATATATATATATATATATAAGAGCTACCACTCGAACTAGGGAAGGAATTTTGTGATTAGGTGAATAAAACCTACTCAGATCAGCAACCCTTTAGAAACACTAGGGATAAATACCCCATCAAAATTATAAATGATAGAAATGTTTGACCAAAGTTAACAAATAAGAATAGCAGAAATACCAAAATACACATCTGGTGGATCAAAAAAAAAAACATATACATGTAAATACTTTTTCTCTCTTTTTTCAAAAGTGGAGGGGGATATGCCTGGACACCCAAAATGTAAGAAAAGAAAATATGGCAGTACATCGCTATAACGTCGTTAATTAAAATGTGGTTCCTCTTTTAAGGCGTGTATGGTTATTGATTATATTGCAGGGGTGGCGAACCTTTATTAGATCGTGTTTCAATATTTTCAATTTCAAAAATATAATTATTGCTGCGTGCCAAAGAGGCCTACCAGTGACGTAGCTATTCTGGCGGGGTGTGGGGCAAAGCCCCAGCCAAAACTAAATGTGCTGACTTTATGCCGAATCGTAGGGTGAATGATATTACATATATAATGCCATAATAAAATTACCATAAATAAATATAATTATACTCTGCTCTTTTTCTTCAACCGGTACTACATATACCAGAATCTGTTAATAATGTTTTATTATGACAAAATAAAGCTTAAAATTATAATTACAATGTAAAGCGTTTATTGTTATTTCGTGACTTAAGCCTAGCTTACGATATAGGAGTCATAGACAAGTCAATCAATATGACTTTTGCTGCTGTGTGGTAGACTATAACAGTTTGATGTATGGGGTATATTTTGTATTCTTCAAAGATACACAAGCTGCACTCAAATCATCAGTCAAACAATTTCTGATTTTCAATTTTATGTAATTCATTGTTGAAAATAACGATTTACATTAGTAAGTAGACGAGAAAATTTAGAAACTCGCCCTTGCTACTTTTATCAGAGAGTTGAAAATTCCAGGCAGGTCATTCCAGACTTTGATAACCTCATTTTTCCGGCCGATATCTGAGGTTCTAATGATCCATTTAACCGCTCACGTTCACTTATTTCTAGTCGCACTCGCAAGTCAACAAATTTTTGTTTCCAAATTGCACTGGACTGTAACTCAACAAGTTGCATTTCAAAATCGTGTAATTCCATCCAAGAAAACATGGCCAGATCTTGATTTTCAAAATTGATTGTATTTGGATATTTTATAAATTTTGCAGTGTCTTCGAATATTTTGAGCTGCTCATAACGCGACGAAAATTGTTCAAGAGTTGCATCAATTATCTCAAAAAACAGCCTCATCTGAGAATCTTTGACAACAGTTTCTTAAATTTCTAGATCTGCATAAAATTTTTCAAGTTTCTTAAAATAGTGAAACTCTTCTTTCTCTAGATCACGTTTGTAAATCTTCAGCTTCTTTTCAAATGCTTTCACAACCTCAAATGCCTCATCAACAGTTTTTCCGCACCTTTCAAACTTAGTATTAAGTCCATCTAGATGTAATGAAAAATCTGTAAAGAACATTAGTCTGCTGAGCCAGTCAACATCAGTTAATTCTGAGCATTTATATTTGTTATCATCCATAAACATTCGTATTTCATCAAGGCACTCTACAAAACGTTCCAAAACTCGACCTCTACTAAGCCAACGTACATTATTATACATGAGTAAACCAGAGTAAGCTGATTGAACTTCATTTAACAGCAGTGCAAATTTTCTGTTATTTAAAGCACGTGCAGTAATGAAATTTACAGTTTTTTGACACATTTCATAATGACTTCAAGTTCCTTTAAGCCGGATTTTGCACATAGTTCTTCCTGGTGAACAATGCAGTGAAAGGTTAACAGTGGGTGCCCAACATGTTTTGTAAATAATGTAACAAAACCTGTGTCTTTTACAGTCATGCTTGGGGCACCATCAGTTGTTACAGAAACTATTTTGGTTATATCTACACATGCATATATAAGTTCAGTCACATAAATCTGCACCTGTTGTTGTTGTCGATAAAGCTGATAATTTTATTGTTTCTTCATGCATTTCGTTATCTTTGTGATATCTAGCAACGATGGCCAACCTAGCGGACGATGTCACATCAGTACTTTCATCAAGGCAAATAGAGTAGGCGTGACATGAATTAATATCCTTTTTTACTTGTTCTTCAATATTAGCATTCAATGTAATAACTCTCTCTTTGACCGTATTTCGACTAATTGGCAAATCCTCTATTCTCTGAATAATTTTGTTTTTATTTTGAAAGTCTTCAAACAAATAAGATGCACATTCTAACCACGATTCTTTTATATAATCACCATCGCTGAAAGGCTTGCCATGCCTAGCTATGAGTTTTGAAACATAATGACGTTTAACTGAAGACGTTCGACAAACAACACTTTCCGCACACATGACACGAAATGCCCTATTCCGTTTGTTGATCATTCCATATCGTTGAGTCCACCACTCTTGGAAATCTCTGCCACTTCCTTCTTCGGCAAGCTTAGTCTTCTTCGGCTTTGAGAACGACATTTTAGGGTTATATTTAAAAGATTATTTGTAATAATTTTCAAAATCAACAACATGGCAGACGAGATCTAGCGAGATCTCGTTCAAGATACGAACGGATCTTGTTTAAAATTTATTGTGCACCCGAGCCCCCTAGCGAAAATATTAAGTAAGTCAGTAAATTATATGTAAAAAATAAGAGTGAATAGAATAGGGTAGGTCGATAGGACATCTTCCATATCAGTTAAGCCTTTCTAAAATATGTTTACAGTAGCAATTATACTAAATTTGCATTTCAGTGATTTAGCAAGATGAATAATTTGTTACATATCAGCATAATGACGTGCCACGCACAATCATCGCACGTGCCACATTGGGCACGGGTGCCATAGATTCTCCACCCCTGGACTAAGTGATTTGGAAGTTAAAAAGTAAGATGTCCCTGGAGAGAGAGAGAGAGAGAGAGAGAGAGAGAGAGAGAGAGAGAGAGAGAGAGAGAGAGAGAGAGAGAGAGAGAGAATGGTTGTTAGAGCGTCTGCCTCGAATTCGAGAGGTCAACTCATACCAAATACTTTGAAAATGTTACGCTAGGGGCTCAGGTTTTAGAGCTTAGTGTTAAAAACTGGTCGGCCTGTTGTGAGGATAAGGTGAATGTGGGACATTGTTACATGTATACGGCATGATGCTCCAGCGCTAGACATCACAATAAACTGCCATAGCGATATGGTTGAAAGATTGTTAATCTACGTTAAATTCCAATGCACGCGCGCGCACACACACACAAACACACACACACACTTTTTTTCCTGTAATAAAGATATTTATTGGTTAGGAGAAAATGCATTAAAGACAAAGACAGCTGACAGACGAAGTTTACAACATGTAAGTGACGTATTTAAAATAATGTAGGGATAATTATTATTTTTTGGATAATTTTGGAACAAAAAGTAAATTTTGCTGCAATATAGGTAGTAGATAATTTGAGAGCTGGGCCAATCATAAGTTTGACAGGAATGAACTAATCATTTTTTTTGTTGAAATTTTCAAATTCTTAATAAGTAGATGTCTAGAATAATAATATTTACATTTTTCTTTAAAACTATACTGCTATGTCTCGAATGCATGATACTTGAATATAATTGTATAAATCGATACGTAAAAATACTCGAAAGACTAAATGATTCATGTTTTTCCAGTTTTAGATCCCTCACACCAAATCTGAGGAAATTTTTGGACAATAATGCTCATAGTTTTTCTGTTTTTAAAAGCAGCCTCAGTTACAAAGGACTAGTACACATATGAATTGGTTTAGACAATAATATGAAAACTACGTGCATTCAATGATATTGTAATCTCGAATCTCAAAGATATATAATGTTATGATTTCATTTAATAAGGAGGCTTATCGATTATTCTCCAACCCTATAACATAAACTGAATCAATCTAACGAAAAGGCGAAATTAATTTACAATTACTTGAGACATACCTGTTCACCATTGTCACTCACTTTCAATACGCTTGTATTGTATCCACTTTTAGCAACGTACTTGTCGTTTAACATCCAAAGAAGGAAGTTTAGAATTTTACTTTGGTTTGAGCAACTAATAAAACAGTTACTTGAGAGCTTATGCATATAGCCCAAATACAAACACAGATATAAAAAACTCTAATCGGAATCATTAAAAAGATAATTGCATGCAATATGGATGATGTTGCACACGATGTAATTTTAAATGGCAAAGTAGCGTTTATTTCTACCATTTCAAATTTTAAAATGTTTTAATCACGGCTTTGATTGAAAGGAATCTCGTAAATCATAGTCTTTGTCTGTCTGTCTCTGTATGTCTGTCTTTCTCTGTCTGTCTGTCTGTCTGTCTGTCTCTCTGTCTGTCTGTCTGTCTGTCTGTCTGTCTGTCTCTCTCTCTCTCTCTCTCTCTCTCTCTCTCTCTCTCTCTCTCTCTCTCTCTCTAACATCTGAATAGAACATTGGATTAATCTTACAAGTTGGTTATCAACAGCAGTCATGCTGGTACGGAAAATGTCATAACATTGCTATTACTACAGTCTAACTACAAATACACTCAACACTTACGTCATGTAAACGTAGTAGTGCCAATCCTGTCAGACATATAAAATTACACTATACTAATTCTTAAAACTAATGGCTGGATCTTCTCGAAAATGAACCGTACCTGACTTATCTAATTTGGATTTAGATTTTGCTTTCTAACCTAGCTTTAACAATTGCTACGATATTTGCATTGCGGCAGTTTATTGTGAATCCTGGCACAGGGGCATTATACCGCAGACATGTAGCATGATGCTCACCCGGTCACATAATCTTAAGACAATGCCGACCAGTCCTAACACTAAACTCTTAAAGCTGATCGCCTAGCGAGAAAGATGTTAGTTTTAAAAAAAAATTAAAATCCTTTGGCATGATATGGCCTTTGTTTTAACTCGCAATCTCCCACATCTGAAGCAGACGCTGTAACCACTAGGCCACCGGAGCTGCCCGATTTATCTAACACAGTCAAATAATTGGTGTATATGGAGATCAAAGCATATCGTGGCAACTGATATTCCAAGTCAACTAACAGTCAATATTTACCCATGTCTTTGTCATAGCTTCCAGCATCAAGACTCCGACATTTAGACTTTTTTTAAACACTGACACTAACCGCTCCGGTGGCCTAGTGGTTAGAGCGTCCGCCGCGGAAGCGGGAGGTCGTCGGTTCGATCCCCGGCCGAGTCATACCAAAGACTTACAAAAATGGTACTAACATCTGCCTCGCTTGACGCTCAGCATAAAGAGGTTAGTGTTAGGACTGGTCGGCCTGGTGTCAGGATAATGTGACTGGGTGAGACATCATGCTACATGTCTGCGGCATGATGTCTCAGTGCTAGACATCACTATAAACTGCCTCACTGCAGACATCGTAGCGATATGACTGAAAAATTGTTAAAGCTACGTTAAAAATCCTAATCAAACAAACAAACACACTGACACTTACTCGTTTATATCGTCAACATTTTACCAGTTTCCGTGAATTCTAGTAATGGTTTCCAAATAAAACGCTTCGTTATAACATTAATTCGAATACAATAAAATGTAAACGCGACCTCCAAATTTTACAACCTCCTCAAAGATGTTTAACTAATTGCTTTTGGGAATTCTACAAATCATTTACCAAAAATTAGAAGAGACTGGTTTGTTGACCTTATCAAAATATGTTGCATCTTTAAAGACAAAAGTTTTTCAATCACTTTTCTTAATAAAATTAATGGAAATGTTCTTTCGAGAGACTTTTTTATATAAGATGTCAATGTTATATGATATTATGCAATTACGTCAGATCTTAAAAGCTGAAAATATTAATCTACTATTTATTGAACCCTGTTTACTGTCCGTTTGTATTCAATGCAGTTTGTACAATAACCGTCAATGCAAAGTAAACAATAAGAACTAATGCTTGATCGATCAATTAGTATGCATACCCGTTATTGAAAGAACTTTACCATAGCTTGGCCGTGTTGTCAACACAATAAACTCTATACCCAACATATATCGCTAAATCAGAGCTGTGCTGGCTCAGTTGGTAGAGATTAGGGTTCGTAATTCATGGGTCGCGGATTCGATACCCCCGTCTGTGTCGGCAAAACTATCGGCTTGAGAAAGGCACATATAAGGAGGCAGCCAAGAATGTGTTACAAATACCAGTGCCTGCCCCAGCCACATCAATTCCCTACACCAGCCCCCATCTTTAAAACTTAGTCAAACGGTTCAATACTCACCCAGGCAAGGTGTGTCCGTTATGAAATGCTAGTAGCCACTAACGACAATGCTATGTCAGCTCCTGACATGTAAAAGTATAGATTGTTCTCCTAGTAAAATTTCATTCTATTTTATCTGAACAGGTAATCACTTCCTTCAATAACGGTTAAATCATCACGTAAGTCTTGTTATCCGTATTCCTTTGCTTCAATAACTTTGAAAGCAATGTGTTCTGTCCGTACATACCATAACTCCTTTGTATAACACAAATATGTTATTAACACGTATTGCAATAGATTTAGTCTATAGATTTGCTAATTCAAAGTACTCGTAAAGATGTTTTCTATCGCTGGAAGCTTTAAACATTTTTTAATGTTTGGAAAACAATATTTTATATATATATATATATATATATATATATATATATATATATATATATATATATATATATATATATATATATATATATATATATTCATGCCTTGTGTTGTTTTAATAAGACATCGGTTACAACATAACTATTGATATAAAAATAATTCATGATATGTTAAGCAAAGTCATTAAATCACCAACTGAAGCATGCATATACATTTAAATGAATATTGAATGCATTCAACAGTTTATGATTGTTGGCATGTGAAGTCGCAGGTCTTAAGATAATGAAAAACACATTTCTGTAATTAAATGGTTAGATTTGGGATTGATCATCTTGATGATAAATGTTTCAACGCTCTATAATATATTTATCTTTGAATATACTTACCTACGTTCTGTGCGTGTAACTTCCAAATTCGGTTTGTCGTAATTCGATCGCACCTTAGCGTGATTTTTTCTCTCTCACTTGATTCATATCTGATTTCTCCTGTTTGAATATTAAGTAGGCAAATAACGTACTAGGAGCGGATATAGCTCATTTAATAGTCATATAATACATTTTGCATATTAAGAATGTCTTTTCAATATCGCTATGTGTGTAAAATCGAACCCACCGCAAGCAGGACGTTTTAACTTTACAAATGGGTCGGAAAATTAGGCGTTTTAAACAAAAGCTCTAAGCTGAATTCATGCGTATTTCAAATAGCATTTTGATGTAATTCTTTCTTACATGCCGTAGATTTATTTGCATGTATTGGAAGTGTATGGTATGAATGTATCGTGAGTTTTCATATGCATGAAATGTTATAAGCAAATCCAGGGAATGTTATATGCACCAGCTTTTCTTTTACAGTTTAGCGTTTTGTAAACGTGTAGTTTAATAGCGGAGATCTCTCTCTCTCTCTCTCTCTCTCTCTCTCTCTCTCTCTCTCTCTCTCTCTCTACACGGTTTTCATCGGTCAATCGAGGAAATGGATTCGGACGTATGCATCTCCAGCTTTGGAAGAAAGATCACTTCAAAATGGCGAACAAACACCAAGCGTGTAAACGGGGACCTTCCTACAAATCATTACTTTACGTTATTCTGGGTTAGAATAATTGTTAGAAGCAAGATATTACCATTTTCCAAGGTGTGTCCTCGGTACATTTGTGTGTAATCTCATAAATGTCCTCGGTTTACATCGAATACAAACGCAAACAAATAAGGGAAACTTTATCCATCCCTGAAGCCTATATAACAAGTGTATTGTCAATTTTTATTGCTTCTGCCAAAAGCCCTGAGTAAATATTGCATGTCGTGATTTTCACGGCTAAAACCTTTCAACTGCAGTTTAGTTTTAGTCAACGTCTTTTTGTATTGTCCTCTCACAACAAATCTCTATATGTCCTACTGCAGAATCATTTTTACTGTACAACTGTATCTTTTCAAGCTTTCGTTCCTATAATGGATCTTGAGAGACATAGCGCCTATGATTTACATTCTCGTCCCATGAGTATGTAGAGAGAACGTCACATTCAGAATGTGTTTATATTCATTGCTGTATTTTCATATACTAACATATCGATGCCATTCGTCATTCATTCGATTAGCATAAACGTTTTTTTTTTCTTCTTACGTATGTAATGTATAAGTTTTCTGCTCGGTTAGTCATTCTTTCGATTTAGCGAATTTTCTTATATTTTTTGTGCATTTTAATTAACGTCTGAAAGTGAGTCATATTCATACGAACAGCTATACATTCTATTTTGTTATAAAGCTGTCTTAACTGTTAATTTGTGATTCATTATGCTAAATCTCCACCTTTCAATCGTATCTCATGGAAAGATATAATTGGCTTCATGTCTTAAAGTGTAGTAAAAGCAAGTACATACAATAATGTATACTTGATAATTTGTCTTTAGGTGCAATTGAAAAGTCAAAGAAGGTTCATCGTGAACATTTACTTTCATTTTCAAGAACGAATTATTTTGTTGTTATTCGTCGTTGATTCTAAAATGCTACTACCTCATGAAACACAATTTATTGCTTTATATCTATATTCACTGTAAATAATATATCCGTTTTTGTCTTATCATTGTAGAATGATCGTGCGAAGTTTACCTGATCTTCAAAAACTGTGCTTTAATAATTTAATTTTATGCGAGTGCAAATCGATGCATTTGCTTAGAACATATTAGTTGTTCATGCTGCATTGTTTAACTATCGTTCCATTTAACAAGATGGAACTTATCTCCATGTTACGATAGGTCAGTATAATGTACACACCATCATAGTAGGATGCTTTTCTATGTTTGAAATCAAGAAATGCACATTTTTATTTTCTAATATTTTTTTTTGTAACATGAATAGTTTTAACCAAACTTTTAGCCCATCCAAACTTGTAAATAAATGCGTATTGTTAGAGTGACCACCTACGGTGTAATTTTCTGAGGAATCTATACTTGTATCTATTCAATAAATATAATACATTTTATCCATTAAAACTGTAGATATTCCCTCTTTCGACAACCTCTTTGGATGCGTGGCAACACTGTTAAAAATTGAAAGATGCTGGACAACCATGTCTTTGTTTATCCAATTGTGCTTCTCATCTACATTCCGGTGTCATTTTTAATCACGTGAGTATCTTTCGCATTTAAAATTTTATTTAAAACATAATTAGGATGGTTTTGTTAAAATACTTATTCCATTGTATAAACTATCCTGATTAAAAAAATGGCACAATTTATTTTAAGCTACTTCTCTTGGAAAGACTCAAATTAAGGTTTCGTTCCATTGTCTTGTACCTTTGATTAAGTTTATGTTTTACCACTTAAAATACTCGCGTTATTCAATTTAACGTTATCAATGTTATATCTGTCTCACAGTTTTGACACGTGAATCAATCTATTTCTATATATCTGATTTGAGAAGTTACAAAACTTAATAATATACATTTTTCGATAATGCTGTATGACTAAAATTTTGCTGTTATTAAAAATGAACATTGGACAATCACTATCTCTTTAGAAACCGATGCCGAAATACCAGCCTAATGGTTTGAGCCGTTGTCGTTAGTAGTAGTAGTAGTAGTAGTAGTAGTAGTAGTAGCAGCAGCAGCATTGGTTCGAACTAATCCCATTACCCACACTGATGTAAATTATATAGTATTCCTTCAAGTAAGAAATATTTTGGAATGAATACAATTAAATATCTTTGTCCAAAATGTCAGTTCTGCACACTATCAGAAAACTTTCGTTCAATACTCACAATAGGAGAAGGAAATCAACTTGATACTACTTTTAATTATTTGATGGAGAGTAATTGCAAGCCACCACAGACGATGAAAGTAAATGAAAATTATATCAATCAAGTACATTGACATGTTCGCGTTGAGGAAGCTCACATACTAATTTTAATCTCATTTTGTTGATAATAAAAAAGGTTTTCGACAGTATTTACGAATCTTACTTTATAACAAACTATCAAAAAGAAATAATACCAGTAGAATGCCTACAATACTAAAAGGCATATATGCAATGTCAAGTCTTATATAAAAACTACAAATTCCTTGGATGAAATATTTAACTGCCCGGCTGGGGTAAGACAAGGTTGTGTTGTATCACCAAATTTATTTTCATTATTTCTACATTATTTTGAAACACATTTCTGACCGAAACAACAGTGTAAAAATAGATTTTACTAATTAATTTTCACTCTTGTACGTGGATGACTTAATTGCTCTTGCCGAAACTTCATAGAATTTTACATGAAACTAAAGATAAGTCCGGAAATAAACTTAAATTTTACTTTTTTCAACAGAGGGATATTTTAAATGATATAACAGTTGGTATTTGGTGATTGCCTGATAGAGACGGTATCTTATTATAAATATATTGGCTGTGCATTTTCTTTATTAAAACTCATGACATATGTGTAATACAAATAGCAACACAAACAGCAAAAACACTTTATAGCTTAAAAGCTAGATTTAATCATTTTGGTAAACTGTCTACAAAAACTGCTCTGGTGGTTTAGTGGTTAGGGCGTCTGCCGCCGAAACGGGAGGTCGTGGGTTCAATCCCCGGCCAAGTAATACCAATGACTTACAAAAATGGTACTAACATCTGCCTCGCTCTGCATTGAGAAGTTAGTGTTAGGACTGGTCGGCCTGGTGTCAGGATAATGTGACTTGGTGACACATTATGCTACATGTCTGCGGCATGATGCCCCAGTGCCATACATCAATGTATGTATCACTGCAGTCATCGTAACGATTTTACATAACAATTGCTAAAAGCTACGTTCAAAATCCTAATCAAACAAACACAAGAAGTCAAACTGTCTACAAGTATATTATTCCAAAATAATTTTGAGATTAATTTTTAACTATGACCAGACATTATTTCTTTTTTGGCAAAGTAAATGACATGCATATTTGTGTATGTTATAAACTTTACAAAACACACTCAAAATCATTAATGGGTAAGGCAGTAATGCATTTAATAAGATATGGTATGATTCTTCGGTACTAGTTCAAACTACTAAAAATGAATGATTTAAGATTCCAAATACAAATATATAACCTACAACTGACATTAGAATAACACCGTACTTTTAGGGTAAATAAGGTAAGGAAACTGATGTTTTCATACGGAATTTGACAATGTCTGGTTAATCAAGTCGTAGGTGATTAGAAAATCTGTCATTAGATAGTGTGTTAATCCCAAAATTGTTACGTTACGTATTTCACCTTTTCTTACCAATTTATGTAATTTGATTAGGTGGTCTATGTTACATTAAATAAAGTTTATTATTATTATTATTATCATTATTATTATTAGTAGTAGTATTATTAGTAATAGTATTATCATTATTATTATTATTATTATTATTATTATTATTATTATTGTTATTATTATTATTATTATTATTATTATTATTATTATTATTATTGTTATTATTATTATTATTATTATTATTATTATTATTATTATTGCAGATATGGAATTGCCATCGCATATGAACATGTGGAGCCTGGATTCCCCTATATAAGGTAACGTTAGGAATTAGAAAATTTTCGCCGCAATTTGCAAATATTATCTTATCATCTATCTACCGATCGATCGATCTGTCTGTCTCTCTGTCTCTCTATCTATCTATCTATCTATCTATCTATCTATCTATCTATCTGTCTGTCTGTCTGTCTGTCTGTCTGTCTGTCTGTGTGTGTGTGTCTCTCTCTCTCTCTCTCTCTCTCTCTCTCTCTCTCTCTCTCTATATATATATATATATATATATATATATATTAGTTTCAATATTCATCATTGCATCATTGTCTGTACGGTAGTTGTTGTGTTGTTGTTGTTGATGTTGGTATGGGTCTACAATCGTTTTTTCAGAATGTGAATATTTATACATGGCGGTCAGTATATTTGGTAGACGAAGAACCGGGAAAACCTAGGAAGTACCACTGACCCAATAGAAGTCATCCAAAGGCTTTCTTTCTTCTGTACCCACTTTGTACGAGTGCGAGAATCGAACCTACACGGGCAGACGTGATATGTCAGTAACTAGTAAATGTGAACGCTTTAGACCACTCGGCTACTTGAACGAATGCGGCCGAAGGTTTCCAAGTGATCTAAGCACTCATCTTTACGAATCACTGCCATTTCAGTTCTGTCCACGTGGGTTCTTGGCTTATTGTACTACAAACGTATCCAAGTCCCTTTATGGCAATTTTTATGTTCATCAGCAAACATATTTTTAAGTTTGTACGCGACTCAATGATTGTTAATTGTTGGATGTTTGATTTCAGAATTTATGTACCGTTGAAAAATATTAAGCAAAGTGTATATTAAAATGCACGGAAGTTTTTCTTTCTGCCAGTTTGGTGTTTGGTGTCTCCTTTGCATTATGTACAGTTGATTTCATGTGTATAGTCATTGTTCTTTTTCTTTCATAGCGACACAGGGACATTTTCACCTGAAAGCTGCGCTTTTGGACAATTGTTAAACATAGGTGCCTTGCTGTGTAAGTAATGCATTTAACCCAAAATTGTGAATTTATATCGTACTTATCATCTATTAGATTTAAATTTTATATTACCTTTTTACTTATATTGCATCAATGATAGGAGTAAAATACACGTTTCCATAGTTACAATAGTACATATTTTTAATAGACCATTATGAATTATACAAATTATTATATGCTATTCATTTGAAGTTAAATCCTAAAATAATTCATCATTTACACACATACACACACACACACACACACACACACACACACATATATATATATATATATATATATATATATATATATATATATATATATGCATACACATTTATTCAGAATATCCCCACCTCACTCCCATCCTTAGTTTGAGATCGTCATAGGCCACAATAGGCCTGTTCAATAAGGTTTGTTATCTCCCCTAATTTATTACAATTCAAACAATTAAAAATAAAGGGCAATAACATTACTAGCAATTATGATTGAACGTATGTCCATCTGCCATTGCCGACCCTGTAATTGACCCCTTTGTTATAACTGGTAGATAACTTAGTATTTTCATCATGCAATATATACTGTTATAAGCAGGAAAATATCAATGACCCCCCCTCCCCTCCCCCTTCGCAATAGGACCAGGGCCGTAGAGAGCAATCACGGGCCCTTGGGAAAAAAACACACGGGCATTTCATATTTCTTGTTCAAACAGCCCCGGTGATAAATCCTAGGTTGCCCCTTCGTCTTTGTCGGCCGTGAATAGGACGTGACTTTCAACACAGTTATTTATTTTAGCTAACTAGAAAAACGAACTATGCATGCACGTTATGAACGCACTGTTGCTGCTGTCGTAAGTCTCAGCAAAGAGAGACAAATATATAATAATATATTATTTTTTATATTTGAATGTAAACATCGTTAAGACATAATGGCAACCAAATATTCATATAAAAAATACATGACGGTGCATTGCATACTAATCAAGACATTATTTGAATATGTCGTTTGGAGTCTGCGTGCATTTAGCAAATTCTTTCCATTTCACAGGTTCCATTGTCATGTATATCCGCTACAAGCAAATAGAAAAGTTCTATAGAGACAGATCATCGCGTACAATGTTGCTTAGACTGAACAAAGGTTGTTTCATCCTGTGATTATCAGCGTGCCTTGGACTTAGTATGGTAGGCAACTTTAAGGTAGGTTGCCGCCAATCGATAGTTTTGTTGAAATCTCTACACATCCTTCAGTCCCTGTATGACTGATATCCGACGGAAATATTTAAGTGTCAACATCTTGTTGGGACCAACTTCCTCCTCATCGTTACTAATAAAAACAGTTTATTGTTTAAATATCATGTAAGATACTGATGTGGTTATACTATTTGTTAAATCTTTTATTTGCGATGATGAGGCTGCACCTGTGGGGAGATTATCTTCTATATCCCGCATAGTTGTAAAACTTAGCCGCAAAACGAATAATGGTATAATTTGAATACTATTTGGAAGTTTATGTCGTAACCTTTACGTAATTATTTCGTCAAAGAGCGATATTTACGAAATTACTGTAGTGCAAGTACCACTGAGCTCAGCTTCTGTCATGCTGGTACAGAGTAAAACCAAGCTCATACTATCTAGGCGCTTCGCCAAAGAATGGAATACTAAATGTGGATAAAAATGGTTAATTAAAAATGTAAGACTTTCCCTGCTGTTCTTGCTGTTGTGTCTGTGCATGGAAGCGTGAGTGCGTACGAGAGAGAGAGAGAGAGAGAGAGAGAGAGAGAGAGAGAGAGAGAGAGAGAGAGAGAGAGAGAGAGAGAGAGTGTGTGTTTGCGGTATGTTGTATTAAGTGCCAAATTAAACATTAAATTACGTTCGACGCGCTTTAAACCATTAATGCGATTCAACCGCCAACATTATATACCATTGATTACACAAGGGAGAACACTCGTATACTTACAATTCGAAACGGAGTATTAAAATTGGATTTTCTTTTCTTGATTTGATTGATCTTTTCATCTGCAGATGTGTGCGATCATGCAATGGTCCTGGTGGCATCAAAAGCCTCAATGTTTTTATATATATATATATATATATATATATATATATATATATATATATATATATATATATATATATATATATATATATTTCAGAAATCGTAATTTTATCAGAAAGAACCAGATGAGAAGGAATGTTGCCGAGTCGTTTTCAGGTTCAATGTGATTTAAAGTGTGAGAAGCTAATGTTTGAGCTTATTCTCAAGGAAACTTCAAATGCATCAACTCTCCATCCCTCCCTACCACCATCACCACCAACCCTCTGATCACAAACCACTTTGTCAGCCATTGTCGTTCAGTTTGTTTTAGTTAGTTGGTCAAGCAGCTCTTTTTTTAAAATGCTATCAATTAATTCAGAAATATTGACAGCTGATTGGTGGTTACATGCTGTGAATTTTACCAATAAATCATTCCGTTGCTTGAAACATTTTATGTTAATTGCCGTTTTTATTGGGTGACTTGTCAAAACATGCATGCATTTAAAAAAAAAAAATTGTTTATATCTTCTGTGCATTTTTGGTTTTAAATTTTGAAGTATTCATGCATAGCAAATCATGAGGATGAACCAGAAAGTTTAAATCAAAACATTGGCTTTTGAGTTTGATTATGGTGTAGACCCCTTCGTGAGCGTGGTCGTTCCTTCAGTTCTCGATGCGCTCTCTTCAAAGAGACTTCTATATGTGCATGCCTACGTTGTGACTTTGACATAGGGTGTTAGTACACCTAGTCTCAAACATACATACATCCAGCACGTTTGATTTGTAGAAAAATCATATACACTCATGTAGCAGGCGGTTTACGTTTTGGTTGATTACATTTGTTTCTAAAAGAACTAAAACAGATGTTTCGTAGACAACCAAATACCTGCTGCATTTGCTACCTTCCGCGTTAATTTTTTGATATAATGTTTCGGATTTAGGAGGGCGATAGACACCAGATTTCAATAACATGCAAATAACAAGACACAAACTCGCTTCTATATCTGGTAATAAGAATTGCAAAAAATATACTTACAGTTCTACATCCTGAATTTCTTCGAAATATGATCTTTCTTAATTATGAGATATCAGGCTTGATTACACATTTAGAAATTGTACTCAAATTTTGACTATATTCCAAGTGCAATGGCATCCTGCTTACTGCACTCAAAATGAAAATAAAAATCATCGCGTTTTCTTGATAATTGCAATCAAAAGTTAGCATAATTTTTCTACATTATGATTTCAAACATTCAATGATAGAACAGAAACACGCTTGCAGATGTCAACACCCTTCCCCCTTGTTGCTTCAAACTGATGTACTTCATAAAGAATTGACGCTGTTAAATCTAGTCCGTAATCACAAAATTTCGTAATAATGACAAAAATACCAAAATCTATTCATTTCAGATCAAATGCAAAAGTTTGTTGAAATGCTCATTCATTGAAAACATGACTCAAAATTTCAATTTGAAGTACACCAAAACGCCATTTTCTTTCGAAAGTTACATCTTGCGCCCGACTAAGTTCAAATGTATATAGAAGGAGTTATGTGCGCATTAATGATGATGTTGTTGTGTATTGATGATTCTACGCTTGTGTATGTAGTTTGGAATAAAGGTACATTCAGTTACTTTCATTATTGTAGTGTATTTTATTTATATAATTAAGCGTTGAGTAGACAGGACAATGAGCACATAATAAATGGTTTCTGCATTTGTATGGGAAAATATGAACTTGTTTTGTCGGATAGATACACTGGAATGATATGGTCGTGCAGTATTTCCATCCAACAACTTGTTCATATTTTCCCATACAAATGCAGTATCCTATATACTGTATGCAGGAATAGACACTAATATATCAAACAAACGGCATATTATACAATTGATTATATTTCTAACAATAAATATTTTTTCTTTTTGCAGGAAACAAACGTCATAATTGTCCACATGATAGGTGCTTTTTTCGCTTTTGGTTTTGGAGTGATTTACATTCTCATTCAGGCAGCTATGTCATTTAGAATGATGGAAATACCTGGAAGTATTTGGAAGATTCTAGTATTCCGTGTCGTGCTTTGTGTCGGAGTCCTTATTTCTCTTGTAC